>OZ005656.1:280317886-280715336 GCA_963930645.1 Salticus scenicus | reverse complement strand
TAGGTATGAAGGTAAAGCTAGGAGAGTTTGCGCACAATTCAACAGAACGATATAAAAAATCCGAATACTAATTTTTTGCTAAACTATTGGTGCATAATTTTGAATGGATCCTTCTTCCATGCATTTCCATTAATATTTTGTTGTTCTGTTATAATTTAAAACAACAGCTGTAATAAAACTAAGAGAGCTATCTTGCGCAATCTCTCTTTATAGGGTAAGAGTGATTGCGCACATGGGTAGGAGAGATTACGCTTAATTATAACTACAGTTACATTGTTAATAATATTAATTGTACTTAAATGACATTGTTCTAAAGTATTTGTAAAAAATTATTTTATTTTTGTATTGGGAGCTGATATTTCAATTCTCTGATTCCATTTTCAACCTCTGATTACATGCAAATTTTGCAGACAGATTATGAAATTTAGCCTGCCGCAGACAGCTTCAAAACTTTCTGCCACTGGATTTAAAACTTATTTTCATAATCAAATCTGTTGTTTTGCAAATTATGGCCTAAAACCACCTGTCATTTTACATTTCTACGCTCTGAAGATTAATGAAACCTATCATGTTTGAAATTATAAAATATTTTAATGTTCCCCTTTCATATGTGAATTTCAATGTATCTTAAATTAAGCCTTAGTGCCTAGTAACTTTTATATTCTCTAAGAATTATCTGAGGATGATAATTTTGCATTGAAAAAAGATGATAAGAATAAAGTTAAATCAGTTATGATTTTAGTAATCCACTATGCTGAAAGTATCAAAATATAGAAATGAACCTAATTATGTATATACACTACAAAAGTTCTGCATGAAAGCATGCTGTTTACCATTTAACTAAATTTTATGTTCAAAAGCCTTTTTCTTTAATTTTAAGATGTGCAAATTTCGTCATATATATGCTTCAATTATTCTTTCTTACAACTACTCGGTACTCGGCCGAGTATTCGGCTACTTAAAACTGTAAAAAAATGTTTGATTTTTAATTTAAAAAGTAACAATTTAGGAAAAAGGTAAAATGTTATTAAAAATATGTTATCAAATTTGTTGTTCTGCAAATTATGGCCCGAAACCACCTATCTTTTTTACTCTTCTAGAATTTGAAGATTTATTATGAAGTCTATCATGTTTGAAATAAAATATTTATTTTAATGTTCTCGTTTCATATGTAAATTCCATGCATCTTAAATTAAGCCTGAGTGTATACGAACTTTTATATTCTCTAAGAATTATCTGAGAATGATTCGCATTTGAAAAAGACTGTATAATAAATAATGAAGTTATCAGTTATTATGGTTTTAATAATCCAGTAACCTTTAAGTATCAAATATAACAACAGAGGTCGATCCAGGTTTTAATTTTTTGGTCCCTTTTTTGTGAAAAACAAATTATTTTTGTGAAATATAAAATATTTTTGTGAAAAAGTAAAATATTGTGTAAAATCTTCAGTTTTTACAATCACTTTGTGTAATGTTTAATATCAAGTTGATAGAGTTTCGTTGAGCCAAATTAAGGCATTAATTAAAATGAATACTGAAAATATGAAAACATTTAATAAAAGGATCATTTTTATAAAACAAAACCTTGTGAAGGGACTCATTTTATAAATTTGAATTTAGTGAAGGGTCCCTTTTTATGAATTTGAATTTAGTGAAGGGTCCCTTTTTATGAATTTCAATTTTGTGAAGGGTCCCTTTTTATGAATTTCAATTTTGTGAAGGGACCCCTTTTATGAATTTCAATTTTGTGAAGGGGCCACAAAAGGGACCCAAATTTTGCCTGGATCGACCCCTGAACAATGAACCAAATTGTATATATACCAGGGTTGGGACGGTTTAAACCAGCTGGTTTTTTTCCCATAAAAACCGATTGTTTTTTTTTTTTTTTTTTTTTTTTTTTTTTCCCCTTTTCAAAAAAATTCAAAATTTTTATTCTGTTGTCCCTTTTTTTAAATGAAATTTATAAATTATTTTTATGTAAATGATGTTTACTTTTAATTCAATTTATTTCACTTGTAATATTGCTTCAGAGAAGGTTTTAGTTATGTGTTTTAAGTGTGACTTGCTGGCTGTGTTAAAAGTTATGTATGTAATGTACAACAATAACAACAAAAGATCTAGAAATTGTAAAAGAAAAATGTCTATATTAATTATCTTAAAAAAATATAAATGAAATTGTCTAAGGCTAAATGCAGTAAAGTAAAATAAAATAAATAACAGTGGAAAGCACACTTATTTTATACAAGACATAAGGTGAAAATTGTATAATTAAAAAAACTGCTCTATCTTTTGTTTTATTCAAAACTGAACAAAGTTGTCTTTAACTGGGTATTTGTTATAATACGGTAATCAATAGCAGCCCATTTTCTTATCTATATAGTAAATCTAAAAGCAACATATGCTGATTTTGAACTATCAAAAAAAAAAAAAAAAAAAAAAAACTTTGATTTTAAAATTTCAAACAAAAAGTTCTCCATTCAAGGGCATTTTGTGAATTATTTTATTAAAATGTGACAGTAGTAGAATTAAGAAAATGACAGTAAAAATTTTAATATCTAAGTATAGGAAAATGTTGAAATAATTCTAATCGCAAAAGATTCTACAACCGGTGTAGTGTGTTTTCTTAAAATAGAAAATTTAATTTGAAAAAAGGTATAAAACTTGTATGTCAATGTTCTTTTTAAACTTACTTTAATAGATGCTATAACTTATAAATAAGTAGAATTGTTCAATATTTCTCACTCTTTTTTTTTTAAACCTCCTGTTCCCCCTCGATGATCAAATGCCAGCAGAAGACGTTGAATGTTTTTAATATTTATATTTTAACATTTTTAAAATAATTATCCCAATGCTAAAATTATAATTTTTTGCTATCATTATAATTTATGTATTTTTAAATTATTTGCATAATTTAACATACAACAAAAATATTTAGTGGGTAGCATTTTTGTTGAATTTTAATAGCTGGTTGAATATAGGGTAAAAACAGGAATTCTGCATTTTGAATAAAATTATTTTACACCTGATTTCATAAATCGTGTTTGTTTCTTAGTCTTTCATTATATATGAATTCTAATGCAAATTATTTAGATAAAAATAATAACTTTTAAAAATGTTTAATCTGAGGTGGGAGGAGGGAAGGTAAAAAAATTAAACATAATATGGCCGGATTTTGGTGACAAATAAAACCAGATGTCTGACATCCGGCAGTGCATATTATCTGTGGAGAATTTTTCATCAAGGCTAAAAATAGCAGGGATGCAGAATATGTCCGAACGAGGTTCGGGGGAAATTTAAACTGACTGGGGAAATTTTGAATATTTTTTTAAGAGAAAATAAAAATGTAAATCAAAAATAACAATTTGCTACTTTGAAGTACTTATACACTAACAGCGATATTTTTATGTTACACTGTATACTTATTCTCTTTATTACATAGAACAAATGACTTTGTATAACAAAGTAGATTTTTTCATTTTTGAGGGAAATTTATACTGTGTTTGGGGGAAATTTCATGGGGGAGGTTTGAACATTTTCTGCACCCCTGAAAAATAGTACCATGCGGATTATACGCAAGAAAATACGGTAATATACATACATTTATTTGTTTAGGATTCGTGTGTTGCATGATAAAAATGAACCAATCAACCATCCAGTCTATTTTTAAAATTGGTGTGCTACTGATTGTCATTTTCAAATGTTGGCAAGTATGCCGTGGTCAGTGTTATTCTATGTGAAAAATTTTTGATAATCACTCATTGCCTAATGTATAATTTTTAATTATGTTTTTATAGTCTGAAAAATCACAACCGTTAGATCAGTACTCATTTTCGAAAAATTGATCTTTTTAAAATTTTGATTTAAAATATACAATTTTTTCCAAAGAGCATTTTTCTAAAACGAATGTAAATTTTGAACCCTGTTGTTAATGTTAATAATTGTTTGCACATACAAATGAAACGTATGATTGCTAATGCAATTTTAAACACTAAAAACATCAACAGATGCCATTTTTAAATGTATATCACACCAAGGAGATAACATGGATTGCACCAAGAAAAGTCATTCATTACATTAGGTATAATAAAAAAAAGCACTAAAATATTTATTTTTAATATTAAAAAAGTTAAAATACATTTTTCCCCCGATCATGCATAAGAAACTTACTAAAATGGTAAGTATCCTACTTTTTACTTTTATATTTACTTTCTAATAATTAATATTTTCTTTTTGACTCTTTCTAGGTTTTAAAGAAGTAACATTTTCTGGAGTATGCAGAATGCCTGGTCTTGCGGTGTCGCAATGTTTGTCTGGGTATCTTTTTTCTCATTTCAGGTTTGAAGATTATGTAGGTGGCCTTGAATATGCTGAAGTAACTTCTAACAGAATTCGTTCAAGAATTTTTAGGAACGTCACATTTCCAGATGAAGATGTGTCACAAGCCTTAAAGGTAAGTAAAACTAGAGGTAAGAATTTGCCTGTTATGTCATCAAATGTTTTGCCTTCTCCTGTTAACTCTGTCTCTTTTCCTTGCTTGGAATTTTCTTCTTGTTCTCGTCCTGTGCGCACTGTTTTTCCGAGTGTGGAGTGTGGCAGGCTTAGCGTTTCTGAGAAGGCAGCAATGCAGAAATTTGTTAGGAAGCTTAATGCAAGGCTTAATGATGGCTTAATTGCAAGGGGTCGTAAAGGGGATCGTTATGAGTTTCTTTTTGCTGATAGGAAGTATGAGTATGGGAAAGATTTATGTAGAAAAATTAAGCCATTTGGGGCCTTCTCAGAAGTAGAGCATCTGTGTGCAGGGGTTGTTAGGGATTTGCGGCTAGGTAAACCAAATGCTTGTCTAGTGGTCTACTATCCAAGTGGGACTTCAGGACTTACCACTCATAAGGATGATGAACCTGCTCATGATTCTGAACAGGTTGTTACCTTGTGTTATGGTGCTGGAGCCACTCTTGTGTTGGAGAACAATAGGAGGCAGGAGGTTGCACGGGAATGGCTGGGAGGTGGGGATTTTTATGTGTTTAGGGACCAGAGAATGTTTTACCATGGGATTGATGGTGTAGAATCGTCTAACAGTGGACGTTGGGCTTTCACCTTCCGTGTGTTTAAGCCAGCAACAGACACTGTAAAGTCAGTTCCAACACCTAAATCACTGGTACCAGTCTCTGTGGGAGTTGCTGTAGGTTCCTCAGTTAAAGTTGCGTCTGTTTTAGTGCAAGGGTCTGCGCCCCCAGTTAGGCTTCAGGTTTTCTCTTCCGCTCCTCACTCAAACACTTTCTCTCTTCTACCTAGCGATTTTCCTCCACTGTCTGGCGCTTGTCCGTCTGCTGCCGCTGCCCGTCCGTCTGCCCCTGTTGCTTCTGCCGCTGCCCGTCCGTCTGCCCCTGTTGCTTCTGCTGCTGCCTGTCCATCTGCCCCTGTTGCTTCTGCTGCTGCCTGTCCATCTGCCCCTGTTGCTTCTGCTGCTTCTTGTCCCTCTGCCTCTGTTGCTGCCCGTCCGTCTGCCCCTGTTGCTTCTGCCGCTGCCCGTCCGTCTGCCCCTGTTGCTTCTGCCGCTGCCTGTCCATCTGCCCCTGTTGCTTCTGCTGCTGCTTGTCCCTCTGCCTCTGTTGCTGCCGTACGTCTGTCTGTCCCTGCTGCTGCTGCACGTCCGTCTTCTGCTTCTGCTGCCTGTCGGTCTGTTCCTGTTGCTGCTGTAAGTCCGTTTGCCCCTGCTGCTGCCCGTTGTGCTCGTCCCTCACTCCTTGGTGCTCCTCCTCCCTTCCGTCCTGCTCGTTCCTCACTGCTTGGTGCTCCTCCTCCTCCCTTCCGTCCTGCTCGTTCCTCACTGCTTGGTGCTCCTCCTCCTCCCTTCCGTCCTGCTCGTTCCCTGCCGCGTCGTGCTCCTCCCTTCTGCCCTGCTCGTTCCCCGCTGCTCTGTGCGCCTTCTCCCCTGCGTCCTGTTTGTTCCTCTCTGCTCGGTGTTCCTCCGCCCTTGTGTCCTGCTCGTCCCCTGCTGCGTCTTGCTCCGCCTCCCTTCTGTCCTGCTCGTTCCCCGCTGCTTCGTGCGCCTCCCCTGTGTCCTGTTCGTTCCCCGCTGCTCGGTGCTCCTCCGCCCTTGTGTCCTGCTCGTCCCCTGCTGCGTCTTGCTCCGCCTCCCTTCTGTCCTGCTCGTTCCCCGCTGCTTTGTGCGCCTCCTCCCCTGCGTCCTGTTCGTTCCTCTCTGCTCGGTGTTCCTCCGCCCTTGTGTCGTGCTCTTCCCTTCCGTCCTGCTCGTCCCCTGCTGCGTCGTGTTCCTCCCCCGTTCCGTCCTGTTCGTTCCCCGCTGCTCGGTGCTCCTCCGCCCTTGTGTCCTGCTCGTCCCCTGCTGCGTCTTGCTCCGCCTCCCTTCTGTCCTGCTCGTTCCCCGCTGCTTCGTGCGCCTCCTCCCCTGCGTCCTGTTCGTTCCCCGCTGCTCGGTGCTCCTCCGCCCTTGTGTCTTGCTCTGCCTCCCTTCCGTCCTGCTCGTTCCCCGCTGCGTCGAGCTCCTCCTTCCTTGTGTTGTGCTCGTTCCCCGCTGCGTCGAGCTCCTCCTTCCTTGTGTCGTGCTCGTTCCCCGCTGCATCGTGCTCGTCCTCTGCTGCGTCGGGCTCCTCCTTCCTTGCGTCGTGCTCGTTCCCCGCTGCGTTGTGCTCGTCCCCCCTTGCGTCCTGCTTGTCCCCCGCTGTGTCAAGCTTCTCCCCCCTTGCGCCCTGCTTCTCCTTGCTCTAACCAGCTGCCCCATACATCCCCTTGTTTGAACTTATCGTCTAGCATCGCCCTTTCTTCTAACTCAATGTCTTGCGATTTGCCTTCGTCTAATCCATTGCCTTGTAACTATTTTCCCCTCTATAAACACTTTTTTGAAGTTAGAAATTTTGTTTGGTTTTTTATAATCAGAATTACTTTAATTTTTTTGGGGTTTTTATTATTTTTTAGCAAGAAATTGTCAGGTAATATTTCAATGAATAATGTAAACTTTATTCCAACCCCAAGTACACAGTTATTCACTTGTTTAAATTCAGTTGTTGATACTGTAGCATATAAAACACAGAAATTACTGATTTATGTAGGTTTTCAGTCTGCTTGCCCCGTTACATCTCAATCACTTCGCCCTTTTGTTTCAGATTCAAATACGCCGTCTAACATTAAAAACTTGAAATTATGTGGTGGAGGTCGGCCTCGCAAACGTATTAGCAAAAATTTAAGAAATACAGTACATGAAAATAATTTTATGATTGTAAACGATGTTATTGTGGAAAATGAGTTCACAATAATAATGGGTAATATTGATCAAGGTGATAAAGTATTTTTAGAGACTCGTGGTAAACAATGTACACCTATGTCTTGCGTTGCACTCGCTTATTTCTTTAAAAAAAATATTGACACATGGGATTCAAATGATATTGACTATATATTACACATTGGAGATCAATTATACAGAACTTCTAAAAACATAATTAATCAAGAAATTAATGCTAATTCAGATTACCTTTCATTTGATGAAGTTTTTAACACAGTTAATTTCCATGGCGATACATTTAGCTTTTATGAAAACATAGAAATGCAGAGTAATGGAAATATAAAACATATAGAGGAGGGCATTTGTACATTAAATAATTTGATTCCATCGCTAACTTCTTTTTTTGAAATAAATAAATACACAATGGGAATTTTTACATGCAACAGTTATACATTTGCAGTTATGAAATTTAAATCTAAGTATTATTGTTTTGATTCACACAAACGAAACTCTCAAGGATGTCCAGCTTTGGAGGGAAAAGGTGCTGCTATTTTATGTTGTTTGGCAACAATTAAACGTTTAGCTAGCCAATTACTGAACAGTTGTTGTTTAATTGATACTTGCGATCATAATTATACTGTAAAAAAAAAATCTCCATTCAGTTTAATGTCTGTTCGTGTAACACATAACCAAAAAGTTAAAAAAGAATGCACAAAAGTAAATTTATCTAAATACACATCAAACTTAACAAGAAAAGTTTCCAAAACTAAAATACAGCGAAAAAAACTCTATTCAGAATCGCAAGATAAACATGAAAAAAGGTTAAGAAAAACTAGATCATACATAAAATTATATGGAAATTCACAAACACAAATCCAACACACAATAAACTTAAACAAAAGAAAATTTCAAAGAAAACAACGCATTAATTTAGAAACACAAGTTAAACGTAAAGAAAGATTAAGAAAATCTGCGTCTTATATGAAATTGTATAGAAATCAACAGACACAAGTCCAACGTCAAATGTACTTAAATAAAAGAAAAATTCAAAGAAAGCAACACATTAGTTTAGAAACTCAAGATAAACGCGAAGAAAGGTTAAGAAAATTAAGCGCATACAAAAAATTGAAAAGTTCACAGACACAAGCCCAATGTCAAATAAATAAAACTAAAAAAAAGCAACGGAATAGTTTAGAGACACCAATCCAACGACAAAACAGATTGACAGAAAAAAAAATTCACAAAAAAATTTCTTTACCAGAAAATAAGCAGAGTCGCAATACAAGTAACGAATTTACTGCAATTAAAAATTTGTTTAAATTGCCTGAAAATAAAGAAAGTTTAATTCTAAGAATCTGGGGAAGTAACAAAAATATTGATAGGCGATTACAGGCAGAAAAGGTTGTGAATAAAATATCTAATTATCAAGAGAGTTTAATAAATACATTTTGTAAAACATATATCTTTTTAAAAGAAAAATTACAATATAGCAAATTAAAAGTTAAACCAGATTCTGATTTAGAGCAAAATTTTAATGCTTTAGTTGGATATTCTCTTCATACTTCAACATCAGAAAATTTTTTCACTGATACCACTTATACTAACATTTCTAATTATAAAACAAATTTAGAGTGTAACAGTGAGGGTCAAATTGTGAATTTATTCCAATGTGGTGAAAAAAATAACACTTGGATTTGCAACACTAATATATGTTTGCTTAACAAACAAAAAATATTTGATCGTCTTCTGACTATTATAAATGTTATTCTAAGCTTACAATGTTCACAAATCTTACAATTCTTTCAAACTATTGATAATTGTCGTAATTCTGACACAAAAAAAACATTCGTCACTGAAAACATTTCTAATGAAAACAATGAATGCGAATCACATATTGATTATAACAAAAGTAAGCTAGGCCATCCATCCTTTTGTTATGTTGATGATAACTGTGACTCTGTTTTACTATTTTTTCGTTCAATTGCCCCACATTTTCCAGATATTCGTCAAATTATAAGATTAATCTATAAAATTTTACGTTCTGTAAAAAGTATAAATTACTATGAATTTTCTTTATTAAATTTTGATTTAGAACATTTAACAGATATTTGTGACCAAATTAGCATTAAAAGTTGTTCTTTCATTGTTGATTCATTTCCATTTGAGGAAGAAGGAGAAATTTTCTATTATTTTAACAAAGCTTTTCGCAGCTTCAAGGTAAAAGATACTGATTGGCCTGTTCATACTTGTGTTTCTTGCTTACAACTTTGTCATCAACGGAACATTCGTCCAATTATCAGTGTGTCTTTCAAATCAAATACAGAATGGAGAAAATTAGTAGATTATTATGAAGGAACATTTAGTGATTTCAAATATATTTGTGTGTATTGTATGAATAAATTTAAAACTAATCAAATGCCTTCCAGATGTATATTGAATAATCTGGCATTCAAACCAGTTCCAGAGTGCATTTCCACTTTAAATGAATTTGAAAAAATTTTAATTCAACGTGCAAAAGCTTTTCAAGTTATCACTAGAATGGGTACAGTTCAGGGAGGTCTTAAACAAAAAACACCAGTAGGTCTTGTTAAGAAAATAATCGGTAGAGTTTTTCATTTACCATTACCATTAGAACAGACACTTAAAAAATTACCAAATCCATCTGATGCACTAATGACAGATCAGGAACTTTATGTATTAGCTCGTAGTGTGCCATCTAAACACAATCATATTTGGCAAACATTAATTAACATAAATAAAATTTTTGAAGCATTACATTGGTTAAAAAAAAATAATCCCTTGTATCACCACATTATTATACCAACTTTAGCTGATAAATTGTTAGAAAATATAAAAGATTGTGATATTGAGTTAGATTGTGATAATAGAAATCCAGATATAGGGGGTGCAATGTTGACGCAAAAAGATGTGACAGATGGTTATTATAACAACATGACAATACATCCATTATTTGAAAAAAGAATTAACATGGATTCTAGCACAATATATCAATTTTTACAAATTATGGAAAAAAGTTTAGATGATCGAGATATGCAATTAGATTTAAAATGCTTTCCAGACTTATTTTGTTATGGTGAAAATGGTAATTCTCAAATACGATCAATTGATTTACCTACAGCAGAGTTTATTAAATGTTTATTAAAATCTTCTCATTCACAATTTCGACTAAACTTACAATATTTGTTTTATTTATTAAATAATGCTAATATCAGACAATTAAAAGCGGGAATTTTTCACAAATTAAATATTACAAATTCTACATCAAATATTACTGCAAAGGAGTGCTTAGATATGATTGCAAGCAAGGAATTGGAGGGTAATTTATCCACAATTTTTAGTAGATTACGAAATACAGAGCAGTTTTGGTCAAAACCACGTAACGATTTAAATTGTATGGTGAAAAACTATGGCCCTGCTACTTTCTTTTTAACTTTGAGTCCAAGTGAATATCATTGAGAAGACTTACATATGTATCTAGGGCAAACAAATTCAAAATATAAAGATAAACCTTTATCACATTTAATAGCTTTAGATCCAGTAAATACTTCCCGTTTTATCGAAAACAAATTTCAAGCTATGTTAGATTTTATTACGTCTAGTAATGGTCCATTAGGTATAGTTGAGCATTATGCTTGGCGCCGTGAGTATCAGTCCCGTGGATTACAACATTTTCATTTATTGCTATGGATTAAGAATGCCCCAGTCTTAGGAAAAGCAAGTTTAGATTCTATTGCTGGATTCATTAATAAATATATAACATGTAAAATTCCTAATAAAACTAATTTTCCTCTACTTCATGATCGTGTTACAAAATACCAAATTCATAAACATAATTCATATTGTATGCGTGCTAAAAAAGTTAAAAATAAAACTATTAGAGTTTGTAGGTTTAGTTTTCCACGTGACATTTCAGAGTATTTACATGTTAATGAAGTTGCTAACGCAGTAATAGGTCGAAGAAAGCTGACGAAAACTCGTTTGTATAATTTGCCACGAAATGAAGACGAAGTTTACATTAATGATTATAATGCAGTTATAATGCTAGCCTGGTGTGGGAATGTAGATATTCAGTTTATCGGTGAAAAGTCAGCATCTTTAACTACATACGTAACAAAATATCAAACCAAAGCTGAAAAATCATTTGCGTCTGATGATTTTAATGATTTTTGTTCTTCAAAACCATTATATAATCGTTTATGGAACTTCGGTTTACGAGCATTATCGAATCGGGAATGTGGAGCTTTAGAAGCTGCTGACACTTTACTATCACATTCATTATTTGGAACTGATTCTGGTACCGTTATCAGATGGTTAGATGTTAAAATTAACAGATCGCGTAAATTAAAAACCCAAAAGGAACTGAGTAAATTAAGTAACAATGCAACTGATATATATTGTGCAAGTTGGATTGATACACATTATCCACATAGGCCAAAACAACTTGAAAATCTTTCTTTATTTGATTTTTCAAGATGGTATGATATTGTAAATAAAAAACCTTCTTCTAAAACCGTAATTTCTTATGAGTATGGGGAAAAATATTTACGTAAAAGAAAATTTCCGTATTTAATTAACCATTACAATTATAATTGTAAACAAGAGCCAGAAAACTATTATTTTTGTTTATTAATTTTGTTTAAACCATGGAGAAATATTTCGGAATTAAAAGGTCGTTTCGAAACGTATAGTGAATCTTTTATTGATTGCAAGGAAAATTTGCTGGAGGCAATGAAGTATCATGAACGTTTAGAAGAAATACAGCAGGCTAAAAATGATTTGAATTCAGAAATTGAAACTATAGAAAATCAAATGCTTTCAAATAGTAAGGATGATAAAAATGACTTTAATATTATTAATTTTGTAGAGCCAATAGGAAATGAAATAGAAGATTTTGAAAAATTATTGCCAAAGGAAGATATTGATAGTATGATTAAACATTTAAATGTAGATCAAAAACGTGTTTTTGATGAAGTTGTAAATTGTTTGGAACAATATATTAAAGAAATTAATACTTGCACATCCAATAATGTTAATAAGCGTTTAATTCCAAACTTAATTTTGAGAAAATTTGTGTCTGGAATCGGAGGAACAGGAAAATCATATTTGATTAAAGTTATTCGGTGTTATATTTCAGATAAATTTAGCAAAGTCGCTGTAACAGCACCAACTGGAATCGCTGCTTTTAATATGCTTTTAATCGCTGCTTTTGACTATTCATCGTTTACTGCAGTTACCAGTAGAACATGGCAATATACCTAAGTACAGTAAATTATCAGATGACAAATTAAATTCTATCCGTGTTGAGTTAAATAATTTAGTTTTGCTTATTTTAGATGAAGTCTCCATGGTCTCTAATATAATGTTAATGCATATCCACATGAGGTTATCGGAAATTTTTGACACCATGGATGAAGATGACGGTTGGTTCGGGCGAATAAATATTTTATTTTTTGGTGATTTATTACAACTTCCGCCTGTAATGGGACATTCCCCTTTTGTAAGCATTTCTAAAGAAACTAGCGTTACTCATTTTGCTGGATTACATTTTATAAATATTTGGCAAGAATTACTTACCTATGACGAATTGTCTATTAACATGAGGCAGCAAACAGATAAAGTATATGCATCCATATTAGATTCAATCCGTATCGGTGTATTGACAGATTCTGATGAGTTAATTTTACGTAAAAGAGAAATTATTCTAAAATCCAATAATCCATCAGATTGTATGAAAGAATTAGTTGAATACGTACAAAAATTAGAATGTAAAACTATTTGTTTATTCCCAACAAAAAAACAGTGTAATCTCTTTAACACCTGTATGTTAGATTATTCAAGTAAACCAAAAGTTATTCTCAAAGCTATTGATATAATTGAAGCAAAAACTAATGCACAAAAAGATAAAGCGCGGAAATCCTTAAATAAGATTAAGGAAGATAATACACGAACTGCAGGGTTAGAAGATGAAATAGAAGTCAAATTAGGAGCAAAAGTTATGTTATTGAGAAATATAGATGTAACTAACGGTTTAGTAAATGGTGCAATAGGTTTTATAGTTAAAATTTTTAAAGATAACTTTTCAACTGAAAAATATTAGTAAACTTAGAATAAAATTTGAGACTGGAGAATTTGACATAGAACCTGTAACTGCAAAATTTCAATTATTTACAAACATATTTGTTTTCCGAAAGCAGTTTCCAATATGTTTAGCGTATGGAATAACTATTCATAAAAGCCAAGGCTTAACTTTAGACACTTGTGTAGTAGATATAGGTAGCTCGATATTTTCATCTGGTCAGGTGTATGTTGCTTTATCCAGAGTTAAATGTTTAGATGGTCTACACATAATTAATTTAAATCCAAATAAAATTCAAGCTCAGACTAGTGCAATTTTAGAGTATAATAGATTGAAATCTACATTTAAACCAGACATAAAACTGTTCTCATTAGACAAAACTGTTAATAAGAATGTGCCTGATAAAAACAATTACTTAACACACTTGCATACACCTCCATTAATTGATATAGAAAATGCACAAATTAAGAAACACGGAGAAGACATAATAGAATCATTAAGTAATTTTCATGGTTTTAATAATCCATATGGTGTTTTCTGTTACGTTAACTCTGTCTTACAATGTCTTTTTAATATAAAGTGTATAAACTCTGCAATAATATTATCCACACATTCAGAATTAAAAAAACTATGTTTAGATTTTTCAAGTTCCATATCCAGTAGTGCTTTAGATTCACATAAATTACAATTAGAGTTTCATGATGATGATATGTTTAATATTAAACAGCAGCAGGATAGCACAGAATTTTTACAGTTACTTCTTGATAAATATAGATATTTAAAATTTCTTATGTCATTTGATATTAAAAATTATTATAGATGTCAAAATTGTGAATATGATAACCAAGAAGCGATTGAAACTCAAATAGGAAAATTAATAATACCAATAACAAAAAACAAATTTCAATTTCAGGAGTTACTTGACTATAATTTTAATGCCTGGAATTCAAATTTATGTAAAGAAGCAAAATGCCCTAATTGTAATAACGTTAATGTTTTAATTACTAAAACTAACATTGAAAATACACAAAATGTTTTAATTTTTTCATTGCAATTAATAAATTCAAACATGCAGAAAAATACAAACTTGTTACTGTCAGGAGTTACACAGAGTAAAATAAAATTTTGTGATAAAAATTACATATTAAAAGGTGCAATATTTCATCATGGTAAAAGTGCAACAAGCGGCCATTATACAGCTATAGTTCGAAAAAACAAACATTGGTACAAAGCAGACGATACTAAAATTTATAAGTGTTCATGGCCAAGGAATAGCAAAAATATTTACATTTTATTTTTTGAAAAAACAGAATAACCTTTTTAGTTTAGAAAAATTTTTATACATCAGGTAACCATTAAGAATTACTACACAGGAGTTTTGAGTAAAAATTTGCCATCTGTTGTTTAATTTTTATAAAGCTTTCTTTTTTTTAAATATTTATATTCATAATGCCTGAACAAAAGTGGGCAACAATGAGCCGTTCCATTGGTAACGGTGATACCCCCACCTTGTTCTGTGGATAATAGGGAGTAATTGTTTTTAAATATTTTTCTTCTCCCGGGGACCCACATTACCAATTGAATGTTCAGATGTTCATTATATAAAAAAATAAATGTTACAAGTTTCATATATTTCTGTAATAATATGGAGTTGCCAATGGAAAAAAAAAAAATTAGCTGTTAAAATCTTTTTTTATTTTAATAATACTTTTTCAGTATGAGTAAAAAAAAAAAAAAACATTTCTTGTGAAAATGCTTTCAAAAGTTTATAAAGTTTATTTCTAATAGTTACATGTTATGCAATTTTATTGTATGTAATAGCTTCCCCCACCCCAAAGTAGTATGTTTTTGTATTGTTCTGTTTTTCTTTAAAGTTTTATCACTTGCTGTATAATTTTAAAATTTACTTTCAAGTTAAATTTAATACAAAAATACTTTTTATATAGTGCTATAAACTCATTTGTGTGATCTTTTAATCAATAATAACCCTTAAAAAGTAATGATATCAATACAAAAACCCTTAACGGGTTAAAAGTTTGTGACGCAGCTACTTTATGGTTATAAGAATTTTTGAAGTATGGGTCTTAAAAATAATGATATCGAATTTTATGTGACACTTTGCTATTAATTAAAATGTACATAATTTTGTTTTATTTGATCATTTGCTTTTTTCTTCTATTTATAACTACAATGCAAACATAATATTTTTAACTTCAACATAGACGGATAATAAAATATACTTACTGATGCTTTTTCATTTGCATTTCAAATTCAAAATAAAGGTTTTAAAAGGAATGATATCAAAATTCCAGTGACGCCTCGATTTCACTTTAAAAGATTTGCTTTTAGATTGCATTAAAATTACATTTGTTTTGTCTAATAAATTATATTTACACATTGAAACAGTGCTTTTAATTTTCAAATATACTGTCAAATAATCACACTTTCACAGAGTTTGCATTTTAAATTAAAATTTTTTTTCAATAAATTGAATTGTCTTTTGCGTCACGCTATCCAAAACTGTAAGTCAAATTTGTGCAAATGTTACTTTGTATCATAGTATCCAACTGTCTGAAAATATGTGCAGAGATAGTGTGATGCAAAGAAAACATTTGCACAAATTTTACTTGTAGTTTTGGATAGCGTGACGCAAAAGACAATTCAATTTATTGAAAAAAATTTTTTAATTTAAAATGCAAACTCTGTGAAAGTGTGATTATTTGACAGTATATTTGAAAATTAAAAGCACTGTTTCAATGTGTAAATATAATATATTAGACAAAACAAATGTAATTTTAATGCAATCTAAAAGCAAATCTTTTAAAGTGAAATCGAGGCGTCACTGGAATTTTGATATCATTCCTTTTAAAACCTTTATTTTGAATTTGAAATGCAAATGAAAAAGCATCAGTAAGTATATTTTATTATCCGTCTATGTTGAAGTTAAAAATATTATGTTTGCATTGTAGTTATAAATAGAAGAAAAAAGCAAATGATCAAATAAAACAAAATTATGTACATTTTAATTAATAGCAAAGTGTCACATAAAATTCGATATCATTATTTTTAAGACCCATATTTCAAAAATTCTTATAACCATAAAGTAGCTGCGTCACAAACTTTTAACCCGTTAAGGGTTTTTGTATTGATTATTGTAAACATGAAGTAATCGTGCAACCACCTGCCTTTTTGAAAGTGCAATGCATTTCAGAGACCCTCCCCCCCCAAAAAAAAAATAAAAAAAAAATAAAAAAAAAAAATAAAAAAAAAAAATAAATAAAAATAAATAAATAAAATAAAATAAAATAAATAAATAAAAATAAAAAATTAGGGTAGTACACCATGTGTGCAATGATATATGGGATATATGAGATATTCCCGCCCACTTTTAAGCCCAGAATCTGCCCACCGTTTACTATTTATTACAGTTTTTTTTTTGTTTTATGTTTAAAAAATGTTTAAAACACAAAACCTAATTTTCCTTTGATTTGAAATCTTCTCGTTTCAATTTTAAAATCCTTTACGTTAATTTAATTTATTTATTGAAATTTAGGCGATAACAGTCCTTAAAAAGAAGCCTGAGTAGGCTGATATTTTTCGCTTACATTTAGTTTTATCGCTTCTATTTAAGCAGCCGACAGTCGCATGAAACTTGAGCATCATGCTTGAAAATATTGCAAAACTAAACGGATATACAATAACATTTAAATACTTTGCGATCAATTTCTCATAGGCTAACTTTAGCATTCGAAAGGTAAATTACACCAGATGTGTGACTTTTGTTGATCTTGCCACTCCTGAATAATGTTCAATTTCAGATTCTGGGACACAGGGCCGGCGCTAGATATTTTACTGCCTGAAGCAAGCATTAATCTGCCGCCCGTATGACATCATCACTACTCAAATGCTTATTAGCATAAGAAAATTGACATGCTAACTATAATTACTTTCTCTTACCCATATATATGGTAGAGAAAGATTTGTTTTGGGGTGAAATTTTCGAAATTGAGTTTTTGTTCTTATATTTACACGTTTTGATGAGTCCAGAATCTGAAAATCATGTTTTTAGTGTTTGATCTTTGTGTGTCTTATCAGCATATCGCAAGAAAAAATAGTAGCAGGAAGTCCACATTCGGTATTCTATATCTGTATCATGTAGTGATGCTACACTAAACTTTTTGTTGTGATCAAGCAATTGGTTAGTATACAAGGCCATCTAAGAGAATTTAAATATATTACGTCTATGGGGCAGGCCCCAATCATGACTGTTTGGGGCCCTGGGAAAGGCAAATTTAGGGGCTCCCTCGAAACCGTTGCAACATCATTTATGTCCGATAGATGATCAGTCGTATGTACAATGCATAATCAAATTTTTGAGGCTAATTTAAATATGTTAATATTTTTTACATTTTCAGTTACAATTTATGTTAGCTACAAACAGTTGAATATGGAATGGATTTATTCTGCTGATCCCTTCCTGATATCCTAACTGACAGGCGACAATAAAAAACCACTCTGTAGTATGTTTCATTTACACTGAACAAGACCTGTAGAACTGATATATAAATTTAGTAGTCCAAGGGCCCACTACTTAAGGAATTAGATGAGCCAGCAGAAATAGAAAAAGGAAAAATTTATCAAAAATGAAAATTCTATTTCCGAGAACATTTAGTATTTTTTAAAGATAAATTCCATATATGTAAATATATGTATATAGATTTGAATTTTTACTAAAATAAAAGGGAATATTTTGTAATTTATTATTAGGGCTTTTGGTGGCCTCTCAGTGTCCGGGGCCCCTGGGCAAAGTCCCGCCTTGCCCATGCGATAATATAGGCCTGCTATGGGGTATGGGGGAAATTTCTGGTAAGTCCAGGGTAACATAGCCTGCCCTACAGGAAATGAAATGAGCTTATATATATATGCATAAAAACGTGTTTTGTGTAGATTGTGGTATGGAAATCATTAAACATTTGTTTGCAGGGCTACCCAAGTATATATTAAGCATATTAAAATATACAGGATATTTTAGGTCTATACTTTGAAATTGCTGGATGTGTTTTTCATATAGAACTAATTTTAAGTAAATAATATGATGTGCGTATACTTTATAGAAAATATGCAAGATTACTCAAAATACCTACACGTTCTTTTTTATTAAATGTAATTGATGGAACTGCTTTACCTGCGATTTATCTTTATAGCATTGAAATGAAAGATAACAAAAGTTGTGTGAGCGACAATCCAGATTATATATTTTTAAAAAGAAAATCTCAATGACTTAATCTTTGGTGAAAGTTATTTATTGCATCGATAATATAAATGTAAAAAAAAATATAATTAAATAAATAAATAAATAACTTAAATCTGATAAAAAACCAAAGTTTTTAAAAGGCTGTAATGGAAAAAAAAAATTATGTTGGTGCATTAAAAAGTAGTCCTACTTCGTTGTAAAATTTTAAATAACAAATCACTTTTATAAAAAAGCAAGTTATAGAGCTTTTTAAAATCTTCTAGTAGGCATAAATAAAAATTTTTTGATAACCTTTTAATAATAAAAGCCAAAGTTTCACGAAAATAACACTCAAAACTGATGCCATTGCTAAACAATAAATTGAAATGAAAAAAAAAAAAAAGTTTTTATCCTTGTTTTTGAGGAATTGTTCAAAAAATTTATTTATTTAATAAAATAAATATTTATTCTTGGTTTGGAGGAATGAATAAAATAATGGAAAAAGGATGATTTAGCAAAAAAAAAAAAAAAAAAAAAAAAAAAAAAAAAATGTATATATATATATATATATATTTAATAATAATGTATTGATGCTACTGTGTGTTTTATTGAACAATATTTTTAACCCAGACTTCGTCGTACTGAATGTCTGATACTATAAAATCTAAATGCTAATTTGAAGGACTGGTGTAATTCTACGTAAGGACTGCCAATTGGCGATTTTCTTTCTTGGCCACAATGTAAATGATAATAAATTACAACCGAAAACAATTATGGTTTTTTTCTCTGTTATCGACATCGGATTCAGGTAAACTTTTTTTTTTAAAAAAAGGGCATTAACCCTCGGTCAAATAAACTAACACTGATATTGATGAATTTTCTCCCAAATTAATTTTCACAAATAATTAAATTGCATATGACTTGAATTCTATTATTTTTGATAAAAAGGTTATATTTTAAATTGTCAAAGTTAAATTTTAAATATTTTGTTTTAGATTTAGTGAATATGACAAATTTGAAAATAGGTTAATTTGAAAATGTCAACTGCTGGGGGTGCGAAGATCGACTAGTATAAGGAATGAAATAAAACTTTATTTATTTTTTCTTGATTTTCTTTGACGAAATCATTCATTACAATACCATTATCAAACTAAACATTATCAAGCATTCATATTTTAAAACCAGAAAAAGATAATAAATGTGCAAAAACAAACTACGTATGAAATTTTTGCTATGATATGAAGAGAAATATTTGAAATTTTACACATGAAAATTTTTTTCATATGCTTAATATTTACAAGAATACAAACATGAACAGTGAAATAAATAATTCAGTATCTAACTTCTCTTTCATTTTCTTGATCAAAATCGTTCTATTGCCACAAACTATACTTAAAAATGCGATTGTATTTTTATTTGCTAGATAGAATATAATCTATATTTAATAAGAACTCTTTGAAAAAATAAAGAATATTGCTAATTTTTAGAAAATAATTATATTGTCAAACCGTATGCACTGTAGTATAATGGTTCACTAACGTATAATTATAGCTACACTTACAAAATACTTACAAAAACAAAAAGTCAACCATAAAACAATAAAATATTTTTTAAAAAATTTAAATTACATACTTTTCTTTACAAAGTTCAATATTGTAATGCCATAAATATCATTATATGCTAATTTTCAGATTGAAAATTTTGAAATATGAAAAATAACTGTTTTTCAGCAAAACACATAAAGGAAAGTGGTATCCATTTACGCTTTATAAAAATTTCAAATTATAAAATCAATAAAGAAGTTTATTATAATTAAATAATACACACAAATATAATTAGACAGAAACAATGATAGTAAGAAGTAACTAAAAAAGGGCCTATTGCCTATAGTCTTCAGAATTTCTATGAAATTGTCACCACTTTATTAGTTGAATTCTTTCATTTTCATATTTAAATTACAGAAAATAAACTTACATTATATAATGAAGGAAAGAATATGGTAAAACTTTCCAGAATTTGCACATATCCATTTGAAATGATGAAAAATGCTTTTTTTTACGTATTTTTATTATTTTTATTATTTACAAGAACTTATCCAAAACAAGTAAAAAATTTAAACTAGCCAACATGTTTTTAGAAGTTTTTATAAATTTATGTAATAAATATAATCGTATTTTAAAATTACGTGTTCATTTACAGTTAAATATACATATGCATTAAATATACGTATTCATTATTAATAATATTTACAAAAATTTAATATGACAAGAATTAAGAATTTTCTTTTAAAATTTGACACGCCTTGTCTTTACTTTTGCAAAATCATTGATTATATCATTATAATCAATATCAGAAGCAATTTCATTTTCAATTGCCAGTATTGCTGAATTTGAAAGGCGCTCTTGAGCCATCGTAGATCTTAAATAGTTTTTTATAATCTTTAATTCTGAAAATGAGCGTTCACTACTAGCAACTGTTATCGGCAAAGTTAAAATAATTCTTAAACAGATATAGATATTTGGAAACACTTCAACTAAGTTATTCTTATGCATGCGATTTAAAATATCAACAGCTTTCATCCCCTTTTTTATGGTATTCCTAAAAATTAACAATTCGTTAAATAAATTATTTAACTCGATATCATCGGTTAAATGATTAAGACATTGCAGTAGTTAGAGACAGTGCTTGAGTTTTCTTCAGTTAAAGAAGGAATACCATACAAAAATTGAAAAACATTGCTATGGTCGTTTAATTGTTTAAACCTTTGAGTAACTGAATTTTGGTATACATCGACAAGATAATTAAACACCTCAATTTAAATTTTTATTTATTTATTTATTATTTTTTTTTATGGGTCTTCGATAGGAGTGTCGGTTCCCTTATAAGCGAATAGTTTACTTTTGCGTCTAATTCTTAACGAACACGATGGCTCAAAATCATTACTTATTTCCATTTCATCTGCAATTTGTTTTTCAGAAGTCATAATCTGTTGGAAGTCATTGTCACGAAAGTTTTTTAAAAATGATTTTAACGTTTCTAAAACCTTAATAGATTCCGATATGACCATTTTTGCACTTTCTAAATGTTTTGAAGCAATATTTATTTTGGTCAAAATTTCATTCCCCAGTACAACACTACAAATGAATTTAAAATTTGCTATTTTATTAGCCAGTGATTTACTCTTACAGACTGTCACACTGTCTTTTGACATATCTAGAGAAATTTCGTCTAGTGCGTCATATATTTTGGGCAAACCATTCCTTAGTGGTTTTACAGTCTCAATTCGGCTTTCCCATCGAGTCGTTTTAACTCTTTTTAAAGTTAAAGAAGTTATGTGTTTTTTTAACACTGACCATCTGGACGTAGATGTCGAAAAGAAAACAAAGAGCTCTTGAATAAGTAAAAAAAGTTGCATAATTCACCGGATTTTTTGGTAGCATCGTTAATAATCAAATTCAGTGAATGACATGGACAAAGTACATAGAAAGCTTTAGAGTTTTTCTCTAAAATTCTTTTTCGCACGCCTGAATGAGACCCTTTCATATTAGCGCCGTTATCGTAACCTTGACTATGAATATCCGTCATTTGGAGTCTTAGCAGTGGACAAAAGATTGCAAAGAGTTAAATTTAACCCTTTAACGTTCATTGGTTTCGCAGCGAAACCAAACATTTGACATAATTTAACAATTTTTATGCAGCAGTTTTTTTAACATTTCCCCCTTGTTTTAATCAGGTATTAAACTTTTGTTCCTTTTCTTTTCGGCAGGTAGCAGCACTATTCCAAAATTTAACAAATAATGCTTCAAAGGAAGCTAAATGCATAAGTCATTTGAAGTTTTTTAGAGTGCGCGAGTGCGAATTGTTGGTTTGATGATGTACTCATATCCAGTTTTTTTCATTTAATAAAGAGCTGGACTATTATTTTCACCTGAAACAACTTTTACGTGTTTTTGTAGTCGATAATGTTTACTTACAAAGTGTTTTATTTATTAATTAAATATTATTTGGATTTAATAAGGTTAACTTATAGATGTTTCAAACCAAAAATTTCTTGAAAAGAAACAATGCTAACTTTTTATTTTTTAATATTTATGGTCAGCTATATGTCTAAAAGCCATTTTTAAAATTAGTTTAGTAATTTTTAAAATAAATTAAGTAATGAACATTAAAAGGTTAAAGGGTATAATAGTAAGTACATGCAGTTAGAAAATGTTTCGTAATCTATATAAACCACAGAATAGTTTTTTCCCCTTCTCGTAATGAATTCTATGTTCAATGCAAATGCGACAAATGCCGCCCCTTTCATCACTGCGCCTGAGGCGGCTGCCTCAGTTGCCTCACCCCTGGCGCCGGCCCTGCTGGGACAGTCTCCAAAAAGATGCGCCGTATCGAATGGGTTGAACTAGTCCAGCCACTTGTCGAAATTATTTCCTGGTACAGTTCCAGACATTTAGAAAACTCATCGTCATTGTCTTGTCCTTACCAGTAAGCTGCGAAATCTTTATTCTTATAGAATTTTATAAAAATCAATGCACAATCTTGTCTAAATAGCAATAGCGCAAATTCTCCTATTTTGCTAGGAGAGACTGCATAGTCTTCTATTAAATAATTATTCGCTTTTAGAGAAAATCGTGGTGCTTGTACCGTTAGTCTAGGTTAGTAGCTTATAGGAAACTGTTTAATTTAAAAATATCTTGTACTATTACAATTGTATTGAAATTCCTAAAAAAAGTTATGAAAATTCAAGCATTTATTTTTGAAAACGAGACAAAATAACCACGTTTTATCTTAGACTCTTGAAGCAATCGACATGCATATTCAAGTCAGCACTTCACTATGGATGGTGCATAACCATCTAAAATCGCAACTCTCCCACTCCGCTCTTTCCCGCAGATCCCCCATGTGCGCAATCTCTCCGAGCTTTACTTTATATGGGACTAAAATGACAGAATTTTTGCATTTTATGATACCATATTTTTTGCCACTTTTAGAGACAAAAAAAAAAAAAAAAAAAAGCAGAATGGCATTTTCTGGCCCCCATGCTATACAGGGCCCAGGGCACATGTCCCACGTGACCCTGCGTTAATTAGGCTCTGAATGTATCGTGTCTTATTTATTTATTTTTATTTAAAATAGTATATACAGAACTGATCTGCGTAAAGGAATATAAATGAATAAAAATACATTATAATTCTACAAGATGAAATTTTTTAAGACATATTTTAATATCCTTATGCAGTACAAAACATATTAAAAATTTATATACATTATCCAAATAAATAAATAGGGAAATAACAAATATCAAATAAATAAATGAGAAAAAAAAAAAAAAAAAAAAAAAAAAAAACTGGACTATTTCATGATTAACACTAATTAATTTTTTCACGGGGTAATATGAATTTATTCATAAAAAAAGTTATTGTACGATATTTTCCTTTACTATATTTCATTTTTAGTAGCTATACAGAAGAAACATAATACAATTTTTTAACAATGTGCAAGGTTACATACAAAAGCAATCTATTTCCTCAATTATTTATAAAACTGTAAGAATCGTTCTTATGATATTTCTCTCCCCATCATGAAAATAAAAATAAAAATAAAAATAAATAAAATAAAACAATTTGTCACCAAGGATGTAAAATACATTGAAAGTTAAACCACATAGCAGTTTAGCAATCTTAAAAATTGTTCTATAATCGATGCGAAGAGCATCCTTTTCTTTAAAAAAAAAAAAATTTAATGCTTTATTTTAAGTTTTATTAATCTTACGCAAGTTATGCATAAATGAATATGTAATCAACTTCCAAGACTAGAAATAACGATAGTAAAAATATTTTTCCTTGCATTATACCAAAGTTACGTGGGATATATCACATAGTATGAGAAATATATCACATAACCTAATTTTTTTCTTTTATAAAATAAATTACTTACTTGACCAAAAAAAAAAAGAAAAAAACTGTATTTTTATTTTATAGAAACGAATTTTGGATGCGTGAATATAGGTTTTTAAAAAGTTATCTGGGATCAAAACGCTAAAATTTATTACATTTATTATTCATATTTGTGCGGAGAAGAAAGTATATTTGTTTTTTCGTTGAATATTAATATTCTAGAGAAATTATTTAAATCAGCGCTACCAGATAGCGATAGTGGTACAGTTATTCTAGAAACCCTATATCAGACACATACCATATTAGATACATATTAGATCATAGTTTAGCGGAGAAGAAAGTATATTTGTTTTTCCGTAAAATATTAATATTCTAGCGAAATTATTTAAATCAGCGCTACTTAAATCAGCGCTACCAAATAGCGATAGTAGTACAGTTATTCTAGAAACCCTATATTAGACACATATCATATTAGATACATATTAGATCATAATTTAGATTTCATTAGATGCATATTAGATCATAATACAGGAACTCTAAGTTATACTAGAAACCCTGTCGCTAAGTTATATATATATATATGTATTTCAAATTTTATAGAAAATTATTTAGAGCTTTTAAAAGCTAATGGATTAAATTTACCCAGAAAATAAATAAATGATATGAGATCTAGAACTTTTTAATTCCTTTTTTCAAAATTAAAACTAAAGTATTTTAAAATCCTGGAAAATGAAATCAATCTTTAATTACATTTACATTTCTGTAATGTTAACAAAAAAATTACTAGAAAAGAAGAACTGATTTCTACAAACAATGGAAATATATTTTTTTTGGAAAGCTATTTTTGCTGAAAAGATATTTTTTTTTATTAACTACAAAAAGTAAATACTAAATATTAGACTAAATAATAGACGATGTATTTTAAAACTGATATTGTTTTTTGAAAAATGCTGTACTTTGTGCGATAGAAATTTTAATAACAAAGTTATTTCTGAATGCAGTTTTATTCAATATTATTAGTTATGTTTTAAAATACTTTAAAACTTTTATTTTATTTTATTTTTTATGCAATAAGATTCTTACTTTTGTTTGATTAAATTTTAATTCTTATTTCCATTTTAGGGTTTAATATGAAGATATTTTTTATTATCCGCGAGCGGATTATCCGCAAATGCAGGTGTCTCGAAAAACAATTTAAATTACTAACTTCAAAAAACCAAATTTTAATTCAAGCCAACAACAAGGAGAATACAGTAGGTTCTACAGTGCGAAGGTCGGAAATTACCGACTTGTTTACTGTGCATCGTATTTCTATAGGCCTACTTGGAATTTTTTTGACGGTTTTAGGAGGAAATGGAATATTTTTACTTTAGAAATAAGGGTTATACTGTTCTACCGCGTATTTTTTTCATGTTTGCACCCCATTTTACTCTGCTTTTCGGGTTATCCGTGATTGCCACCCAGTTTCGAGAATAATTGGTGCTCTACTGTATATGCATTTCTTTAAAATATATTTTAATATTTTTATGAAGCACAAAATATATTAAAATTAGTATACATTATCAAAATTAAAAGAAAGAAAAATTACGAACGATATTATATTATAATTAACGGAAATGATTTGTTCACAATGCCAGTGGAAATTATTTTGATAAAAATGGACTATTTAAATCGTATTATGATTGTTATGTTTTTACTATATTAAATTTTTGATATACTGTATAGGTGCGTACATGATATATAAACAATATACAGGATTACACAAAAGCAATCTATTTACAATTTGTAATCTATTTAATTGCGAGAGATGGAATTTCTTAAAAGCTCTCTTTATAGTTCGACTTTTAAAGAAAAGTGAAACTATAAATAAAGTTTGTATGAGGCTTCTTCACTCGTATAGTTAAGAACAAAAAATATTTTAAAGTATTTCCGAGGATTTGAAATATGTTGAAAGTTCCATGGTTGATTGGTTGGTTGGGTTTTACGTCGCACTAGTGCTGCGCAGATGGACAATTTTGAAAGTTCCATGATATAAGGGTTTAGTAAATATTGGAAAAAGAAAAACCTTAGTCAATACAACATAATTTAATCAATAACAACATTTATTTTCTTTTTTAAATGTACATTTCAAGTTTTATTATTTTTGCGGAAGTTATTGACATAGAAATATAAAGGAATTCAAAGAGCAATAATAATAATAATAATAACAACAATAATAATAATAATAAATTCCGTGAGCAACATAATCAACTTTTATAGAATAAACTATTTATATAGGGGAGAGTGGGGATGAATGGGACATTTTTCTTTCATGTTTTTATTAATAACGTTCACCATATGTAATTCAGAATTTTGTAACATTGCTCATAAGCACACTTCAGTAATCAGTTTCAAATAAACATATTAACTTTAATAAAAAGTTAACATTTTAATTAATAATAATTTTTTTTTTACATTCATGTGCATTGTCCCATTCATCCCCACCTGTGGGGATGAATGAGACAGGACTGAAGTTAACAAAAAAAGAAAACAAAATGGAAAATAAATAAATTTTTAAAGTTAAATTGGTTTATGTGATTTTATTACACACTATGAATTTACTGAAATTAACAAAAACTGATGGATTGACTCAAATTAACATCGAAAGGCAAAAGTCCTTTGGTTCGCATAGTTCCTAGTGCTCTAGGCTTTGGTAATTTAATCTAATAAGATTTAATCTAAAAATAAATAAATAAATAAGGCACTAGAAAGATATAAATCATTATAATAGAGTACAAATTATACAGATAAATGTTTGTTTCCGACTGATCGGGAAAATAGCATTCTACTCTGTATAACATTAATAATCACCAGGATTTATTTAATTAGCTTGATTGAAATTGTGATTTTAATCCAATTATTATTAGTTTATTTATTTATTTTTTTAATTATTGATATTATTGATTTAATTTCATTGAATATTGTAACTTATAATTTTTTTAATCATTATTATTATAAACAAAAATCGGAACAATTAATTTCAATCTATCTTTCTCTAAATCCATGCTATTTTTAAAATTCCATGTTATAACTACTGAACTACAGGTTATAAAAATATTGAAAATCTATTTATTATTTGTTTTAATATAATTCTTGTGTACAATTTTAAATTAGCACATAGTGGGGAATGTCCCATTCATCCCATTCAGACTGTCCCATTCATCCCCACAACCACATGATCCTATAAAACAGGTAATATGTTTAATGAACAATTGTTAATATTCTTCTTGAATATCATAAACACAGTAAAAGATAATGCCTTTTCATCATATAAGAGTTATATTAACTTTAAGCAAATAGTCAATTTCTTACCTACTACCTAATTGAATCTGTAAAAGTTACTTTTTCAGCAGAAAAAGACACTTTTTTTTTTGCCCTTCTATAGATAGCACAACTGTGGAACTACACTTGCTGAATGACCTCAGTACTGCCATATATCAGAAAAATTGTCAAGTTTCTGGCGCATGCAAAACATAAAAATTTTGCTACTGTCCCATTCATCCTGCGTCCCATTCATCCCCACTCTCCCCTACGACACACATTAAAAAAAATCTTCAATGCATTAATTAATGTTTTTAAAAGTTATCTAAAATAGAAAATTGTAAAATCGGTTAAATTTACTGTCCTTAGCTCGATTTAGATACAATATTTATTTTTCTACATGATTACAATATTTCAGCTAAATTGTTTGATTCAGTGTTACTCGTTGATGATAGGGGAGTGGTCAAGTTTAAAAGAAAATTCTATTGGGTCGTTCGGAAACTTCGTGCCGATTTTCGTTAGGTGGCGTAAGGACAGATCTGAATGTATCAGGATGATTGAAAACAAGTGACATACATACATATTCTAAAAGTCGGTACTCCAGACATATTTTAAAAAAAAGTTTGGTTGCGATACGTTAATTGTTGTCAGTTTTATATGTCTTCGAATATGGAAGCAAACAAAGTGCATTATAGGCATTTAATGCTTTTCTTTTACCGAAAAGGCAAAAGTGCTACACAAGGGCAAACAAAATATGCGCTGTTTATGGAGAAGGTACTGTAGCTGAAAGAACTGTGCAGAAGTGGTTTGTTAGGATTAAAGTTGGTAATTTAAACCTTGACGATCTAAAACGCCCGGGTAGACCCTCCACCACAGATGAAGATAAGATTAAAACATTGGAAAAAAATAACCCACACTACACGACACGTGAATTAGCAGAAATTTTAAAAATATCAAAATCCACTATCCACAAGCATTTTGTGAAGCTTGGCTACATAAACCGTTTAGACCTGTGATTTAACGGAGAAAAATCTGATGGATCGCATTTCCATTTTGTAATTCACTCTATAGACGCAACAAAGAGATGCCATTTTGAAGCAATTAGTAAAGGAGGATGAAAAGTAGATCGTTTATAATAAAGTTAACGGCCCTCTTCACTTACCGTTGCGGGAAACCCGAGCCAATGTCATCCTATGGGGAAATTTTCTTTACAAATAACTTATTAACTAATACATATTTTTAAATTCTGTTTTCACATTCAGAAAATTCCCAACTGTTAAATTGACGGACCTTTTTTAAAAATGCATTTTTTTAATTTTTAATAATTTAGTTTGAAATTGCAAAATGAAAAAATATCACATATTGAAAATTCGTATTTTGCAGCTTCAAAATAAAATATAAACAAATATCAAAAAATATTTTTTTTTAAAAAGGTCCTTCAATTTAACAGCTGGGAATTTTCAGAATGTGAAAACAGAATTTAAAAATATGTATTAGTTAATAAGTTATTTGTAAAGAAAAATTTCCCATAGAATAACATTAGCTTCGGCTTCCGGCGGCGGTGAGTGAAGCCGGCCCTTAATCGAAAAAGGTGTTGGGGAAAGCGGAACGAACAACATTTAGCCACCCCGAAAGCCGTTCTTCATATGAAGAAGTTTATGCTCTGTGTCTGGTGGGATTGGAAAGTAATCCTGTATTAAGAGCTTTTATGAAACAACGAGATGATAAATTCAGTATTGCTCTCGCTTAGACGAATTAAAATCAGTAATTGAACAAATACGTCCAGAATTAGCGAATCATCGTGTTCCATCAGGACAATGCGCAGCCTCATGTGTCTTTGACAACTCGACAAAAGGTGCTGGAGCTCGATTGGAATGTTTTACCTCATCCACCATATTCACCAGATCTCCAGCCCTCAGATTTTTCTTTGTTTCGATCATTACAAAATTCTCTTAATGGAGAAAACTTTAACTTTTTTGGTCGAGATAAAAATCACATAGAAAAGTTTTTCGCTGCAAAACCTGAGAGGTTCTGGAAGGACGGAATTTTTAAGTTACCTGAACGATGGAAAAAGGTTATAGAACTGAATGGCACCTATGTAAAATTTGTGTTGCGTTTCAATTTTCCATCGAAATCGGCACGAACTTTCCAGACAACCCAATAATTTTTAAAAGTTATTTAGAACTGTTGAAAATGAATGGATTAAATTTTCATCTGAAAATAAACAAATGTAAGTAGAGAGTTAGAACTTTTCATATATATATATATATATAATTTCTTTAAAATAAAAGTAAAATACTTTAAATATCCTACGAAAACGAACGCATTCTTTAATTACATTTATATTTCTGTGATGTTAATAGAAAATGCAGTAATATATGAAAGAAAGGAGAGAGAATTTTTAAAAGTAATTATTTGAATGGTTTTTTTTTTTTTTCTGTTAACTGAAAATTTAATAAGACGACGCATTTTAATATTAATACTGTTGTTTCGAAAATGCTGTAATTTGTCTTTGAGATAGAAAGTTTAATGATAAAGCTATTAATTTAGACTTTCGAAAATTTTGAATGCAATTTTATTTAATTAATTTTCCTTTTAAGTTTTATCTTTTATAAAGTATTTTAAAAAATATCATTATCTTATCTAACAAGATTCTCATTTTTGTTCGATTAATTTTTCAATATCTTTTTTTTAAATCTTATAATATAGTTAACGTTCTTTTTATATGAGGCATTTTTGATTATTTTAGATTCAGAGTTTATTATGTATTATTATATTTATTTGTTTCTGATTTAACTATTTATCTATCTATACCTATATCTATATATTATGCTTCCTCCATTTTTCAGACAGCTTAAGAGTAAATAAATGAAGTGTAAAGTAACATTTATTCTGAGTTGTATTTTATAACATAAAAATCCGAAATAATGATCATATACTGTGTGATAGGCTAATAATCAATATAAAATACAATAAGAGATATTTAGCTTTTAAACATGTTCCAACAAAGCTAAAAATTGTTTAAGATTCCATTGCACTTACTTATTTGTCCGTTTCTTCTCCTATATTTTATTTTCCTTAAATGCTTCGAGAAATTCAGGTTTTAATATATTTTCCATTGAAAATGATCTGAGTAACATTGGTATATATACAGTGACTCAGAGAGAGAATATACGGAGTTTCTAACAGATGCATTATCTATATATTAATAGGCAAGCATAAAATTTGTAGTCCCTTTTTAACATATTAATTATGGGAGTAGAGGGTTGAAAATGGTATCATTCGAAAGGTATGGTTAGCCGGAAGGTGCGAATACAAATATTATTTTCTTACGATGTCAAGAAGGTATTTAAAAATACATTTATTTTTTATGCATTTTCTCCCATTTTTTCCTTTTATACACGTATTCCTTTACATTAAACAATACCTAAAAGTAGAAAGTTGTTAAATCTGGCAATTTCATAAAGCTCAAATAAAACCATAGACACAGTAATTTGTAAAATGTAGCATCACTATACGCAAGCGAAGTGATGACGTCACTGTCTGTCCATGGAGCCATGAAAAAGATTTTCTATGTTAATCGTCCATTGGATTTTTTGTAAAAAATTATTAAAAAATAACGGAAATTATCTGCCGATTTTAGTTCCGATATTTGGGTACAGTTATATATAAGTTACTGTCTACATGTGTTTGATTGAGTTATTTTTTCTGTAAAATTGATAAAATTTTAATTTAAAATCACAAAACTCCAGAAAAGAAGATAGCAAACTTCCAGTTTCGAATGTAAACATAAACATTTCATTTCAAAGGGTGATATTTAAACAATAAATATTGAATTAATGTACTAAATAAAAGGAAAATGGATTTGTTACTAACTGCTGCATGTATAAGTAAACGATACGGAAAAAATTCCGATTTCCGTTTTTTGCTGAAATTACATGTTTTGAGCTTTCTTTACGTTTCAATTAACTGAAATTGGCTACTTATTTTTTAAAAAAGTGTCTTTATTGCTAGCTTTTGTGGGTAGAAGAAGCAAGTAGAAGATACATAAAAACTTTTGATTTCCGGTTTTCGATGAATTTACACGTTTTGAAATTTCCTTGCATTTTAATTAAGTGAAATTGACTACTTATTTTTATTTATTAAAAAGTGGATTTATTATTCTTTCTTCTGCACAATAAGATTCAGAAAAGTTTTAGATTTTCGGTTTTCGATAAAGTTACACGTTTTGAAATTTCCCGAACTCAATTCGACCATTTTTGAAAAATATCTTTTTTTTTTCAAACACTGTACTTTATGAACCAATCGAATTAACTTGATTGACATGGATTGACATGGTACCTATTAGCTTCAGGGCTCTATCACAACAAGGGGCGTTTTCACGTTGTGATTTTCTCTCATTTCAGGAAAGGCTAACATCTACAGAGAGAAATAGTTATATTAAGTAAAACTCTGCTGATTCAGTTAGAGTGAATATCGGCAAACAATTGCCGTAGCTGTGTTGCAATTGCATTCCGTTTAGGACAAGGCAATAACTTTGCTTTGCCTCGCTTTGCAAAAAAAAAAAAAAAAAAAAAAAAAAAAATGGTCGAGTTTCGACCACTGGGCGATACTAGTTATTATTATTATTTTATAAATAAACAAATTATTTATTTATTTATTTATAATTAATGTTATTAACATATTAACATATTCACAGAGACACAAGAATTTATTCGTATATAGAGTAGGTGCTCCAGTGATTGGCATGCTCCAGTAATTGACATCTATCCCAAAATAATTAATAAATAAGAAAAATATTAAAATCATATATTTTACATATAAGAATTTTAACATTTTATGTCAAACACTGGAGCGTAGGGTACTAATAACTGGTAAAATGAATGACTAGCAGTGTCAAACACTGGAACATAGGGGGCCAATTACTGATAAAATGAAAATCTGGCAGTGTCAATTACTGGAACATTGAGTGGGTATCAGATAAAAATTCATAAAAAAAAAATTGTTATCAAATGTATATATTTTAACATATATGTGGTTCTGAATGTTTTTCATACCCTATGTACTAATTTAAGATTTCTAAAAATATTTTCTGATGACTAGAACATTATGAACATCAGAGATTACTCTAAAAGTGTCAATCACTGGTGCACTTACGCTAAGTGAAAATTGTTTGAGGAACCTTTTCAACTTAATCAGTTTTTTTTTCTCAATAATTAATTTTTAATACACTATACGGATTAGTGCGTGCACAATTTTTAAACAATTTACAGAGCTACACAGAAACAATCTAATTTTTTGCTTTCTTTTTAAAAGCAAAACTATAAAGGTAATTTTTATGAGATTTCTGCCTCTATAATTCAAAACAATACATATTTTAATGGGTCATCACGAAATACATTACAAACGATATAACTATTTAGTAATGTTAAAAAATGTTCTATAGCCAAATGTTCTATAACAAAATCAACGTTTTCTTTCTTGATGAAACTCGGATTAAGAATTTTATTACTTTTACGCTAATTGTGAGCAAATAGAAATATAAGTGAATTCTTAGATTAGGAATAATTATAGTACGAAATATTTTTCCATGGGTAGGGGAGAGTGGGGATGAATGGGACATTTTTCATGTTTTTATTAATAACGTTCACCATATGTAATTCAGAATTTTATAACATTTCTCATAAGTACACTTCAGTAATCAGTTACATATAAACATACTAACTTTAATAAAAAATTATCATTTTTAATTAATAATATTTTTTTTACATGCATGTGCATTGTTCCATTGATCCCCACCTAATGGGACAGGACTGCAGTTAACAAAGAAAATAAAACAAAATGGAAAGTAAATAAATTTTTAAAGTTAAATGGGCTTATGTGATTTTATTACACACTATGAAGTTACTGAAATTAACATAAACTGATGTATTGACTCAAATTAACATCAAAAGGCAAAAGTCCTTTGGTTCGCACAGTTCCTAGTGCTCTATGCTTTGGTAATTTAATCTAATAAGATCTAATCTAAAAATAAATAAATAAATAAATAAGACAGTAGAAAGATATAAATCATTATAATAGAGTGCAAATTATCCAGATAAATTTTTGTTTCCGACTGATCGGGAAAAATAAGAATTCTATTCTGTATTACATTAATAATCATCAGGATTTATTTAATTAGCTTGATTGAAATTGGGATTTTAATCCAATTATTATTAGTTTATTTATTTATTGTTTTAATTATTTATATTATTGATTTAAGTTGCATTGAATATTCTAACTTATAATTTTTTAAATCATAATTATTATAAACAAAAATCAGAACAATTAATTTCTATTTATTTTTCTCTAAATCCATGCTACTTTTATAATTCCATGTTATAACTATTGAGCTACAGGTTATAAAAATATTGAAAATCTATTTACGATTTGTTTTAATATAATTCTTGTGTACAATTTTAAATTAGCACATAGTGGGGAATGTCCCATTCACCCCCATTGAAACTGTCCTATTCATCCTCACCACCACATGTTCATATAAAACATGAAATAGGCCCAAGGAACAATTGTCAATATCCTTCTTGAATATCATAAACACAATAAAAGATTATACCTTTTCATTATATATGAGTTATATTAACTTTAAGCAAATTGTTAATTTTTAACTACTATCTAATCGAATCAGTAAAAACTTACTCTGGCAGCCGAAAAAGACACTTTAATTATTTTCTGCCCTTCAATAGACAGCACAATTCTGAAACTACACTTGATGAACGACCTCAGTACTGCCATATATCAGAAAAATTGTCAAGTTTCTAGTGCTTGCAAAACATAAAAATTTTGGTATTGTCTCATTCATCCCCACTCTCCCCTAATATAAAATTATACCTCTGAGGGTCATAGAAGCGGGGAAGCTATCACCTCCGTAGAGGATCAAAAGTGTGATGTTATTTCTCCACCCAAGCTTAGTGTTGTGTTTCACACCGTCAGCAATTTCCCATACCTTAGCACTAGTGCGACGTAAGCGCCCACTCACTCACCCATGGATAATATGTAGTCTACTTGTTACATTAAATAAATTATTTACTTAAAAAAACTTTCTTTAATAAATAAATTTACCTTTTGAAAGTTATCTAGAATAGAAAAGTTTGATATATGCTAAAATGATAATCATTCGTTAGAAAGAGTATTTATTTTTTCATTTGCTGTTGATGTTTCAGCGAAAATGTTTGTTTCAGTGATACCAGATGGCAATAGTATTTTAGTTTTAAAAATAAGTTCTAATTTTATGTAAAATTATTTCGAGCTGTTAATAATGAATAAATTAAGAACTCAGGGACAAAAAAAAAAAAAAATAAATAAAAATAAATAAAATAAAATAAAAATAAAATAAAATAAATTAATAAATAAATAAAAATAGGAGAACTTGATTCTGTATTTTTCAAAATTAAAACTAAAGTATACTTTAAATTCCTGGAAAATGAAAGCATCTTTTAATTACATTTATATTTCTGTAATGTTTACAGAAAATGTACGAATATACTAAGAAAAAGAGAAATAACTTTAAAAGCAATTACTTGAAAGATTTTCTTCCTTTCCTTCCTTTTCTTTTTTTTAAAATATTAATTAGACGATGTAGTTTAAAATAATTACTTTTGTTTCAAAATTACTATAATTTGTTTTCGAGATAGAAAAAGTATTTTAAAACTTTTATAAAGTATGAGTTTTATCAAGTACTTTAAAACTTTCTTTTTTATCGAATATGGTTCTTATATTTGATTATTAACTTTTAACTCTAATTTTTATGTTGTTATAGATAAAGTTCATTTTATATGAATTATTTTCAGTATATTAGTTTAAAATGTACTTTATTCTGTATTATCATATTTACTTGTTTTTAAAATTTAATTATTCAAATCAAATAAATGTATTATTAAATAACATTTTCATTTACGTTTTATTAAAAATGAATAATTTCACATATTCTTTAAAGAATTTGAAAATATGTTTGAAATAACAATAATTTTGAAATGCAATTTATTGCATGAAAAGACTAAAACTCGATGATATAGTGTATAATTGTTTAGCAATTTATGGAAAATACAGTAAGGAGTGTTTAGCTATTTAACACTTTCCAACAAAGTTAAAAATGGTTAGTGTTTTCGTTTTGGCTACCCGAAATCTGTCTGTCTATTTGCCTATATTTTTTTTCCCAGTACATATAGTACTTTAGCTAGAGATTCTGGTTACAAAAATTTAATCTAATACACTGAGAAAAAATTCTGTAACTGACATCTAGAATCTAAATTGTGGCTCTAGAAAAAATAGTTCCATGTCATCCTTATAAATTCTAATCCCCTTTGAAAGCGAGTTCTAGAAACCCCTATTATAATTCTAGAGAGTTTGTATTTATTATTTTGAAATTATCTCCAAATAAATGAGAACACAAGAGGCTCGTTTTAGCAACTATAATCATGGTTTATGACCCAATTCTAGATAATCAAACGAGAATTTCTCACCCTACAAAATATTCAGAATATTGTTTCACCATCTAGAAATGTGTAGACTAGAAATTTTCGATCATTTCATCTATTCAGTTTATTGGCGTGCCTCATGCGCATAGCTCGAAAATCTATATTTCTAGTTATGGGATTTAGAAAACGGCCATTTATTCATTCTAGATGACGGCGGTATTTTTTTTTTCTCAGTATACACTTTAAATGCACATTTTCTCAAAAAAATTAAAAAAATTAGGAATTTTTTGTGTTGAAACATATGCTGAAAATCTCATATTTAGCAGTACATTTGGAAGAATTTAAAGCCAATTAGACTTGCATTTAATGATGAATATTCGGCAGCACAGTAGTGGCGCCATCTATTATGTATATTTTTAAAAATTTTCATTAATTATTTTTATTATTTCATTAATACAGGGTGTTCCAAAAGTCCCACACCCACTCCTAACTCGAAAATGAGTTGGAATTGTGAAAAATGGCGAAACACGTGTTCAATGAATTCAAGAAAGATCTCTTTTGGGCCTGGGGGGATAGAGGGGGCCGCTAGAGAGGGCAAATTTAAAATTTCAAATAGGAATGTACGCCTTGTGATACATTCCTGGAAACTTCTCTTCAAAACAATGAATTTGAAATAAATAGTTTCGCACTACGATGATTATTAAAGGAGATACACGAGTTTTTAGACTTTTGAAATGTGGAATTTATACTTATGTATTCCCTTTACTAATCATTACAGGACAAAAATACTTATATCAAATTCATTGTCTTGAAGAGACATTTCCAGGGATGTTTGACAAGACATACTTTCCTGTTTAAAATTTTAAAGTTGCCCTCTCTAGTGGCAATCCTACCACCCCCGTGCACAGGCGCGAACATTTTTGGGCAAAGTATGTCTTGTGACACATCCCTGGAAACGTCTCTTCAAGACAATGAATTTGATATAAACAGTTTTGTCCTGCAGTGATTATTAAAGGGGATACATAAGTATAAAATACACATTTCAAAACTCTAAAAACTCATGTATTTCCTTTAACAATTATCGTAAGGCGAAACTATTTATATGAAAATCATTGTTTTTAAGAGACGTTTCTAGGGTTGTATGGCAAGATATACCTTCCTATATGAAATTTTAAAGTTGCCCTCCATAGCGGCTCAATTAGCTCCCTCGGGTCCAAACTTTTTTCACCAAAAGAGGTCCCTCTCATATTCATAGAACACGTGTTTCGCCATTTTTCACAATTCCGGCTCATTTTCGAGTTAGAAGGGGGGGGGGGGGGGAGACTTTTGGAACACCTTGTAGAATGAACGTTATTTTTATTTATTTATTCATATCGTTTGTAGACACACTTATTAACTGTGGAATTTCTGTTATGTATGGCAATATGGTATTTTTTTCTTCGACGAATTTTAGGAAATATAAAATAAATTTAGTTTAATTCTAAGAATTTTTAACTCAGTAGCAGACTTAAAAAAAAAAAAAAAAAGAAATTATAATACTAATGTCAAAGATTTAAATCTCTTTTATATTTAGAGAAAAAAGATTTTTTCTGAAAATCATATTGGGTATCCAAGTACTATCAAGCAGATGTTTTGGACGGGAAAGGCTAATAATTTAATATTTTTATACAGCTCAAAACACATCTAAATCAGTAAATATCAAGAAAACAAAAATCATGCTGACTAAGTTACGTAATAATTAATGTTAATGTGATCAACTCTGAAAGAATTTATTTAGATATAAATGGAAATTTCACAAACTGCTTTTAAAATTGTATTATGATTTAGTTTTTTTTTCAATATATATTACGCAACTTTAATACACTACATGAATATTTACTATGCAATTTTTAAACAATATACAGGATTGCACAAAAACAATCTATTTTCTGCTATATCTTTTATGTCAAATTAAAAAGATAGTACTCATGAGATTTCTTCTCCGATTATTAAAAACAAAATATATTTTAAAGTGTTGCTGCGTACTTGAAATGAATTGAAGGCTACACGATATAAGGGTTTTCCAAAAAAAAATTTCTTGTTTAAATGCGCATTTTAACTTTTATTAGTTTTGTGTAAATTATGTACTAATAGAAATACACTATCTACCAATAAGTATTGGGACACTTTCGAATTTAGACGTTTTGTAAAATATCTAGAAAAGTCTTTTAGGTATCACCTTGAAACTTTGATAGTATAAATAACATGATATAACTCAGATACACTGAGAAAAAATTCTGTAACTGACATCTAGAATCTAAATTGTGGCTCTAGAAAAAATAGATCCATGTTATCCTTATAAATTCTAGTCCCCTTTGAAAGCGAATTCTAGAAACCCCTATTAGAATTCTAGAGCGTTTGCTTATATTCTCGAGGGCAAAGTCATATAAAAATCTCTGGAAATAAATGCGAATACAAGAGGCGGGCTTCAGTAACTATAATCTTGGTTTATTATCCAATTCTAGAAAATCAAGCAAGAATCTCTCGCAGTACAAAAGATTCAGAACATTCAGAATATTGTTTCACCATCTAGAAATGTGTAAACTAGAAATTCTCGATCATTTCGTCTATTCAGTTTAATTGGCGTGCCTTATGCGCATAGCTCGGAAATCTATATTTCTAGTTAAGGGATTTAGATAATGACCACTTAATCATTCTAGATGAAGGATTTGTCTTTTTTTTCTCAGTGTATTTTAGCAAAAGTTGTGTTCTGAAGAGGAAAAAGGAATCAATAAAAAATTAAACAGAAATCAAAACGCTTTGGATCCCCCTGTAGAAAGTGATGCTTATAAATGCGTTTTGGTTGTAGAATGTGATTATAAGGATTATTATAATTATCTGTGGAAATTTTTAAGAAGCTATATTATATTCATGGAGATAGAACTTTTTTTTTTTTTTTTTTTTTTTATTGCAGAAAAAAAAAAAAAAAAAAAAAAAAAAAAATCCACTTTTTAAATTATAACTCGTAGGGTATGAAACTCAGTGCAAAGCCATTTTTAGGAAAATTGGTATACTAAATTAGACACAGCATGTTGCAATCAGAATGCAAAAATGTTAAATATCTTACGAAAAATATGAGCATTTTTACTAACTAATTTTTTACTTAATTTTTAATAATAATAATTCTACGAGCAGGAATAATGAAAATAAGAAAATGTTTCTGTGGGTATAAACTAATATATATATATATATATATATATGTTTGTGTATTTCTATGTATTTTACCGAGTAATAATAGAATAATAAAAACAATATAATATAATAGGGTAAGTGCACCTGTGATTGACATTTTTATAGCAATCTCTGATGTTTTTAATGTTCCAGTCATCAGAAAATCTTTTTAAAAATCTTAAGTTAGTACATAGGGCATGAAAGACATTCAGAACCACATATATGTTAAAATATATACATTTGATAACAATTATTTTTTTTTATGAATTTTTATTTGACACCCACTCAATGTTCCAGTCATTGACACTGCCAGTTTTTCCTTTTATTAGTAATTGACATCCTATGTTCCAGTGTTTGACACTGCTAGTCATTCATTTTACCAGTTATTAGCACCCTTTGCTCCAGTGCTTGACATAAAACGTTAAAATTCTTTTATGTAAAATATATAATTTTATTATTTTTCTTATTTATTAATTATTTTGGGATAGTTGTCAATTACCGGAGCATGTCAATCACTGGAGCACATACCCTATATATACATATATGTGTGTATGTTTGTATATATAGAGAAAAAATATATAATTATAAGAATCAAATATATATATATATTTGATTCTTATAATTTTATATTTTATAAATAATATATATATATATATATATATATACGTATATGCTTTATAAAATAAATTATTAATTTTTTTTTTTTTTTTTTTTAGAAGAAATTCTTTGATGTATAATATGTATGTTTTGAAAGACATATAAAATGGAAAACTCTAAAATATGTAAAATTTATCATCTTTAATTGTGTGGTTTAGAAACAGTGTTTATTTTATCATATGATGAGAATATTTCAGTGAAATTACTTGATTCTGTGCTACCAGATGGCGACAGTAGTCCTGTTTTAAAACAAAATTCTAATTTCAAACAAAATCAATTTGAGCTGTTAAAAATGAGTGGATAAAATTTGCAAAGAAAATAAACAAACACAAGGAGATTTGGAACTTTTTAATTTTTCTTTTCGAAATTAAAACTAAAGTATTTTAAATTCTTGCAAAATGAAAGCATTTTTAATTACAGTTATGTTTTTGTAATGTTTATAGAAAATGCAGTGATGTATTAGGAAGAAGAGGGACAATTTTTTAAAGACACTATATATATATGTATACATATATGTGTGAATTATTAATCGAATATATTCAGTTAACTAAAAAATTAATAAGATGATGCAGTTTAAAATTAATTCTGTTGTTTCAAATTAGTTTTTAAAACAGAAATTATAATTAAAAAGCTGTTTCTTTAGGCTTTCGAAAATTTTAAATGAATTTCTAATTAATTCTTCTTCTTCTTCTTATTTTTTCAGGTTTCATAAATTATATTAGAAGTATCACTAGCTATGGGATTAGGTTTTTATTTTTGTTTGATTCAATTTTATTTTAATTTTTAATTTTATAATATAGTTAAAGTTCTCATTAAATAAGTTATTTATTACTTTTTTTAGATTAACAATTACTTCATTCTATTATATATACTTGTTTTGAAGTTAAAAGAATCAAATGTAGGAATCATTCGAAATTTATTTCAATTATGTTTAGTTTTAAGTAAAAAAAAAAAAAAAAAAAAAGTTCTATACATGATTAAGACAAAGTGTAATTTAAATTTGAAGAGATATTTTTTTGACATTATGAGATACATTAAAATTCCGAATATCGATCACATATTTTATGATTGGCTAATAGCACATGTCTACAAAAAGAACGTTGGCAAAATTTGATTTGATAATTTTAGCTGATACATATGTTGTTTGGTATGCTCAAACCGGAAATGAAGCTAGTTTTTCTCTGTCAAGTATAGATTTTTGTCAACAGAGGGCGTTCACCAATGCAATGTCTTCATTTTCGTTATTTCTTCTATGTTTTTATGATTAACTAGAAGGCTTTGCCCGCTTCTCTGGTCATTATATTGAAATGAATTCTCAAAACACCATATTATCAATAAAAAAATCTAAAAAAAAAAAAAAATCATTAAATTCAGTCAAAATCTAAGTTCCCGCTACTCTCGGTAGCGGTATTCCCGATTGTACACTCGAATCTGGAGCCCCAATGCCTTCGGCAGTCTCTTACCTCCTTTTTACTCCCCTTACCTGTCGGTCGAGGTTGAAAGTTTTGCAAAATCTCATCAAAGAGCATATTGCGTACACTTAATCAACACCCACTCTCCAAAATTCGCCATTCTTAGGTAATTTGGACGGATTTAAGCTTGAAAATGTGTATCGACTATCGACTTGATATTCTCCGTGCGACGAATAGGGCACACGTGGAAGTTCATTGACAAGGGTCATGAAACTTTTTGAGTCTATCTAACTATTTATGTTATTAATTTTAATCTATCTTTATTATTTTATAAACACCCTGTATATATATATATACATGCATATACATATATATATATATATATATATATATATATATATATATATATATATATATTAACGAATTAAATTTCCTCAGAAAATAAACAATCGCGAACTACTTAATTTTTTTCTACAAAATTATAAATGCCTGACACAAGGCACTAAATATACTAAAGAAAAGAGAGAATTTCGATGTACAATTATTTAACATAATTTTTTTTCTATTAAGTAAAAACTAGCAGGCTTTGTCCGCTTCGCTGGTCACTATATTTAAAGGAAACTTTTTTCTGTATCTCTTTATGAACTAAATAAATAAATAAATAAAATAAAATAAAATAATTATATATATATAAAGTTTTATATACCATGCTTTAAATTTTCTGTTGAATCATAGCTATAGAACTACATTAGCACTTTATCAATGCGTGTAAAATTTTTAAAGTGATAATGACGTCAATTTTTGTGCGCTGCATAATTTAACTTTTTACAATTTTTTAACGTTCACGTTTAATTAAATGTATTTATTTTTATGTCGAAAAAAATGAACTCGTAAATTTTTTTTGGCAATAAATAAATTATAGCTAATAGTTTAATGGCTATTTTTATAGCTATTAGGAGGTTATTATTTTCATATTTTAATTAATTAAAAGAAAACTAATCAAAAATTCGAAAATCGGGCTTCGAAGTATTGTGTTGTCACCTGTTTCTGAGCTATTCTGAAAGTTTCGAATGTCTAGCTAGTAGGGAAGTTAGTAAAAATCGATTGCAAGAGTTGTACCGGACAAACAAACGAACAAACAAACAAACAAGAATCGAAGTTAATGAAAACGTAGTAATAAAATACTGAAATTGCTCAAATCTCGTTTCGGGTCCCCGTTGCCTTCGGCCGCAGCTTGCTCAACTGTAGAATCTCGGGTGCCTGTCCCTATTGCTTGCGGAATGGCTTACCAGCGGGCTTCCTTTTGGGTGATTATTAGATGACAGTTTCGAAACGGACAGTATGGAAGTTATTGAAGTAGCCCTTTTATATTTGAATCCCAGTTACATATGAACAACACTGTACGTGGTGTACATAATATTTACTTTCACGTTATTTTCTATATTTATTTGATTTATCCGACCAACCATAAAATCACATCAATTTCACGTCAAATATAATATTACAATACGCTGTAATCGGCTATGTCTATCGCATGAGACAATTATTTTTTGTGGTTATATATATTTTATGGTTAGTTAATATAGTCCAAGCGGCGGCTGCAAAAAATTGACTTGATAAGGTGTGGAGCTGATTTTTTTTCTATAGATAGAATTCATTGTTACAATGAAAATCTGATAGGGTTGCCTGGTCAAAGCCGTCAAGTTTAAGAGAAACAACCTCACTTCCAGTCACAATTTAAACGATTTTCGAACCCCACAAGTGTGAAGATGAAACCGGTGCTAAAATATAGAGATTAATATGCTCTTTAAAATGGCATAGGGTTCCTTGGTCAAAACCGTCAAGTTTCAGAGGTTGCCTCGAAAATAAGGGTCAAATTTAAACGATTTTCGAACCCCACAACTGTGAAGATGAAACCGGTGCTAAAATGTAGAGATTAATATGCTCTTTAAAATGGCATAGGGTTGCCTGGTCAAAGCCGTCGAAAAACAGAGGTTGCCACGAAAATAGGGGACGTATTTTACGATTTATTTACCCAAGTAAAAAGTGATTTACCCAAGTGTAAAGATGAAACCGGTGCTAAAATGTAGAGATTAATATGCTCTTTAAAATGGCATAAGGTTGTCTGGTCAAAACCGTCAAGACCCGGAGGTTGCCTCGAAAATAGGGGTAAAAAATAAACGCTTTTCGAACCCCACAAGTGTAAAGATGAAACCGGTGCTAAAATGTTAGGAATAATATACTTTTTAAAATGGCATAGGGTTGCCTGGTCAAAGCCGTCAAGAAACAGCGGTTGCCACGAAAAAGGGGGAGGTATTTTACAATTTATTTACCCAAGTAAAAAATGATTTACCCAAGTGTAAATATGAAACCGGCGCTAAAATGTAGAGAATAATATGGTTTTTAAAATGGCATAGGGTTGCCTAGTCAAAACTGCCAAGAAAAGAGGTTGCCATGAAAAGTGTGTGCGTGTGTGTGTGTGTGGGGGGGGGGGGGATTTTAGCGGTTTTCTTACCCTAACATATTTAAAAATGAAACCGTTCATAAAATATAGAGAATAATATTCTCTTTAGAGTATCATAGGGTTGCCAGGTGAAAATCTCGAGAAATAATGGTTGCCTCAAAAAAAAAAAAAAAAAAAAAAAAAAAAAAAAAGCTAATTTTGAAGGGTTTTTAATACAATGTGAAGAAAAAATATAAAAAGTATTTGAAAAGGAAAAAATAAATAAATAAACTGTAATGAAACTGTTCTAAAATTTCCCATAAAAACAACGAATTAATAGTAAAAATTAAAAATGTAGCATGCGGATACAGATAAGAAAATACGCCCGCAAAAGTTAACAGAAATGAAGATAATAATGCCCAAGAAACTCATAATAAAAAATTCTGTTAGTATACAAAATAAATAATTAAATAAAATGAAAAAAAAAAACCTCTTATTTCAGATTTGCAGCAAGATTTACAAATTTCAATTTCATAAATTAATTCATGGTTATTAAGAAACGCGAAAAATTTATCAATTTTTAAAAAATATTTTTCGCTTTATTTGTACCCATAATTAATTTGCAGAAGGTATTATTGATTATTTTTAATTAGATATAAAAAAATTAATTGAGAAAATTTTCTAAAATTGACAAATTTTTAATATAACAAAATCGGCACAACCCAAAATTTTCGTATAAAATTTTACAAAGCAGCCGCATACATTTCTTCAGGGAATTTATCTTCTCAATACTTTGACACAATTTGAATATTTTAAGTATTGAAAAATGGGGAAAAAACGAGCTCGTGAGCTGAAATTAGTTTTGTACAGATTAGAAAAAGAATGGTCACGTATAATAATTTAATTTTCTTTATGCTATAAAATCTCTTATATCATTAAACAAATAAAATAAATGAATATTGAAATTCGCTTCCTTTTCTAAGCTGACCGCAATACCCTGACAGGTTTAAAGCACAATCGTAAGCAAATTGAAAAGTGTTGTATGTTCTACATTTAGCTCGCAATTTCATCTTTTAAATATTAATCATTTCCTGTTTAACCTTTTTTAAATAGTCTTCATGTGTGTTTCACTTTGTGTTAAAGACCTTTAATATTCGTTAGCTTTTTGGAGACTGACCGCTATTTCTTTATGAATTTTACCAGGGAAACATATGCCATTTTAAAATAACTCCTACGCTGTACATTCTGGAACCAGCTACACCTTTCAAATATTCATATAATTTCATCCTTATTCATTTTCTTTGTAAATGCTATTCGTATTTTTTTACACTTTGTTAAGAAATCTTCAAAACTCGCCTATTTTTTTGTGGTTGACTGCTTTACTTGACAGATTTGACATATTTTCGAGGCAAGCTCCGGGTCTTGACGGTTTTGACCAGGCAACCTTATGCCATTTTAAAGAGCATATTAATCTCTATATTTTAGCAACGGTTTCATCTTTACAGTTGGGTAAATCACTTTTTACTTGGGTAAGTAAATCGTAAAATACTTCCCCTATTTACGTGGCAACCTCTGTTTCTTGACGGCTTTGACCAGGCAACCGTATGCCATTTTAAAGAGCATATTAATCGCTACATTTTAGCACCGGTTTCATTTTTACACTTGTGGGGTTCGAAAATCGTTTAAATTTGACCCATATTATCGAGGCAATCTCTGAAACTTGACGGTTTTAACCAGGCAACCCTATGCCATTTTAAAGAGCATATTAATCTCTACATTTTAGCACCGGTTTCATCTTCACACTTACGGGGTTCGAAAATAGTTTAAATTGTGACCGGAAGTGAGGTTGTTTCTCTTAAACTTGACGGCTTTGACCAGGCAAACCTATCAGATTTTCATTGTAACAATGAATTCTATCTATAGAAAAAAAATCAGCTTCGTACCTTATCAAGTCAATTTTTTGCAGCCGCCGCTTGGACTAATAGTAGTTGGTATATAAAAAATTAATAAATAAATAAATACGCAGATATGTAAACTTGATCATGGTACAGCCTTAATATAGCTCCCCTTGGCGACTTTTGTATTTTTGTCACCATTTTAGACAAAAATACATAATTTATGCGATTATTGTTTCTGTTCCTTTTCTTTTTCTTTTCTTTTCTCTCTTTCTCTCTCTCTCTCTCTTTTTTTTCCAATATTTTATAATTTATATTTTTGACGCGCTACTTGGCTTAAAGTGGCTGTTGCGAAAATAGAGTCCTTGGCGAAAAGTGTCCGTTCTACTTCAGCATCAAAACTTTAAAAAATGGCCAGGAAGGCTTTTTAATAGAATGATGAATTAGCTTTCATGCCAAGAGTGCCAAAAACATACTATTAATAAAAATAATAATAATAAAAAAATCTATAATTGAGGTATATTAAAAAAAGTCAAGAAAGAAAATTTGGAAGAAAACATGCTAGATTATTATTATTATTATTATTTTATTTTAAAGTTATAAAGGCGTCATTTTTTCATATGCATAAGGAAATTTAATATTGATATATTTTTTTTTTTTCGCGTGAAAGCATATTTCATTTTATTTTGAAAAAATAAAAATAAATAAATAAAAAAACTAGTTCGTAAACTTTTTTGGCAACATTTAAAAATTTTAAATGGCTAATTTTGAAGCTATTAGAAATACAGTGCCTGAATTCGTATTTATTTCTTAAATAATTAAATAATTATAATTTTCCTGAGAAAAACTTAAGTTAATTTCATGTTTTCTAGCTATAATAAGTAGTTTACACCATAAATAGCACAGCCTTCATTGGACAGATTTCGAGAACAGCGAAATACACACACACATATATATATGTACAAATCTTGCTTGTTTAATAGTATAAGATTTAATTAGACGATACAGTTTCAAAATTAATACCTTCTTTTCGAAAATACTGTAACTTGTTTTTGAGATTTGTTTTTAATGACTATATTACTCAACGTACTAAATTTTTGAATGTACATTTAATTAATTAATTTTTCTTTAACGTTTCAGTTTTTATAACGTATTTTTGAAGTCACTCTTTTTATCTAATAAAGTTTGAAACTTTGCATGATTAATTTTTTATTTTAATTTTCATCTTATAATAAAATTAAAGTTTTTTTTTTTTTTTTTTTTTTTTTTAATGTGATATTTTTCATCATTTTAGATTAAAAGTTACTTCATTTTGTTTAACTATATTTACTTGTTTTTAAAATTTAATTTGTAAGAATGAAATATATGAATGATTTAAAAAATATTTCATTTATTTTTAATTTTAAATGAAAGGATTATGTGTCCGGCATTCTTGAGACAGTTTGAAATTAAGTTTGAAGTGGTGTATGGTGGTTAAGTTAAGGCCGATTAATCGTACTTGTGTCACAGGCTATGGCGGGATGTCCATTGGGGGGCAGCATTCTAATGGACCGTAGTCTGTATTTACGTATATTTCGGAGAAATATTAGGCTAACGAGCGTGACATGTGTTTAATCCCGGCACCGTTTATTAGCATGTAAAGCAGCTCCTCTCGGCTCCAAGACTGAGAAAAATTTGTGTAACTGACATCTAGACTCTAAATTGTGGCTCTAGAAAAAATAGTTCCATGTCATCCTTATAAATTCTAGTCCCATTTGAAAGCGAGTTCTAGAAACCCCTATTGGAATTCTAGAGCGTTCGCCTATGTTCTCGAGGGCAAATTTTTTTTTTAAAATCTCTGCAAATATAGGCGAAGACAAGAAGCGAGTTTCAGCAACTATAATCTTGGTTTATGACCCAATTCTAGAAAATCAAGCGAGGATTTCTTGCAATACAAAAGATTCAGAATATTCAGAATATTCTTTCACCATCTAGAAATTCTCCATCATTTCCTGTATTCAGTTTATTGGCGTGCCTCATGCGTATAGCTCGGAAATCTATATTTCTAGTTAACGGATTTAGAAAATGACAACTTATTCATTCTAGATGAAGACGGTATATTATTTTCCCCCAGTGTTTCAAATTTGTTATGATAAACTATATATTACACTAATTTTCTAAATATCGATCACTTTTTGAAAATCGGCTAATAATCTATGAAAAAAATAATGAAAAGGATGTAGCTTTTTATTACTTTCGAACAAAGTTAAAAAATGCTTATGACTTTGTTTCGCATACCTGTCTGTCCCCCCCCGCCCCCCCCCCTTTTTAGTGCTAGAGGCCTATTTCAGTCGGTACAGCGTTGTCGAATTTTTATACGTCACTCTTAATAGTGCCAAGGGCCTATTTCAGTCGGTTTATTGAATGGGGATTTATTGAATGAAGTCCCCCCAAGGCCCAACTTTGACATGAGTCCCCCCCCAGGCCCAACTTTGACATGAGTCCCCCCCAAGGTACAACTTTGACATGAGTCCCCCCAAGGCCCAACTTTGGCATGAGTCCCCCCCAAGGTACAACTTTGACATGAGTCCCCCCCCCAAGGTACAACTTTGACATGAGTCCCCCCCCCAAGGCACACCTTTGACATGAGTTCCCCCCAAGGCACACCTCCCCCTCATTGGGAAAAAGAGAAAAAACGTTTTTTCGCGGCTATAAGACAGTTTGGACTTCCAACGTTATTTGTTACAGTATCTGCAGCTGAAACACATTGGTTTGATTTAATGAAAACTTTATCATGGAATTTAGATCGTCCCGAATTAACTAAAGAAGAATTTGTCGATATTAACAAGTTTAGCAGTAGGCCGCTGGCACTAAATTAAAATCTGTCAATGTCAGATTTTTTTTTTTTTTTTTTTTTAGTTCTTCATGAATAATTTTAAGTAAACTATCCGAAATTAGCAACACGAGTTGAATCTTCATTTCCGTATGCAAATTATAGACAGTGATAGCATTCTTCTTTATTTTTATTTATTTATTTATTTTATTTTTTTAACGTAAGCACACTTATAATTTATTTAAATTGATTTATGCTACTCAGGTTTTAACGTATCATATTTTTTTTATTGAAAATGATATGAATAGCACTATAAAATTGCGTCAGGGAAAAATAAAAAAAGTACGTTACGATCCCAGAGTTTATTTCTTTAAAACATATTTTAATATTTTTATACAACACTAAAGATAGTGAAATGATTTTACAATAACTCCCCCCCCCCAAATAAATAAATAAAATAAAAATAAAAATAAAGGTAAATGTAAAAAACTGTTATGATTCACGTATCAATAATTCGTTCATAGGGCTACACCTACCGTAATTTAGTGTATGTAAGCCGCAGCTTATTAAAATGTTGCTAAAAAACAATGCTCTTAGATAAACCACACCGGAAGTTAAGCCGCGGCTTATGCAATCATTGTTACGATGATGTGACTGATAAATAAGGAAAAAAGATATCAGCCTTCTGACATCTACGCAAGTTAATAAAAATAATTAATTGTTAATTATAAATGAAAATAATAAAATATTTTAAAAATAATTCTGTATGAAGAAAATAAAATCAAACTATACCAGTATGCGGATGTAATGCAACAAATATGAGAAACACGGGAACAAGATGGTGGAATCCGGGCATATATACAAAGTCATAAAAATAATTTATTATAAATGAAAGTAATTAATTATTTTAAAAGGCACAGTATAAAAATAAATAAATAAATAGCCAGTATACAAAGACGATGCAAAAAATCAAAAACAAGAGAACAAGATGGCGAACTCCAGACATATATGCAAATTAATCAAAATAAGAGATTATTAGTTAATAAATAAGAGATTATAAACATGAAAATTAGAGATTATAAGCATGAATCAGTGCTCCAGAAACTCGAAAACTAAACTTCCATTTTCGGGGGAGATCGACTGTTCCAAGAAGTATGGACGACGGAATTTGGCATTATCATCAGACAGCCCGCACTGATAGATAAGTCGCAGTCCCCAAAATTCAATGTTTTTTTAAAGATAGCCCGTGGCTTATCTTCACTAAAATACGGTATGTATTCAGATACAAGTGAAAATTGCTTCAAGAACCTTTTCAAACATTCTATGATTTTTTTTTTTTTTTTTTTTTTTTTTTTTTAACTGTAGTTAATTTTTAGTTAACTAATTAATACTATTCGAGTGTTTCGTATAAAACTTTCAAGCAATATTCAGAGCTACACAAAAGCTGTCTATTTTATTCTTCCTCTTTAAAAATAAAGCTATAAAACTAGTTTTTATGAGATTTCTCACTCTCACTTCATAATTAAAACAAAATATATTTTGTATTTTCCCTACAGGCGTTGCACATTGAAGGTTAAAGGAATATCTGCTATTATCCTAATTAGTATTCCGTAATCTTGGTAGTACCCATCGAGTGCTCGATGGTAGTACCCGCCTTCTTTTTCACACCAGTCTTTCTTTAGAGTGTTCTTTCTTTACTCCTTCTTATTTAATCGTAATTATGCGATTGTGATGTCACTTGCAGTCAAATTATGGGTAGGGTGGTAAAACATTGGTATTTCCACCAATACAGGTTGAACTTTTGCCACTCGAGAGTAGCAAAGATTGATTGACGGAGTGTTTGTTTTTAAACATGCCCTTTCCTTATTACTCTGAAAATCATGTGGTGTGAAAAAAGTTGCAGGTACTAAGAACACTACGAAATATTAGGTAGAATGTTGGTAGCTATGTTAAGAGATATATAACGGTTTTGTGATGTAAAAAAAAAGGTGTTTTATAATCGATGCGAATGGCAACTTTTTCGTTCTTGTTTAAATGTGCATTTCCAGTTTTATTAATTGTACGGAAATTATAAATAAATGGAAATTTAAGGAGAATCTTAAAATAGAAACAATAATAATAAAAAAAATATTTGTTGTGGGTAATACGGTAATACATAGTCTATTCATTCTACAGAATAAATTATTTCTAAAAAAAAAAAAAATCTTTATATTTCACAGAAAAAAAATTTAGATGGAGAAATTTACGTTTTGAAAAATTATTTAGTATCTAAAACTCTAGAATATGGTAAATTTATTATCCAAAATCCAAAATTTATCGTACAAAAACGAGTTAAAAATATTTACTTTTCAATGCGATATTAATAGTCCAACGAATTTATTTGATTCAGCGCTACTAGATGGCAGTAGCTGTCCAGAATTAAAAATAAATTATAATTTTATAGAATGTTCTTTAGAACTGGTGAAAACGAATGGATTAATATTTGCTCAGAAAATGAACAAACGCAAGAAGATTTAGAAATTTTTATTTATTTATTTATTCAAAATTAAAATTTAAGCACTTTAAATTCCTAGAAAACGAAAACATTCTTTTGTGATGTTAATAGAAAATGCAGTAATATACTAAAGAAAAGAGGGAGAATTTTGAAAAGCAATTTATTTCAAAGATCTTTTTTCTATTTATTGAAAATTTAATAAGGCCCATGCTTCTTAAAATTAATAATGTTTTTCAAAAATGGTATAATTTTTTAAAATTGTATTTTGAGACAGAAGTTTTAATGAAAAAGTTCTTCATTTAGGTTTTTGAAATTTGTGAATGTATTTAGTAATTATTTTTATTTTAACGTTTCAGTTGTAAAAAAGTATTATAAAAGTTTCATATTTGTTTGATTAATTTTTATTTTTAAGTTTCGTCTTATAATGCAGTTAAAATTCTCTTTATAGGAGCCATTTTCCCTTATTTTAGATGGAAAAATATTTCGTTCTATTTTATTAGATTTGCTTATTTCTAAAACTTTATTTAAAAGAATTAATTTATAAGTCATAAAAAAATATTTATTCATAATTTAAATTTAAATGAAAAATTTAAGTCTCTCGTATTCTTTAGATAATTTTAAATTAAATTTGAAACGACAGTTCTCAAAAATCTACAATACCGATTAAACATCATAACAATGTATAAAAAATACAGTCGCATACAATTACGTAGCTTTATATACGTACCTTTGAAAATTGCTGAAAATTGCTTATGAATATGAATGGGCTCTTCCCACCTGACGTCAGAGGTCACATGATAGAGGAAAAACAAATAGCAGACGAAGTCTTGTTTATCTGTAGCGATTGCTGAGATAACATATTTTCTATTCTCATTTTTGATCAATCGTATTTAATCTGTGTTATTTTTTTTTATACATCATCATTTTTAATCCATTTTATATCATTAATCATCTTCTTTTGTTTGCTGTATATATTTGCAATAATCATTTAGTTTATATTTGTTATTGATGTTCATGAAGAACATACTAAATACTCTGATTTTTGGTACTTAAATCAGTGACAGTGCAATATCGTACTGCGTAAATCCATTTAGACCAGTAACTAAGTTAATTAACGTGTTGTAACACCTTTATGCAATTAAATTAAATGAAAACATTTTAAAATTTCAAATTATAATACATAAACATTCCACAAGAACAAGCTATTATTTATTGCTAGATCAGTTAGCGTTGTAGTTACACTACAACATACAAAAATTGAATCTTACAGTTGAAAATAAATAAACACATAAAGTGTTTTTAAAAAATTATTGAATTTACAAATACAACTATTCTACTGTTTAGAAATGCACAGTATTACTTTTCTTTTATTTTATATTAAATATTAACATTTTTGTTCTTAAGAACAATATTTAATTAAATTCTATTCTCGGAATTCGATTATTCGTTTTCCTCTATCACATGACGAAACTGGGAAGTGTCCATTCTGTCTTACTGACTATGAGCACTGTCAATTCCATAAATCATTTGAAAACGCCTTAAGTCTACATTATTTAGATTTATTATAAAATTTTTGCTATTGAAAATGGTATAGCATAGGTGATAGCGCTGGTTTGTGTGCAGGGAATCACAAAAGAATCTGGATTCATTATAGTCTATGAGAGGTATTTCTTCAAGAACATTTCAATTTATTCATGTTACACAATTTTTTTTTCGAAATTAACACATATTATACAGATAATCAACAGCACTCTTTTTACAGATTGCGGCATGATTAGTATTAATGATTCGTTTACAGGATCACACAAAATTATTCAGAAACATTACGGAATGTATGAGAAAATTGCTGGACATGCCTTTTAAAAACAATTTATTTTTAGGTACATTGGTGGAGGTAAAACACATGGCATATTAAACGATGTAATAGATAACTGCTGCTAGAAATTCTTCTATACGCAAAATGAAGGAATTTTTCTTCTTTTTTTACTTTAATTAAGTAAAAAAAAAAAAAAAAAAAACTGTTGGAATCATTATTTTGTGTTCAATTATAACTTATTTAAATTTAAATTTTGATGCCAAATGATAAATTACACAAATATAAAATAATAGATTAATAATGAAAATTGATAACTTTAACAATTACTTTTTTCGGTGCTTACACTTTACTAAATACTTATTTTTAAATTACATTTCATTATATTTATAAAAAAATGTATTTTTTTATTGTATAGAGTTCATGGCAGCACAATGACAAAACGACAATTGTAGCTAAGCAATTAAAAAAAATAATTAATTACAATAAAAAAAAAAAGTTTCTTATTAAAGTAATAAATATAAGGTTTATAAACCGAGAAATTTTCAAATAACATCTACTTGGAGAAATACCGAGTGTCAATAAAGTCTCACGATTTCCGAAGGAAGCATTTCAGAGGAAGAGGAAAAAATATCAAAGATGAACTGGCAGTCTCAGAAAGGAAGAAAATATATCAGCTCACATTTGGAAAAAAAGAAATGCATTTTTATTTTAAAGATATAGGAGAAAGTATATTTCAGATTTACTTTAAAACAATGGGTATATGTGGTGCTAACTATTTACTAAGCTTACAAAATGTAAATAATGTGGAAAATCTACACGCATTGTTTATTCTAAAAAAAAAAAATAATATTTATAGAATTTTGATTAAAAATATTTATAACAATACAGATATTTATGAAAATAGTTTGAAGATCTTATCAGACGTAGAGGAAAAAATAAACATCCCTCTGGTAAAAAGACAATAAGACTTCTTCACACACCATAAATTAATTTATGGTGTGTGAAGATGTCTTATTGTCTTTTTATCTTTTGTACACCAGTTTTGCATTTAGTTTTGGTGATTATCCCTCTGGTAAATCTGCAGCAAATATCATTAAATAAAATTTATCTCAATATCAATAGGTAGAATTATCAAATTAGTCATTGTAAAATTTGGCTCTTCTACACATGTATTAATTTAAAACTCAATAGCTTCCTGTATCAATCTTTATTATAGGGAGGGGGAAAGGTTCTACAACAAATGACTGACAGCAAATATAAGATTGGATAAAAGTAAAACGTACAAAATAAACTTTATTGTATAATACTAATTAACAAAATAAACTTAAACAGTTTCGAAACAGCCACATTTTGCTTTAATGCAGGATCTAAACCTTTCTTGGAAATTCACCTACAGCAAGCCGCAGAACATTTGCGTTCAGTTAGTCTCAGAGAGTACTTAGAGTTTGTTTGAGAGCATCCAAATTTCAGTGCGTTTTTGAGTAAGCTTTGCTCGTAACAAGTAACCAGGTGCAATAAGCCATTGGATTATGATCTGGGGAATTCGGAGGCCAAGCATGGTTAAGGAAACTGACCAAATACTTTTAACTATCAATAATATTTTATACCTTTTAGAAATTTCATGCCTAGGGCTCGGACCAAAAGTGCCCATGGTGTAGAGATGGACATCATTTAACGTAATAGAATAATAACAACAACAGAAAAAAAAACTATGCTAATATTTTCTAATACATATTCGAAAATATTAGCGTAGGGATATTATATAGAAAAGGTCCTATTGAATAAATAACACGCTGAACTTTATCTTTGCATGATGAATAGTAGAGGAATTTTTGGCAACGTGAAAAAAAAGAAAAAAAAAAAAAAAAAAAGGAGAGAGAGAGAGAGAGAGAGGAAGCTTAAAGATTGCAGTCAAAAACGTTGCAGTTAGACCTCAGAAAACTGTGAGAAAGGCCAAAGCCGCAATTTTTCTCACGTTTTTACAATCTGGTGCGGCTCTACACGACTTCTCTCATCTCCGGACACCGTCTCTTTTGCAGTTAGACCTCACAAAACCGTGAGAAAGCCCAAAGCTGCCATTTTTCTCACGTTTTTTACAATCTGGTGCGGCTCTACATGACTTCTCTCATCTCCGGACACTATCGCTTAAAGATTGCCGTCAGAAACGTTGCAGTTAGACCTCAGAAAACTGTGAGAAAGGCCAAAGCCGCCATTTTTCTCACGTTTTTACAATCTGGTACGGCTCTACAGGACTTCACTCATCTCCGGACACTGTCTCTATTCCAGTTAGACCTCACAAAACAGTGAGAAAGGCCAAAGCCGCCATTTTTCTCACGTTTTCACAATCTGGTGCGGCTCTACACGACTTTTCTCATCTCCAGACGCTGTTCCTAAAGATTGCAGCCAGAAACGTTGCAGTTAGACCTCACAGAACCGTGATAGCCAAAGCCTCCATTTTCCTCAAGTTTTTACAATCTGGTGCGGCTCTACACGACTTCTCTCATTTCTGGGCACTGTCTCTATTGCAGTTAGACCTCACAAAACCCTGAGAAAGGCCAAAGCCGCCATTTTTCTCATGTTTTTACAATCTCGTGCGGCTCTACACGACTTTTCTCATCTCTGGGCACTGTCTCTATTGCAGTTAGACCTCACAAAACCGTGAGAAAGGCCAAAGCCGCAATTTTTCTCACGTTTCTACAATCTGGTGCGGCTCTACACGACTTCTCTCATCTCCGGACACTGTCTCTATTGCAGTTAGACCTCACAAAACCGTGAGAAAGGCCAAAGCCGCCATTTTTCTCACGTTTTTACAATCTGGTACGGCTCTACAGGACTTCACTCATCTCAGGACACTGTCTCTATTCAAGTTAGACCTCACAAAATCGTGAGAAAGGCCAAAGCCGCCATTTTTCTCACGTTTTTACAATCTGGTGCGGCTTTACACGACTTCTCACATCTCCGGCCACTGTCTCTCAAAGATTGCAGCCGGAAACGTTGCAGTTAGACCTCACAAAACCGTGAGAAAGACCAAAGCCGCCATTTTTCTTACGTTTTTACAATCTGGTGCGGATCTACACGACTTCTCTCATTTCTGGGCACTGTCTCTATTGCAGTTAGACCTCACAAAACCCTGAGAAAGGCGAAAGCCGCCATTTTTCTCATGTTTTTACAATCTCGTGCGGCTCTAAACGACTTTTCTCATCTCTGGGCACTGTCTCTATTGCAGTTAGACCTCACAAAACCGTGAGAAAGGCCAAAGCTGCCATTTTTCTCACGTTTTTTACAATCTGGTGCGGCTTTACACGACTTCTCTCATCTCCGGCCACTGTCTCTCAAAGATTGCAGCCGGAAACGTTGCAGTTAGACCTCACAAAACCGTGAGAAAGACCAAAGCCGCCATTTTTCTTACGTTTTTACAATCTGGTGCGGCTCTACACGACTTCTCTCATTTCTGGGCACTGTCTCTATTGCAGTTAGACCTCACAAAACCCTGAGAAAGGCGAAAGCCGCCATTTTTCTCATGTTTTTACAATCGGGTGCGGCTCTACACGACTTTTCTCATCTCTGGACACTGTCTCTATTGCAGTTAGCGCATTAAATAAAATTGTAATATAATTTTTGTAGTAGTATTTTATATTAATGAATAAAAAAACACTTCATTTAAAAGTATTTCCTACACAATAAAATATTTCCTGACGATTCAAGAAATGCACACGTAATTGTTCACGTTTTCACTTCTGTCGGCACTCCCGAAGTGCAACTTTTTTTTTTTGTCGTCGAAATTCGAGGACACCGCCATCTTTGTCCCCAAATTCAATGAAAAAACATGGTCTCTCTAACTTAGGATGTTCTTGTTTATGTTTGAAATTGCAATTAGCTATTAGGGTTAAAATTTCTTAATCGCTTGCTACAGATGCAAATGTGCTCGGGATTTTTCTCTCATGGGGATCATATGATCAAGCTTAATTTTATAAGAAGATTGGGTATTTTTATTTAGCTTATCAGTTTTTTAGTTTCTTTCTTTCTGGTTTTTCTCATTCTCATTCTCATTCTTTTTTTTTTTTTTTTTTTTTTTTTTTTTAGTGCGTGTGTTTGATTAAATATGAGTAAAAGGATTAAGTCTAGCTATTTACGGTCGCATATGACCGTAAAGATCCAGTGAAAAACAAATTAATAAAATTAATAAAACATTTTTTTTGTAACAATATTAAATAATATTACCTATATATTAGTATTTCATGTTACAGGAAACAGTACATGTGTTGCTCGATATAAAATATTCTGTTTCCGCATGTGCATAATCATTCTGGGCGTGGGTTTTACGTACGATATTTAATCTTTGACTACCCTATTTTCGTAATAGCACTTTTAAATAGCAGAAAATATGCTTAGAAAAAAGTGAAGAAAAGTGTTTGAAACTTTGTTATCATTCAAAAACATGAATGGTACAGTCGGTAACAAAAGTATTCGAACACTAGAAAAATTTCTATGTAAAAAAAGTAAAGTTAATACTGTTTTGTTAAATAAATCCTTGTCAAATCCTGTTCTTAGTCAGTCTAAGAACAGGATTCGACAAGGATTTATTTAAGAAAACAGTGTTAAATCATCCTTTTTTATATAGGAATTTTTGCTAGTGCTCGGATACTTTTGTTACCGATTGTATGTACTATGTACGACACCTGTATCTACTGAATGTCTCGTAGTAGAATACAAATTTCATTTAAGTGGTTACAAAGCTTCATTTAAGTGCTCAGGGGATCTCAAAACTCGTAATTATAATAAAATCGCAACATCGAAAATTAGATTCCAAATAATATTTTGTCTAAAAATAAATAAATAAATAAATAAATAATAATAATAATTTTCCTTCTTCAGCAATTTTTTTGGACAGAGTATAATATGCTAAAGCACTTTCATCATCTGGGTTGGAGACAAAATCTCGCCGGACAAGATATCGCGAGGACAAAATATCGCCGACGTAAATGAATACAAAGTAAAAAAATCCCTTTTCGGCAAGCTTAAAGGCAAAGGTAGATTCCTTTACGTTAATGTTACAATTGTAAAGAAATTTTACACATGCATTAATACCTAGCCAATGGATTTGTTCCCACACATTGCATTATTTACGTCGCTATTCTGTTTTCAAGAAATTTAATTTTCAACTACAAAAGGGTTTTATTCATTCTACTTAAAAATTTAGGCTAAATTTATTTGTTTGTAAATGTTTCAATTTTTTAAATTTCAAGCTCATAATCATTCAACAAATAGAGTTCTAACAACCACGTGACTTTCTTCTTAGCGACCGTACTTTGCTGAAGGACAACGCTAATTTTTCCATGCCTTTGGAAGCGTAGTAGTCGAATTTTTTTATGCTTTTGCAAATACATTTACAACACTGTGTTACAATAAATTTGTAACACTATTCCGCATTGATAAAATGGGTCAGTGAGGTCAACTGTCCTTCAGCAAACATGCTCGTGACGTCATCTGTTAGAACTCTATAAAAACCTTAAAGATATACAATTCCAGCAATGGTGAATCCCGGAGGGGGCTATTGGGCTACACCCCCCTCCCCACCCAAGCTTAATCAAAATTATAATTTTTATTTAAAATCCATATAACTATTGTTCAGTATCTTTCTTTAAAAAGAAAAAGTAATAGAAACGTGAAAATGCACTTGTGATCTTACTAGTTCTGGTAAGCCTGGCGTTGCTATGGTCAAGTCAAATACAGATAAGTGGTAGCGGTTTTTGGATAGTTATTTCATTGTAATTTTTATTGAATTATTGAAAGTTTTGTATTGTGTTTTTGTGATTTTTATTGTCAGATGAGTAAAAACTGTAAAGTGAAACTGTTTTGGTTCACATAAACTGGAACATTAACATTAGGTAACATTTGACCATTTGGCACCGCTGAATTTCAATATTAATTGTTATGAATTTAGTAAATTGTATGATTTGGCGAGATTTTGGTGACAAAACTTGCGACTTAGCAATGAAATTTGTGATTTGGCGGCAAAAGTTAATAGTTGACGACGAAAATTTTGACTTGGCGACAAAATTTGGCGAGCTTGGCGATGGAGAAAGGCAGCTTTGGCGTCATTATATTTTCTTTCCACGCGAAAACCTCATATCTCTTCACAGACCAATATCTTGTTTCGACAAGATAAAAAGTCAAAGGAAGCTGTAACGTATTACTCTCAATCGTAAATTTTAAATTCTTGCCTAAACTGACATTCTAAACTATTCACCACAAACGATATTTGTATTAAGATTGACGTATTATTTTAATTTTATATTTTTAAATGATTAATTAAAGTGTTTAACAAGAATTTTAATTAACACACTTTTATTAACTTGATATGATGCAACTATTGATGTATGTAATGGAATTTTGCAATTCAATTTTCGGCAACTTCTTATCGTCCAAAGGACCAGAAATTTTGCACACGACTTCATAATCAATGACAATACTAGATACAAGTGTTTCCAGGCACTTTTCCCATCAGGGGCAGGTTCCAAGGGCAAACAAAAAATCTATACTTATACAAAACTATTGTATGACACAGGATTTGGATGTATTTGTATAATGTCGAGTGGCAACAATTAATTTTTTTTTTTTTTTTTAATAAAGATTTAAAAGTATGTAATAGTTTTCTAAAACCTTTATTAGTTCATTTTTCAATAAAAGAGTGTTCTTTCTTTTTTTTTTTTTTTTTAATGGTATAATTTTATTTATCAAAATAAGGGAATTCGAGTAATGAAATACTTTAATTTAAATTTAAATTTTCATGAAAATAAACTTCAACGGAAAATTCATTAAAATGTCCCTAGTTCATTTGTTAAAGGGATACCTAAATGTCCCCAAATTTATTACCTTTTCTACCATGCCAGTTTAATTCGTTTAGCATCGATTTACAAGATTTTTTTTTTTTTAAACGATGACATTGATCTTTTACATTATAGCATCTACGTCATAAAGCTAAGTCTAAATCTGCTTAGCCGTAAGATATGTTGATTTTATTTACTTATTTTTTTTATTTACTTTTATTTTATTTGTTTAAAACCCCGGATAAAATTTTATTTCATTTTTCTCAGAACATTGTTGTAATTGTGACGTCATATTTTCTGTTAAATTAAACTTTTTTTTACTTTCCGAACACTATAGTGAGGAAAGTATTGTAATCATGTCAAAAATCCGAATTCGAGATTTTGATGTTTCTATACGTTTTGAGGTCCCCTGAGTCCGTTTTCACTATTTTTACGATGATGTATGTATGTGTGTGTGTATGTGTGTATGTGTGTATGTGTGTATGTTTGTGAACACGCTAGCGTCTAAAGGCTTTGTTCGATTAACCTGAAAGTTGGTACGTATATTGTAAGTCACCATAGTACGAACCCTATAGATTTTGGTGAATCTAGCACTTATAGTTTTTTTACAGGGACACAAAGAAAAATTCTTTATCATTATGGCCTATGGGACCAAAATCTTAAAAGTGCGATAGCATCTAAACGCCTTATTCAATTGAGCAAAAATTTTATACCCATATTATAGGTCACAGATACTCAATCTGTATAGATTTTGGAGAATCTAGCACTTATAGTTTTTTTACAGGGACACAAAGAAAAATTCTTTATCATTAAGGCCAATGGGGCCAAATTTTTAAAAGTGTGATAGCGTCTAAACGCCTTATTAATCTGAGCAAAAAAATTGTACACATGTTATAGGTCGCATTTGCACCAACTGTATAGATTTTGGTGAATCTAGCACTACAGTTTTTTTACAGGGACACAAAGAAAAATTCTTTATCATTATGGCCTATGAGACCAAATTTTTAAAAGTGCGATAGCATCTAAACGCCTTATTCAATTGAACTGAAAATTTGTATGAATATTATAAATCACTGTTGCACTAACTATAAGCATTTTGGTGAATCTAGCATCTATAGATTTTTACAGGGACAAAACGAAAAATTCTTTATCATTATGATCTAAGGGCTCAAAGTTCAGTAGCGTTAAATAATACCTCGTGTGATATATGGAGAAAAAAACACTCTATTATGGTTTTCTCTCTTTTGTTTGTTTAGCAATTCCTCTTTCTTTATTTTATCTACAAAACTGTTAGTTACTCAATGTTCGGAAAGTCGAGTGGAGTCACTCCAGATTTTTTTTTTTTTTAATCAGATTATTATATCCGCGATTGTAATGATCGATAGATGGCGCTTTCTCAACACTGCAGTTGTTAGTAAACATAGCCACGTGTGTTCCATTAGTGTTCTTTTTCTTATTCTACTTAATATTCGTACTATAATTTGTCCGCCATTACATTATGGAAAATTGATTGCTTTTGGAAAAAACACTTCAGTTTATTCAAAGTTCGATCGGAAGTAGATTTTTAACTGAAGTTGAACAAATATTAGTTTCAAATCATCTGATTAATTCTTTACTTCCATTAGCCAAAGCAACTGAAATTTTAAATTTGTCATTTGGAAATAAATGGAAGCTCAATTCTGGATTTCTTGATCCTTTGGAGTTAGATTGTAGCACACAACAGTATGTGTTATCTTTTTTACCGTATTTATTCATTTTTATTCAATAAATATATGTGAAACTAAATATCGGCAAGCAATGGCGGCTGTATGGAATTCGAATTAAACCATGCTTATTGTAATTTCACCTTAGCCCACCAGAGGGCGAGCATTTCATTACAATCGCGGATTGTTTAAAAACATGATTAAAATTTTATTATATTTTCAGTGATCTTTTTTATTATCATCTGCACGTGACATAAGCATCAGATTATAAATTTTTGCAATGAAAGCTATAGAAAATGTCGGCTTCATCACAAGAAAAATCACTTTTTAACTTGTAACTTTTAAGCAATTGAAGTTATCGAAAACGTTTAAATACAAAATTGTTCTTTAGGGTAAGGTAGTAATTCGCCTGATTTGAAGTATTTTCCTATTTTCAATATTAAAGAAATTATGGGCAAATGAAAATCTCCACCCCCTTTGAGCTGGATACCCCATCTACGAACTCGACCGAGATTTTTACTGTCCTGACAACATATCCCGAGCTGGTTAAATTTAAATAAAAATTACTCCAGTTATCGTGTTCACAACTTAACATGGGAAAAAGCGTTATACATATATATATATACCTATATATATATATATATATATATATATATATATATATATATATATATATATATATATATATATAAACTTTTGAACGGAGGGTGGTTTTGGGTTCTAGGGGTCATGATCGGTGAAGATATGAAGAAATTTTCCAGAAGTCGTGTCATGAGAACCATTGCAATAGGTAGATCTCCTATAAGGAATCTACCTAAAAAAATGAGTTGGTGATTATTAGTAATGTTTTAAAAAATTTCATGACAACACATACCTTGGTCAGAGCATTGACATTCTGACAAACATACAATTTTTTTAAAAATAAATTTTACTTAAAACAATTTAAAGACTATATTTATAAACTTTTGTCAAAATTAGTCATAATGAATTCAATGCTTCTTATTAATTTTAAACTTTTTAATTCAAGTCTGTGAACAGTATTCAGCTTTAATGTCAGCAGTGATGTACTCGATTTTTAAAATGTATTTTGAATAGTGAAAAGCAAAAGATAAAATAACTTCAAAATAAACATAGATAAAATAATGGAATTCAACTCTATGATTTATTTAATTAATTACTTATTTATTTTAATTAATTAATTAATATTTATAAGGCCCTGTGGCCTCCTATAAAGATCAAACGTGGCAGAAAATCAAATTTTCAAATAGATCATACTATTTTTTTGACGCGATACTTTGTCCGGCGAGATTTTGTCCCGCGATATTATGTCCGGATCCCTCATCATCTACAGCCAACTGAAAAGACCGTATCCGCGTAATTTTGGATAATATCGGTATATTGCCTGTAAAATGTATATGCACCATATATTACTGTATTTAAATTCTGCACGGTAAGGAAACACGTAACAGTGCTTGAAATAGGCTTCAAGAGATTTCCAGTTATAGCCTCTAATAAATCCATTTTCTTTTATGTGGCTTTGTAAACGAATAGCCAATGCTTTTCAAATCACATTCTATATAAAGTACTAGCAGTCTACAGCCACTTCGCTGGTCACTAAATTTAAATGAATTTTCAAAAGAATTGAAACACTATTTATTTTTTATATCACATTTTGGGCTTTGTAACATAATTAAAAAGTCCTTTTAAGGTCAAAAAGTTAAAATAAAATATTATAAATAAAATAAAATAAAACATTTCTTCCGTTTCGTACTCGTTTTGCAACAATGCTCTATGGCCTTATGCGAATACGGTCTCAAGAATGAATCAACAATCGTTTATAAATTTAATGGATTATGTAGGGGAAAAAAGCACGTTGTAATTTAAAAATTGCAGCTCTTAGAACTTCAAAATTGATAATTTTTTTTTAAAAAAAATTATTCATTATTCCTTAATATTAGACTGTTTTTTGTTTAATATTAGACTCTTATTTTAAGGTAAAAGCAATCGAATGATATCGCGTTGTGAAACTTTGCAACGTAATATCTTTAAATCTAATAACTTGATGTATATAGTGCCCCTACAAAAAATGGACAATTTTTAGAGCTCTTTTAAAAAAAGTATAACATCTATGCAGTACCTTTTTAAAAAAATCATCAGTTTTTAGTTAAAAAAAAAAAAGGCCGACTTTCATCACCAAAGTAGTTAAATTTAGACCAATCAAAAATAGGAGTAGTCCGTCCGGATGTGTTCCGCCGACAAATTCTTTGCTTTATTTATATATAGATGGTTTTTGTGCTCATAAAAAAGTAATGCTGTTTTATTTTATTATAAGAAGTTCGAGGAAAATATATACACAAGAAATGTTGTTCATACACGTAAAATAATTGAATAGTTTCAAATTCCTATACACGAACTATTTGTCCGTATTCAATAAAATATTTCAAGTAATATCCTTATATGATAAAAATTTAGAAAATCGAGTTGTGAATTTCGGGTAATATTTGTTTTTGAGTTATACTGATACAGACTTACAAACACACACCAATTGCTAAAAAAAAATCTGGAGTGACTCCACTCGACTTTCCGAACATTGAGTAATTAACAGTTTTGTAGATAAAGTAAAGAAAGAGGAGTTGTTAAACAAACGAAAGAGAGAAAGCCATAATAGAGTGTTTGTGTATTTTTCTCCATATATTACACGATGTTTTATTTCACGCTACTGAACTTTGAGCCCATAGATCATAATGATAAAGAATTTTTCGTTATGTCCCTGTAAAAACCTATAAATGCTAGATTCACCAAAATGCTTATAGTTAGCGCAACAGTGATTTATAATATTCATATAAATTTTCAGCTCAATTGAATAAGGCGTTTAGACGCTATCGCACTTTTAAAAATTTGGTCCCATACGCCATAATGATAAAGAATTTTTCTTTGTGTCCCTGTAAAAAAACTGTAAGTGCTAGATTCATCAAAATCAATAGGGTTCGTCCGATGGTGACTTGCAACATGCGTACCAACTTACAGCTCATTCGAGCTATGCGTTTAGACGCTAGCGTGTTCAGTCACACACATACACACACATATACATATACACATAAACACACACATACATACATCATCGTAAAAATAGTGAAAACGGACTCAAGGGACCTCGAAACATATAGAAACATCAAAATATCAAATTCGGATTTTTGACATGATTGCAATACTTTCCTCACTATAGCGTTTGGAAAGTAACAATTTTCTGATTCAGGTGACCTCAAAACGTATAAATATATCATAAAATCTGTTTCGGAAATTAGATCATAAAACAATACTTTCTTTAGTACATGGGTAAAAGAAAGTAAAGGAAAAAAAATCGTAGAAAACATCCCGCAAAATCAATTTAAAATTTCAAGAAATTCTCTATAGTATGTGTGAATTTTACTTTAAATTTTTTAAGAAATTTATTTTATATATAAAATGTTCTGTTATTCTTTTTACACTTTCAGTTTAAAGAAGGTGAAAATTTTCTTTAAATTGTAGATAAATAAAAGCACCTTAAAAGTGCACTATATAAAATTCAGTAACTAGAAAATCATGTGCTTATACCGGCCACAAAAACGATGTAATATGGGAATAAAAAAGAAATGTGTGCTTCAGTAAAAGGGGAATATTTCTGCCTGATAAATTCCGAATTCACTGAAATGCTCACCGATGACCAAACACACTGTGTCAATAGAATTTCCGTTTTTCCAAGTGCATACACTCTCAGAGGGACGTGGAAGAAATAAAATGAAATGAATCTTTTTGTGCAGGGAAAAAAAAGTAACTTTTTGCGGAAATTTCCTCTTTTCCTTGAATTATATTTTCTCTGTGAATATTCGTGGAGTAATATTTTAGCGTCCTATACGGATGTTCAAGTCGATATATTATTTCTTTTGCTATTTTATGCCTAATTGTAATATTAGAGTCGACTTTTTATAGTTTGATGACCTGTTGTAATCAGCTTACTCATGTATATATTTATGAAAATTATAGATGGGTATTCATGAAAATTATAGAAAATAATAATGAAAAATTTGTCATCACAATAACTTCCGAAATAATGAATTAATTGAAACCAAATTAGTAGACTCAGAAATATTATGGAGGAAATCATTGGACCCACTTAAACCGCCATTTTATTTCAAAAAGCTGTTTCATACCATTTTTCGGCCACGTATTATCATTGTTGACTTTTTTTTTTTTTTTTTTTTTTTTAATATATATATATTTAAACTAGTATGTTGTGGCCACCACAAGACTTTCTTCTATATTTTCCTACACAAATTCACGCAGTAACAATATTAAAAAAAAAAAAACAAAAAAAAAACGATTTTTTTTTCAGGTTTTTTTTTTTCGTTTAAAGTAAAAAAAAAATCGATAACTTTGTTTTAAATTACCACATATTTATAGTTCAACCATTCGTTTTAAAGGTATTGACGAGACCTTTCGAAAGATACCGATATTGGAAATTTACACACACCCCGGGGTGGAGGGGGGTTAAGCGATGCTCCAATTTTTTTTCCCTAATTAACTACTACTATTGTCAATAATTCATATTAATTTCACAATCACAGGTTAAGAATAACTCTCATTATGTACATTTATACGAAATTTTTTCCTATACTGCCATGTTAAAAATTTAGAAAAAATACGATCACAGCGCCACCTGTTGAGCGATTGATCCCCAAGTCTAATAAGCCTCAGTTTATGTCAGGGGCCAACTAAATACCAAGTCTTGTTAAATTTCGTTTAAAAAAAAAAAAAAAAAAAAAAAAAAAACGATTTTTTTCTAAGTTTTTTTTCTTTAAAAGTAAAAAAAAATCGATAACTTTGTTTTAAATTATCACAGATTTATAGTTCAACCATTCGTTTTAAAGGTATTGACGAGACCTTTCGAAAGATACCCATCTTGAAAATTTACTCCCCTCGAGGGGGGACTTCCCCCCCAGGGGGGGTGGCGCGACACCTACGCATACAATTTTTTTTTTCCAGCTGACTATCTTTATTATAAATAATTCTTGTAAATTTCATAATGATTACTAAAAAATAATTCTCTTTATGCACATTTATACAAAATTTTGTCCTATATCACCATGTTAAAAATTTAGAAAAAGCGGGATGGCAACGCAACCTGTAAGACAATTTTTACCAAAAGCTGATAGGCACTAATTTATGTCAAGGTGCAACTACATACCAATTTGTATGAAATTCTGTGCAGTAGTTCTTGAGATACAGTTGCCACAAAATTTTGTCACACACACACACACAGACAGACAGACAGACAGACAGACAGACAGACATTTTCTAAAAATGGTCAAATCGTGTTCTACAGCTCTCAAAACGTGTAAATTCATCAAAAACCCGAGGTCGAAAATTTTTACGAATCCAATACTTTCTCTATATTACATATAGAAGAAAGTAAAAAGCATGCATTATTTCGTGCTTTTGAATATAAACAGTAACTATAAAATGTGAGTATATTTATTTTAAAGCGATATACTTGTATGGTTGTCTGTATTTTCTTTAATTATTTTGACGAAAATCTTTGATTAAATGTATCTTGTAGGATGAAGTTGATGTATAAAATTATCATTTTGGAAAAGCATGTTTTCGTGTCCTATGATTTTCACTAATAGTTAACGGTAAAAATTTTTATTTATTCATTATTTAAAAAAAAAAAATGATTTATAAATATCTGATATTTAAAAAATATGTCCTTTCACTAGTTTTCATTTTACAATTATAAAATTGAATTTAGGATGTTTTAACCTAGTTAAGGGTCAGTAGTAAAGTCATGCAGTCAAAATACTTTCAGACTGCAATTAAGGGTCGTCACAAATTTTAAAAACTATGAAAATGACTCTTTATTTCCCCCTTTTCGAATAAACTGAAATAATTCATAACTGGTTACAAAAAGGTATATACCACAATGTACTCTATAGATTAGGTTGATTTCTTTTGAAATTGAATTATTTTATATCATTATTAATTTTCTCATAATGACACATCTAATGAATTAATTAAAATTATGTCATTTTTACATAAATATAGAGAAAATTTGTGTAAGGATTTTTTTTCTTTTATTTACATATAAAATGATATTAAGAAAAGAGAAAAGCAAAAATAAATGCTATGAATTTGAAAACTGACTTATTGTGTTCATAACAAAACTTTCTTCTATATCATTTTATAGAACAAGGGCCACGTGCTGTTTGACATGTACAAAAGTTTAATCATAACGTTTACTATAACATTCACGTTTTGCATATGAAGTTTGTTGCAATTTTAATCAACAGATGATCAGATGAAACCACGTGGAAGATCACATTAGGTCAGTAATTGCAGTGCCACCTTTCCACACACAAAAACTGAATATGCAAATTGTTTCATAATAGACCTCTCATATACCAAGTTCTGCGAGTAAAAGATGCAATAGAATCTGAAATATAGCATTCCTATTCACGGTTAAAATGAATCACAGCATTTCTACCTGTCAGCCACTATGCACTAAAATTAAATCAAGGTAGTGTTTTATAATGAGCCTATCATACACCTAGTTTTGTGCAATTACATACAATAGAATCTGAGGCATAGTCTTCCGATTTACTGTGTAGATTTCAGCTTAGCAGCGCCACTTATCTGACGATATGTACCAAAATTGAATCAGCACAATGTATCATAATGGACATCTCACAAATCAAGTTTTATTGCATTATAAAGAATAGAATATGAGATATAGTCTTCCCTTAAATGAGAGAAATCACACTATAGCAGTACGAGCTGTTGAGCGATTTGCATAAATGGATATGCACTAATTTATGTCAAAGTGCAACTACGTATAAGTTTATATAAAACTCTGTACAGTTGTTCCGAAGATACGGTTGCCACAAAAGTTTTGTCACATACTTACAGACTCACCAATAGACATTCTCTAAAAATAATTAAATCGTGTTCTGGGCATTTCGAAACGTATAAATGCTCCTAAAACCGGAAGTCGAATCCAGCATTTTCTTCTACTGAATATAGAAGAAATTGATAAAATAAAAGCATATAGAAGATAAAGCGTATTTTTTAAAGATATCTTTGGAAGAGCATAAAACCGACATTCTTTGTACATTTAGTAATCGAATTTGTACATTTAGTAATCGAAATTTAGTAATCGACTTTGTACATTTAGTAATCGAAATTTTTCTCATACTTCTATGAGAAAAATTTCGACTGCATTCATCATGAAAAGTAATTTCAATAAACAATAATTTTAATAAATTATTTGATCTGAATTATTTTGTATATATATATATGTAGAAGTAAGTTTTGTGATGGCCTCACCATTTTTTTTTCTTTTTAAAATTAACCAAAGTGTCTATTTTAAATTCTTCTTTTTTTTTTTTTTTTTTTTTTTTTTTTTTTTTTTAAAGTAGTCGTTTTGTTAAAGTAGTCAATTTTGTTAATTTTATTGACGGTTCGCCTTAAGCAATCGGTTTTTGTAAAAATGCCAGTTTCCGAACAGGAATTTTTACAAGATTGAATGTAAAAAACATCATTTATTCATAGTTAATTAATGACCTCTGCGTTCTCCCTCCCCCTCCCCCCCCCGCCAAATGCGACTTTTTTGCTGTCGACCACCGAAAAGAGGAAAGTTCTCCGCTTAATAAATTTAGTAGGTTGTCACCACCATAAAATTTTCTTCTGTATCATTTTGTATAACAGCGCCACTTACTGTTTAACAGGCACATACGTTTAATTACATCCTCTCGCGATAAAAACGATGCATATGGAATTTGGTGCATATTTAATCACCAGAAGCTGAAATGTAGTCATGTAGAAAAGCATAGCAGGTGAGTAATATTGCCGGTTCTATTCGTCGGTCGACACATACCCAAACTAAGTCAGCATTTATTTTTATAATGCATGTCTCGCGCATCAAATCTGAAGCATTTACATACGATAGAAGTTGAGATGTGGACTTCCCATTCACACAGCAGCGCCGAATATTGGCCAGTATGCACGAAGTTGAATTAGCATAGTGTTTGATAATGCATCTCTCATATACTAAGTTGTGTGCAATTGTACGCAATATAATTTGATATATAACCTTCCAGTTCACAAGGAAGATTGCAGATAAACAGGCATTTTCCAAAAATGCTCAAATCGTGTTCTGGAACTTTCAAAACGTGCAAATCCATCGAAAACTAAAAGTCGAAAGTTTTTAAGAATGCAATACTTTCTTTTATTGAATATTGAAGAAAGTAAAAAAAAAAAAAAAAAAAAAAAAAAGAAGAAGAAGAAGAAGAAGAAAAGTAAAATATTTGTTTAATTCTGAGAATGAATATGTTTAGCTCAAATTAATAAAACTAGTAATTTTTTATTGCAAACTAATATTGTTTTGAAAAAAAAAAAAAAAAAAAGCAAAAGAAGCAGAAGAAGAAAAAATGTATCACAGACGAGAAATAAGGAAAGCGAAATATTAAATAGATCATACAGAAGCTGTCTGTATAATTCTGAAAATCGATATGGTTAGTTCAAAGTAATAAAACTAGTAATTTTTTATTGAAAACTCTTATTATTTTGAGAGAGAAAAAAAAAGTTTGCGTGATTGGAAGAAAAGGAGGTCAATTTCGGATTTAGCATCATTGAAAACATAAAATTTACCACAACATTTTCCTGCATCTGATTTATATATATATATATATTTTTTCCAGAATGTTGCTACCATAGAAAAATGAAATCTTTAAAATACCTTTTTTCTGAATCTGCTGTTTAATAATATGTTCATAATTTAAATATTGTTTAGAAAATGAGATGAATTCCCCCCAGGTTATAAAATATAATATAAATAAATCTTAAGACGGTTTTTTGTAATGTATTATTATTTATTAATTACTTACTTATAGCAACAAATTGAAAAAAAAATGTCACAAAATATAAAAAGTAAAAGCTATTTTAATTAAAGAAAAAAAATATTTTAGAAATAATAAGTCTACTCGTTTAAATATATATATATATATATATTATTCCGTTATTTAAATTATTCATCTTCTAGTTTAAGATTAACGTTTCAAAAACGCTCGGGGAATTAATAAAGAAATTACGAAATGTTTTTAAGCTTTATGAATTATTCAAAGATTTTTTTAGCGCAATTACTTTTTATGTTTCTGAAGATCCAAAGCGAACTTTAATTACAGATAAATTTCAAAGTTGTTCATAACAGTGAAAGTGAATGCTAGAAAAATGGGGAATTTTTTAAAAGTAAAAATGCTCCGAAAATAGTTTTCTCTCATCTTAAAATTTAATAACTGTTTCTCGTTTAAATCTATTACAGTTGTTTAAAATTCATTTTAAAAATTAAAAAGGTATAACGGTTGTAAAAAAAATATTTTTTTATGTTGGACTGCCTTATTTAAATCCTCAGAAAGATTTATTAATACACATTTTTTATATACTTCTTTTTAGTTATTTAAAACTGTTCTGTACAACTATATATTTTTTTGGCTTAAAGATTTATTTATTTTTTTAAACAGCATGTTTAATTAAATTTTGCTAATAAAATGCACTGCTGTCCAATAAAATTGCTACACCAGGAAAAAATGCGCGTAACAGAATGATATTTATCGGACATATCCATGATAGTGGAAAGAACAAATGATTAAAATTTCACGAAATTTGGAGGTATATCTGTATATATATATACTGAGTAATAAATACATAGAGCAGCCAACTTTGACAGCAATAACAGACCTTATCCGCTTAGAAAGGGAGTCGAGAAGAGATTGGTAAGTATTTACAGGTACAACACTCAATGCAGCTTTAACCTGATGCCACAGTTCATCAACCGTTGTAGCTGGAGTGTGATGGCGTACCAACCACTCGGAACCATCGGCCACACATTTTCAGTTAGTGAAAGTTCAAATCAGCACCCCAGATCAGCACTCTAACGCGTTCTGTATCAAGGAGGGTCTGGATAACACGGGAAACATGCGGTCGGGCATTGTCCTGCTGAAACGTAGCGTTACGGAGGCCTCGAAGATAGGACAGAGCCACGGCGTTTAATTCATGAAAAATGTAATGACAGCTATTCAAAACGCCAGAAATACGAACAAGACATATTGAGACGTGCATCCAATGACACCCCATACAATTAACCAGACTAAACGAAATCAAATGCAAACAGTCAATGTGTGTTTTCCCCGATGCTGCTAAATATGAATGCGGCGATCTTGATGATGCAAACAGAACCATGATTCGTCTGAAAAAAAAAAAAAAAAAAAAAAAAAAAAAGACACCATGCTATTTTTTTTACAGGTTCGTCGTTCATCACATCTTTGGAGACGCTCCTCTCCATAATGTAGCTTCAGGAATTGCCATAAGTATTGTCGCCGCATACTGACAAACACCTGGGATGTATGGTGTGCCATTGGATACGTGTCTTAGTCAACTCTTGTGACAACTCTTGTGACTGTGTTCTGCCTCCACTGAAGTAGGAAATAGAAGTTGAGTATCAACTAGCCCTTTATTCCAATTAACCCCGGTCTTCCCTAAGCTCTCTCTTTTAAATTATTTCCCTATTTATTTTTATTTACTTAAGTATAAACTCTTTCATAATTAAATGGCAATAAACTAATAAAATGTGCTCCATTATTTATTTATTTATTTATTGCAACAAAATAATAAACTTTTACACATTCATTACAGCGAGTAACTATCGGCTTTTATATAACGAATAAAAATAAAAATCTTATAACAAGATTTTTTAAATACATATTATTTTAATCATAACAACCAAATTAATGCACAACTTCTATATATATAGCTATAACTCTTTTTCAAAATAATTAACCCTAATAACAAACTTTGCGTAAATAATTTATAATAACGTGTCATTATCATAAACTATTTCTAATAAATAAATACCAAACAATAAACTTATTCATCTAAAAATTTGAAATAATATGTAAAACGCCATTATAATGAAGAATGAATAAATATTTTACTTCAATGTTGCTCTAAGTAAGTTATACAAAATGCAATTTGAACATTATTCCGTTGATAAAAAATATTGAAAATTATTGTTCATATAGTTTACTGATTTGAAAAATTTCAAGCTTAAAAATGTATTTAAATGTACTTCATGCACAAAAGTTTTTCGATAATTAATAAATTAATGTAAACAAAATTAAATATAGCAAGCAAATTCATCGTAATTATTTTATCTAATTACACGAATTTATTCAAATATTTAAGTAACTATTTGATACATTTTCTGTAGATATCAATGCAATTAAATGGAAATTTAAACAAAATGACAGAAGCATGATTAAGTTCTGTTTGTTAAATTAGCATTAAATATTTTTTTGCAGTAAAATATGTATAATTGACATATTTCGAAGCTTTAACATCCCCCCTCAAACTCTACATAAAGAGATTAACGTAAGTAAAGGAAAACTTTGAATTTTCTCAAAATATGGAGATTTTTCTTTTAAAATTTACATTAATATTTACTTTTATTTTTAAAATAAAATAAATATGATTTATTTTTGATTGTAATAATCCTATTTGTCATCTTCTGAAGTTTTTATTTCTTAAGTTATTTTAATGCACTTGAGTAACGAAATTCCTAGATTAAATTTAATTATTTGTAATGTTGATGTACTTAAGTGGTATTGGACATATACTCCATAAACTTAAAACAATACTTTATATTTGTAACTTAATTATAAAATAGAATAAAATAGAACAATATTTTTAAAATTTGGATTTAAAACTAATTTTTATAGAGATTGTTTTAATTATTTTTCTGCAATCTGTTTGGTTTTAGAAAAGTTTTAAATAAGTGCTTTTAATATTCTGCCATATAGAGTTATCTAATGAAGTTTATTGCTGCTTTTATCAAAAAGGTTTACTGTTTTTTAATTTGTGTTTTATTAAAGCTAGAATGCTACCATTCAAATAATATTACACTAGTGTTATTTGAAAACGAGATGACATTTTATATTAACATATTAAAGGCTAAATAATTAAATAATTTAAATAATTCAATGATGAAATATTTAAAGGTAATAATATAATTCTTTTAAGTGTAAATATTTTAAATGAAATTTTCGTACAAAAATTTTGCCGAATTCATTAACAGGGGAAAAAAGTATTTGGAAAGTTATGTTCTAATATTTACTCATTAGAAAAAATAGTCATAAAAAATGTATTTCAGAATGAAAATATAATGTGAAAGAAATTGTGATAGTGCATTTATTACTATTTTAATACAAAAACACCCCCTAAGTTTACTTTATTCGTGATTTTTTTTTTAATGACTAATAAAACACATATTGCTTGATATGCTTTGATATGCTTTTGTGCTTATCCAGAGCATTACATTTTATACTATACTTTAAATATTTTATTTTTATTTACATGATTAATTGCAGCTCTTTAAAGAAACTGTATTATGCTTCTTTCAAACATTTAATTATTCCCGAAGTGTTAAAATATACAAGTTTCCTACAGAATTGTAAATAAAATGTCAAGTCCAATTTGAATTTTCTTAAATAAATTTTTATTCTAAAACCACCACAGAACACAATGTGAATCTTTTTATTTTGAGTCTTTTTTCGAATTTTTATCCTTGTTTGTCCACCCATTTCTTTTTATCGAATCCCAGTGTAGAGTAATAAAATAGTTGAGTGCTAAGGGTTTTGCAAATAAAATCCTGTGCCATGTGTGCTGGCTCTGTGAAACACTTCAAAGAAATTTGAACTCATTTTACAGCTGTATGGTTTTGTAAGAACGCGAAAAATTCTTTGTCATAGAGAATAAACCTTTTTTAAAAAAATTGTTTCAAAGAAGAAAAGAACCGACAATAATTGACAATAATAGTGGCTGACATTTTTATAAATTCGTTAATATTTAAACATAACTACGAACAAAAATAAAAAAATAAAAATAAAAATAAAAATGAAATGAAATAAAATAAAATAAAATGAAGCAAGAAGTAAAATAAATCGAATTTTATTCGATTTAATATTCTTTAAGAATACTATTTAAAATTTCGATTTAATTAATATTGTTTGATTTTATCTTTTTGACATCTAAAGCATTTACGTTATTAATTTACAGTTTCTAAAATTAATATATTTATTTTGAAGGTGTTTGGTTGATTTTTCGAATTAACTTGTACAAAATGAAAAAGTGTCCCGGCCAGGTTACTAACCTGGGAATTTTGAGTTTCCGATTGAATGTTCTACCAGCTGAGCTTGAAACTTTATATTTTGACTCATTATTCAGGGGTGAAAAGATTCCCTGTTTTCGACACAACATTTTTTATTGAAAAATATTTTTGTTAATTTGGCATAAATATTCTGCGGTTAGGATAGCGATAATAATAAAATATAGCCATGGAAGTGTTCCATTTTTTGTGGGAATCTGTCAACCCTCATTATTACATCTAGTTGTGAATTTCTATTTTTTGAACATTATGCCTCTTTAGGCTTTAGAGAATAGTTTTTCATATTCCTATACCCAATATTCCTATACCCCATTCATTCCTATACCCAATAATTTTGCGCCGGTGATTTTCACAACTTCCATCATTTTCAATTATTTAAGTTTAGGTAAATTTTTATTACTACTATTGCAAAATGCAATCGTGGAAGTATATCTTTCTTTTTTTCAATTAGAATTGTCGACCAGAATTTGTAATATCCCGTTTATTATATAACCTCATTTCTGAGTTAAAAGAAAGTTATAACACTACCAGCAATGCGAAAAGTTTTATTATTATTATTATTATTATTATTATTAATTATTTAATTAATTGATTTAACTTTTTAAAATTTTAGAAAAAAAAAAGTGTTTCAATGTGCAATACATTTATATAAAAATAAAACTGAAGATCTGTTGTAAAATTAGAATTCGTAGAATCATAAGTTACACACACATACACACACGCGCACACACACACACACACACATATCTTTATATATATATATCTTTATATATATATTTCTTTTGTGCGTGTGTATGTCACTGAACTCCTCCTAAACGGCTGGACCGAGCTTAATGAAATTTTTTGTGTGTCTTCAGGTGGATTCGAGAATGGTTTAGATTTACAATTCAGTTCAATCGGATAATTGGATCAAAAGATATTAAATAAAAACTGCATTTTAACTTTAAAATGATTAAAAAGAAAAATTATTATTTATTCTTTTCCGGAAATAAAATATTTTTAATTTCGCGTGATAAACAATAAAAATTAGAAAAAAAAAATTAATATTCTATGAAAATATTCGCGTGTAAATAAATATTTTCATAGAGATACTTGGTATTAGCTTAAAATTTTTATTTAATTTAGTAGTACTTTTCTTTTCTACAGTAAAACAAAATTTTTCGTTTTAATTGATAATTTATATGTAACTTATAAAGGTTCTTTTATGTTTTCACCTTAATTGTAAACAGTAATAATTTCGAATTTATTAGAATTTTTTATTTTTATTTTGTATATATCATAAAACAGTTTTTCTTTCTTTTTTTTTTTTTTTTTTTTTTTTTCTTGTATGGAACAGCTTTAGTTTGGAAAAATTTGAAATTTGGCACCGAAGTAGTACGGATGTTTCTCACCAAGATCGTCAGTTACGCAATTGAGATAGCCATGTTAATTCATCGCAAAAATGGCCAAAAATATTTAAAGTCGACAAGGGGGGGGGGAGATCTATACTAAAGCTGTGCCTTTGTATTTATCTTTATATATATATTTCTTTTGTGCGTGTGTATGTCACTGAACTCCTCCTAAACGGCTGGACCGATTTTAATGAAATTTTTTGTGTGTCTTCAGGTGGATTCGAGAATGGTTTAGATTTACAATTCAGTCCAATTTAAATTGTTTATTTAATTAATTTATCACTTATAAATTGTTGTTGATTTTTGAATGTTTCACATTGGATCCGGCAGACTGCGCTACGATCGTAGTATCGAATATTCAGTAATACGCAAGCGAAGTGATGACGTCACTGGCCGTCCGTGGATGCAAGAAAAATATTTCCTATGTTAATCGCCCATTGGGTTTTTTGTAAAAAAATTAGTAAATATCGAGGAAAATTATTTCCCGATTTTAATCCCCATATTTGGGTATAGATATATGTATTAGTTATCATGTGCATGCGTTAGATTGAGTTGTTTTTGCTGTAAAATTGATAAAATTTGAATTTTTAATCTCAAAACTCTGTCATCCTTGGCGGAAAAAAAATATCGCAATATCATCTGGCGAACATATTTAATTTCTTTCAAAAATAATGGTTATTTCAACAACTTATATTAAGAGAGTAATGAATAATATGAAACAATTTCGTACAATACATATTTCGAAAATATACATCTGGCATGTATATTTTCGTATTACGTTTTTGATCGCCAAATACAAAAAACGCCAAGGAAGACAGAGTTTTGAAATTTAAAATTAAAATTTTGTCAATTTGAGAGCAAAATAACTCAATCTAACACATGCATATGATAACTAATACATATCTATACCCAAATACGAGGATTAAAATCGAGAAATAATTTTCCTCGATTTTTAATAATTTTTTATAAAAAATCCAATGGGAGATTAACATAGGAAATCTTTTTCTTACATCCATTGACGGTCAGTGATGTCACACTTCGCTTGCGTATATTCTATTGTAATTCCAGTTTGGCCCGACAGTTGGTGCTGCGATCAAATCCAGGAAAATATTTTGTAACATCGTGTTATTATTGTTATACAAAAAATTGTGTCCTAATTGAAATATTACATCAAGATGTAATTAGTGTTTGAAGAGTTTTCAAGTGTGCATAAAAAACTATACATTTTGCAAATTTGGTGCGGAACTGGAGTGAGAATTTTATATAATTTTCTATCAAATTTACACGCGCGTTGATTAACAACCACCCTAATCTACAAATTTATTTGTGTAGCTAATTTATTATATTTTATTTATTTATTTTTTGTATGGAACACTTTTAGTATCGGATCCCTTTGGCAAAATTTGAAATTTGACACCGAAGTAGCCCGGACACTTCTCGCCAAGATCTTTAGTTCCACAATTGAGATAGCCATTTCAATTCATCGCAAAAATGGCTTGAAATATTTAAAGTCACCAATGGGGTCCCATACTTTTGTGCGTGTGTATGTCACTGATATTTTATTTATTTATTTTTTGTATGGAAAATTTGGCACCGAGGTAGCTCGGACGCTTCTCGCCAAGATCTTTAGTTCCACAATTGAGATAGCCATTTCAATTCATCGCAAAAATGGCTTAAAATATTTAAAGTCACCAATGGGGTCCCATACTTTTGTGCGTGTGTATGTCACTGATATTTTATTTATTTATTTTTTGTATGGAACACCTTTAGTATCGGATCCCTTTGGCAAAATTTGAAATTTGGCACCGAAGAAGCTCGGACGCTTCTCGCCAAGATCTTTAGTTCCACAATTGAGTTAGCCATTTCAATTCATCGCAAAAATGGCTTAAAATATTTAAAGTCACCAAAGGGGTCCTAATTTGTGGCTTAGATTTAGAAAATCCGTGCTTTTCTCACGGCCAATTATATGTTGCGTGTTCCAGGGTAGGAAAACCTTCGAATTTGTTTGTGTATACTCCTCAAGGATTAACCAAAAATATTGTACATCCAATGGCATTACGGTAAATTAAGTTTTTGTAGATTAAAAAAATATACCTGTTATAAAATAAATTGAGTTTCAACTTTTTCACCTTTAATTAAAACGAGTTTAAGTTTTTATTTAATACGAACTCTACATTTCACTTCGCTCATACTATACACATACTCACATGCATCGATTGATTGAATTGTGATAAATGTACGTGTAATGATGTTAGATATTGTAATAACTTTTTGATAAAAATTTTCATCAAATCGGTCCAGATTGTTACAGCTTATTCAAAAAAGACGGAATTTTTATGTGAAATTCGTTGCTGTCAGAGATTCTCTCATAAATTGAAATATTTGCCGTATGAAATAAAATTTTGTGCTGTTCGAGATTCAGCGGCGGTTTTAAATAACAAGTAGCAAGTAGAAAATACCAAGTAGCAAGTAGCAAGAAGCAAGTAGCGAAAATTTCGGTAATTATGTCTTTTAATTCGAATTCACAGTCACCGTTCACAGCGCTCCATACCTGTTTCACTTATATACCACATCCTTACACACTTACAATAAGTTAGTTATTTTTTTTCTAGCAAAATATTCTCTAGAAATAATTTATATGACAAAACAACGTTTGTCGGGTCAGCTAGTATATACATATATATATATATAAGCCACTGAAATTTTTACGCTTTATAATGCGGTGCATTTTTTAAGGGGGAAAAACAGCCTTTTTTAATCCTATGTTATATTAACAGTCGGTAATAAAAATTAACAAAAATTCCTATGTAAAAAAGTACATTTAATGCAGTTTTGTTAAATAAGTCCTTGTAGAATCCTGTTCTTAGTCAGTCTAAAAACATGATTCGACAAGGATTTATTTAACAAAACTGTATTAAGTGTACTTTTTTTACATAGGAATTTTCGCTAGTGTTCGGAGACTTTTGTTACCGACTGTACATAATATGAATACTAAATTACAGAAAATATTTATCCAGTGGTTCCTACATGCAAAAAATAAAATATATCGAATTATTTCTTGTAATTCTATTACCAAATCACTAAATCTCAGCACATTATTTTCTACGGAAATAAGGATTGTAAGCATTTTAAAAACGTATTTTAATTTCATTATATCCAATGCATTGCAGCTAAAACGTACATAAAAGAAACAGTCCTTAAGCCTTAATCTTCCAAAATTCTTTCATGTGTATCTACATGTGTTTCTGCATTCAACCCCCAAAAACTAAAAAAAAAAAAAAAAAAAAGAGATAAAGAGATACCCAAAATTTGATGTAGTTCATAACTATTTGTACCAAATTTTGATTTTTTTTTTTTTTTTTTAAAGATACTTTTGACTTTTGTTGCATTAGATACAGACTAACAAATATATTTTACTGAGAAAATACTTTGACACATTTTTAATTTTAATGTGTATCGAAATAAGAGGCACATAAGAATGCGTTTTGCATTACTATATTCTTATAGAGAAATATTTGTTTTAAGAAAAAAAAAAGTTAAAAAGTTTTCATTCAGATATCGCGATTTGTCCTTAAGTTTTATTTATATAGCGTTTCTTATAGTTTTGCTATAGTTAATACGATCCCCAGACTTAAACAGTATGGATTTTTTTTTTTTTTTTTAACTATACAAAAGGTATGAAACTATACAAAAACGAAAGAAAAAAAAATCTGTACAAAATGAAACTATGCAAAATATTTTGAAACTATACAAAATATATTAATTTACGGCTAACATTAAAATATGACAGAAGCGAATAACCCAGTCTCTTCTTTGAAGGAATGATATAAGAATATATATAAAAACTTCTTCCTACACCATAGAATAAAGGGAAGCACTACCGTTTTCGAAATAACGTGGCCTTCCTTTTCAGGCACAAAAAATACTTGCTACTTACTATCTTAGAGAGAGTGTTATTTCACTCTCTGTGCTCTTGCTGTTAACAATAAAATCTTCCTGTATTGGGTACCAGGTCATACTGGTATCCAGGGGAATGAGTTAGCTGACGAGCTGGCTAGGAAGGGTTCTGATACACCTTTTATTGGTCCTGAACCTGCCCTGAGTATTTCTGGCAGTTTGTTGAGGGGTACTATTTTCTTTATTATGAGAAATTTGCAAAACTCTACTGACTCAAGACTGAGGGGAGCAGGCAAACTAAAGAGCTTAACTGTGGTAATCCTAGTGTTAGGGCTAAGGAGCTCATGAAGCTTGATAGGATTAGCATCAGAAAGGTGAATGGCCTCCTTACGGGACACTTTTAAAAAATTAGGTTTTGTTGGGTAGTACAATAGATCTCTGGTATCGATGCTTAGTTTCTTGTGAACCACCCACTTATAATTCATTCATTCATCTTAAAGGGAGACTGATCTTGCTTTTTCCTCCAAGATAGTAAGTAGCACGTGCTTTTTGCAGCTAAAGAAGAAAGGCCACGTTTTTTCGAAACCGGTAGTGCTTCCCTTCATTTTATAAAAAGTGTGAAGCAGTTTTTATGTTTCAAATATTTATTGTACACTAGTTCTTTAGTTTATAATTGTGGTATAAGAGAGCTGACATATGGTGTATCAACGTGCAAGGTGGATGAAGTCAATTGTTGTCTACTGAAGATGACTGAAACAAAGATGACTAAAGATGACTGAAGATGACAAAGATGACTTAAGATGACTAAAGCAGCCAAAGCTAATGTAGGAACTTTATTGAGGCTACCGAAACACTGACATTCATTCAACGATTTTGTGACCTATAGTTACAATGACTTTCTTCTCGATTGATCCATATTACATAGTTTCACAATAACAATGTAGAACTTCCTATAGAACTGTGTTACTTAATAATATCTGGCTTCAGCGGCTTAATTTGGCTTCAGCGGTTACGATTTTGACTACATGTTTTACCGGTCATGCCATCTCGTCTTATATCATTCCTACAAAGTCTCTTCCATAATCAATGTTAATGCAAGTCATGTGCATCACACTGGACTGTCGTTTGGATGTTTTTAAACTTATGAAAGTGCGCATATTTAATATTGTAGTAGATTTTATTAAATACAAGATTTTTAATTGTTTGTCTGGCGTTTTTCCTGCATTTTCTAAGGTACTTCGTCATCTACAAGGAAACATTGGAACTAACTTATTTATTACTTAAGCAAAAATGTTTCATCATTATAGTACAAACTACACTCTCGTACATAATTACTTAATTTTATAATAAAATCTAAAATGTGTAAAAGAATTTTGACCCACCCTGTGCATTAACAGATCAAAAACATTCTGTGTGTCAACAAGGAGGCCTAACTGACATTTCATAGAAAAAAAAAAAAAAAAAACCTTTATTCCAAGTAAGTGAAAATTTTGTTTTTTTAATGAATAGATAAATTCATTTTTCGCATTATCGTAATATAATTAGAACTTTCACTTGTCAAAAATGTTAAATAACTTAAGAATGATAATGAGAAATAAAATGTAACGATTCAAACTTCAAATCTTTCGCTTATTGCTTTTTTTTATTTTTATTTATAGTAAAACTCATTACCAAATATTTCTTCCACAAAGAATTTAAAAAATATCTATTTTAATTAACTCATGATAAAACAATTTTGTCGAATGAATAATTTAATTATTTTTCGAACGATTATAACAAATTTTCAGAGATTAAATTCTCATGCATACGTTTGATTTAATATTTGAAAGAAATACTTTAAAGCAAAGAGTGTATCTTTTTTGTCATTTGAACAATTTTATTACTTTTATTATTAGACTGTCAAACGCTATTATTTTGTCTATTATTGAGAGTAATTATTGAAAAATAATTTCTTTTGCAGATAAATAATTAAAAATTCATCACAAAAAAATTTGATATTTAATTAAAAAGTAATGATAATAGTAGTCCTGAATACGCACGTTATTATTTTGAATATTCCAAAGTACTCAAACACTGGAATCCAAGTTATTACTATAACTTTTGCATATGGAAACAAGAAAAGTGTGCGTTCGTCTAGATTAGTTTCCAATTCCATACAAGTCCATTCACTACCGGCGCGACAAACTTACAACAGATATAGGTGGCGCAAAGACGATCTGGAAAGACATAACCTATACAGGGTCAGAAATGCAATTTCAACAAGATAATGGGTTGTTAGGGAGTTGTAATTATTGGTTAACTCATAACTTATTTTAAGTTTTTGGCCTTTAAACGTCATTTCGCGATCAACCTGTATTCACAATTTTCCTTCGAGCACTTTTGCGAGTGGCTGTTGACTATTTTTCTGTGATAGCCCTAAACCATTAACTCTCGTGTACGTAAAATCCACATGATTTGACCATGCCCCTTGTTATTTGTTTTCTTGAAATATTAGAGAACTGGAAAGCATCAATCAGCATCAAACTATTTAAAATGTAAAAATATCACGTGAATCAAACTGCTTATCATTCATATGCTTATTTTAACACAATTGCTTTGAAATAAGTAAAAATTGGAACCATTTGGGCGTGTCATTATAAAAGGACTAAAAGAAATCCCCTATCTCGTTAAAATTGCACTTCCGACCCTGTACTGCTATGCTATGTGATTCCAAATCGTCTTTGTGCCCCTACGTTTCCTCTAAGCTTGTCGCACAGGTAGAAAATCACCTTGTATAACTATTATATCATTTAATCCTAACGTATTTTAAATCCTTCATGAATCTTTAAAATATATTTAGTTCCCCATACAAACCAGTTTTGCTGTAGTCATAACTTTTAACAGAAAATATTTTATAACTAACCATAATTTCAAATGCCAGTTTCAAATAAATTAAAAAATTAGAACGTGGAAAAAATAGAGAGACAGATGAATAGAAGTGATACGTTAATATGAATTCTATTGGAAAATATTAAAATCACATAACAAGCTGAAAATACACTTCGAGCAACTTCATATTATACCCCGTAATGAATGTGAATGAATGTTTGTGTTGTTCTACACTGTTAGAAATGAGGAGCTTAAAAATGAGTAAATAACTCCCCCCCCCCATATCTTATAATGAATTTGAATGAATGTTTGTGTGGTTCTACACTGTTAAAAATGAGGGGCTCAAAAATGAGTAAATAACCCCCCACTTATATCCCATAATGAATGTGAATGAATGTTTTTGTGGTTCTAAACTGTTAAAAATGAGGGGCTCAAAAATGAGTAAATAACCCCCCACTTATACCTCATAATGAATGCTAATGAATGTTTGTGTGGTTCTACACTGTTAAAAATGAGAGGCGCAAAAAATGAGTAAATGAACAAACTCATTTCGAAATGAACAATTTTATTTAAAAAAGGACAACATGCTTGTCTCTTTTATGAACTATCGCATGTTTTAAAATTAATATCTGTTCACTTCATAATTTATTATAAATATGCTGAACTAAACGAAGTTCTTATACACCAAATTTAAGCAGAAAGAATTCAAACACAGAATTTATTCCCTCAAACCACCAGAACAATATTTCGTTGGGGATTCATACTGGTTTGCGGAAGAATACATCAAGGCGAATCTATGCCTGGGAAGTTGGGATTCACGATGATCGATGCCAATTTTTGAGCATGGTAGAATACTCAATAATAAGTACATGGGATTTTATGTTTGCTTCGGAGCTATTTTGGCTATGTGACATACTCAAATTTGATTCAGTTTTACTCATTTTTTGCTCCTTCATTTTTTTCTGTATATAAAAGAATACTTTATTCTGCTTACATTATATTCTATAAGAAATCTGCTTTTGTGCATCTGTATGGTGCATGTTAACCCTTTGTATCCCACCGGGACATTAAAGTCGCATCAAAAGAATTCCTCAATATAGCCTAAATTTGCTACAGGATTTCATTGGAACTTCAAAGTCCCTATAGTTTAAGCTTTCCCTATAGTTAAGCTATAGTTTAAGCTAAATTTAATGTGAGATGTTTCTCATGCAGCAAAAAAATATAATAAAAAATTTTCAAACTATTTTTCTAAAAATAAGATAATTTGGGATATAAAGGGTTAAGTAGATTAACTGTTTGAAATATTTTTTATTTTATTTTTTAATGTTTATAATTTGTATGTTAATTAATTACAATATATACAGAGGCTGATCGCACATTTTTTAAACGATTTTGATGGAGTGTACTGAAGTAATTTCACTCATATTTCGAGTTTTATTTATTCAGTTTGATAGCCCTTGTTCTTAACTAACATTCTACATCATAATTTCTATGATAATAATGCTTTTTATAATATCGGAAGAGGTATATTTTTCTACTTCTCTTGAACGGCTTTCCAGAGTCCACAAAGCGTTGTAGGTCGGTGTTTGGATAATGTTCATTTTAAGAGTCGAAAAATACAAAAATCCAACAGTGATACATCAGAAGATTTAGCAGGAATGTCACTGAAGGGTATGGTTTTAATTCCCTTTTTTTTGTTCCATTTTTTTCTAGAAAAGCAATTGCGGATTGTGATGTGTGGCTGCTTATTTGTCTTGATACAGTTCAACGGATTGATAGCATTGTGGATAAAGATCTGGATTTTCATTTTTAAAAATTGGAATTCAAATATGTTCTTGAGAGTATTTAGAGTTGATTTTGACATTTTTGTCACATTTTTTTGCTTTTATGTTGCGCTTGTATGAAAAACCAGTGGCAATCATAAATCCTTTAGAAAAACTTTCTTTTGATGCTTTGAGCCATGTAGCAAATTTTTTTTCTCCACTTTTGTGATAATAAATTGACCTTTTTTTATTGCAACCACTTAAATAGACCCAAGATTCATCTGTTGTTGCAACATTTCTCCATTTTTCTCCTGATAAATGCTTTTCATAAAGATTTCACTAAAAACTACCTTTGGAAAGAGCGGAAACCTATCCTTCCATCCACTGCCATTTTAAAAGCGCATTTTTGCATCTAAACAGAAATTATAAACATCAGAAGATAAATAAAACTTCCAAAAATATAACTGTTGTGAAAATAAAATTCTCCATGCAAACAATTTTTTCTTACTGCGAAATAAAATCGTCTAAAAAATGTACGAACAGCCTCTGTATATCTTTCAAAATTTTCATAGTTTTAGTTATTGAAAAGTTAGGATTTTTAATGGCATCAGTGGTTATATTAAACATAAATAAACACCTCTCACTTGCCTCTTCATATTAATTCGTACTCTGCTATTACTTTTATTTAAATTTTTTTTTATTTATATTACCTTTGAAATAAATTTATGACTAAATATAAGATTTATTGTTTTATGGAGGGAAAAAATTGGGAATGAAAGGGTTAACTTTATAATGGCTTGTGCAGTCAGACATTAAAATATATTTTAAAGTAAAGCTTTTTATAGAACTTAATGTATTCATTTATTTCGTAAGTTGCGGTACAAGTGAAAACACGTTTTTCGGGGTCTATTGGTAACTTTCTTACCACCTACGCAGATAACTTTAGTTCGATTTTCGGTGTGTCAAACGTGACTGTATTATTTTATATGTATTCAATTTGCAGCATTTTGTTCTATAAAACTGTATGAGCTATTTTGTAGTGTTTCTTGATAATACAATTCCTTGTACATTTATAATGCGCTTAAAATTTAATGCGTTTGCGACCTTTTTTACCTGTACGTTATCGTGTATTTTAGCATTTTTCTATTTACAGTGTACAGTACTTTTATTTTACTGTACGTTTTAACAGTGTAATAAAATTTTTGAGGTAAAGAATGCACTTTTTTAACTTTTAAAAATGACTATTTGAAAAACAGTTCACGTTAGTAATTGATTTATGGATAACTCGCTTATCAGAAGATTTCAAAAACTAATTATTAATTTCAAACCATTCTCGTTTGAAGCGCGAATTTCTTCAATTCCAAAGAATCTTAGCAAATAATGTCTCTAGATTAATTTAAAACATTCCACTAACTTGGATCAATATTTGTTCTCCAATTTTCTTTCCAAGATAACTATTTAAGGCAATAAATTAGCTGAATGATAAATGTTTCTAGAGCAAATACCTCGCTTAATGTATTTTATTTTTCTAAAATGTCTGCGAGAGGATTAAATGTGAACAAGTGCTGTAGTATAGAATTCTAATTTGAAGAAGAAAAACTGTCTGTATGGAAGGAAAAAAATAAAAGTAATTCCGGCAAAATTTATTTAAACTTTACAGTATTTTAAACAGATAACAATTTTTTGAATCTAGTGGATCTGCAGATCAGAAGCCTGAACGTCTTATTTGCATCACACATTGCTCAACAGATATGTTTCATTTATTCCTTATATATATATATATATAATATATATAGACCTGCTAACTATGCTAGTTTATCCGTAATGACATTAAGCCCCGCCTTTTTCTCATACCAGAATAGTTGTAGAGCAATAGTCTAATTATTTAATCATGAGAACATATTGCTGAATATTACTCTACAACTATTCTAATCCTTATCATAGATAAGAATTGTTACATACATAAAGGATGTTAAGACTGCTTTATTCAGGATGGTATCGATTTTATCATGAATTTATATACATTTTCATTAATAATATTACATTGTATAATAAAATAAAATTGTCCACACTAGTCCCACGATATCCGGCTAACTCACACGCACATACACATAAAATAATAATAATAATAATAATAATAAATAAATATAAATAAAAACCATATTTAAAAAAACTATTTTGCTAAACAGTTTGGTTTATTATCCAAAATAAAGACAAAGGTGCTAATCATTGTTAAAAAGATATAAAATAAATAAATAAATAATAATAAATAAAAGAAACACGATGCGTTAAAAATGCTATTTCATATTATTTTTGAAAAAAATAATATCAAATAGCATTTTTAAAAATCTTTTGCCCTATTCTAATTAATATTTGTAAATATTAATTCGATTTATCTTCTTATTTTTTAAAGCAATAATGTAAGGACATAATTAGAAATTTGTTAACGTCTGTGCATCTTAAATTTTCTAAAAAATATGGAAGGTGTACAAATGTTAGAATTTTTTATTAATTAATTTCTACTAAAAAGGTCGCACAGGTGTAAAAATTTCAAAAAATCAGTTTTTTTTTAATTTTCTTTTATCTGACACTACTGTATGTATAAAATATTTTCTCAAAATTTCAAATCAATAGGAGGGAAAAATTAGGAGAGAGAGTCTTTGGAAACTCCCCACATTAGGTTCTTGTTAATGTTATTTAAAACTTAATCGCTTTTTTTTTTAAATATTATTCTTGAATTCAGTAGATATGATTTTTCAAACACTAATGCATGTATCATATTGAAAATAATCTTATATTATGCGAGACATAGCTAACCATTGACGGTAGCCTCAGGGCCCCTAGACTCGATCCTTCCACAGCTTCGGTTACTTTTTCTTGTCTATTTTGACATTATATTCCTTTCGGTGTTAGTTTCTTTTTCTTTTTTCTTTTGTACCACACATTTCTGATTGTGCGTTTTTTCATTTTCATTTCATACTATTTTCTATGGATGTTTGACTCCCCCGACAACCCGTTTTTTGCATTCAAAAGTGCGGTGAGAACTCCGGATTGAATTTGGCTAGGGATTGAGCAAAAGTTTTTTCTTTTCCTTTTTTTTCGACAACAATTAGTTTTGCAATGCTTATACGGTGGACAAACTGTACCGGATATTATACTACAGGGTAAATGAAAATGAATATAACGATTACAAACGGCTATAACTATTTAACGAAAAAGAATTTATCGATAAGATTAACACAGAATGTAGACGAAACTTCAAAATTTTGTATACGTACGTCATAGATGTTCTATGTGACTTCCCTTGGTCACACGGATAACATCTAGGCGGTAGTCCATTTCACGCCATACATTGTGAAGCATTTATTCAGTCACCGACGCAAGCGCATAACAAATGCGTACTTTGAGTTCTTCAGTTGTTTTGGGCAGGGGAAGCACATACACCCTGTCTTTTACATAAACCATAGATAAAAATCGCAGGGTATCAAAGTACGCATTTGTAATGCGCTTGCGTCTGTGACTGCAGACATGCGTCAGAATGTATGGCGTGAAATGAACAACCGTCTAGATGTTGTCCGTGTGACCAAGGGAAGTCACATAGAACATCTATGACGTATGTATACATAATTTTGGTGTTCCGTCTACATTCTGTGTTAATCTTATCTGTAAATTCTTTTCCATTAAATAGTTATAGCCGTTTGTAATCGCTATATTCATTTTGACTTACCCTGTATTTTTCACAAATTTTTGCCAAAAATTCAGTTTTTTTAAATTTTTCGTTTACGTACGGGCTATACTAATCTAGTAAACAAAAAGATTTGTCTTCTTATGTGTAGATAAAGCTATCACGAGTTATCCTTATCAATACGAGGCCACTTTTTTCTGAGGGATCGCTGAAAACCTGGTCCCACCGGCTGAATTTAAAAAAAAAATTAATGAGAATTTTATAAAATAATGCTTAAATTCTGCTCTTTTTATATGCTCAAAATTTTGAATAAAATTATTTTTTTTTATATTAAAAATAATGAAAATATGATTTTCTAACCTTTCAAACACACGTATCTACTTAAATTTACACGAAAAAAAAAAAGATAATTTGTTTATTTGATTTATCATTTTTAATACCGAAATATTTATGAATTTCCGGTTGGAAATTATTTCAAGATTGAGGTGAAAAATTATGTTTTTTTTTTTTTTTTTTTTTTTTTTCAGTTGTTAACACTTTTAAATAATGACAACTTTGTATTCCTCGTTTTTACATTTTCCAGCGTTTTCCAGCAATTAACTCAAAAGTAAAAATCTATAATTAACCAAAAAGTTAAGATCATAAAAATGTTTTTTCTTTTTTCTATACTGAGTATAAAATAAAAGCAGCATTATTTTGTATTCTTTACCAAATATAACTCACCTACTAAAAAACCGACTAAATTAAAAAAAAATTGACTTTCAAAGGGATTATACGTCTGTAATTATTTATCTATAAATCTGCCTCAGAATTTTAGGATTTACAATATAAAGTAACGTTTCCTTTTACATTGTAAAATAATGATTTGTGTTTTAGAGCAGCATTTACATAAAGATGTATCTATTTTATTTCCCGGATTTTTAGATAATAAATCCGCTTTATTCTCTAAACTTCTTCTTTTAACACAATAAAATATCGGCCTATTTAAGAGTTCTTCAGACAAACACTTAAGTAATGCCACGTTTCCTTTGTGATGATTCAGAGAGATTTGAAAATATGATTACTAGCATTGCAAAAAATCTTTATTGTTAGAAGTAAACTATTTTCAGAAATTCTTCTATGAAAAGAATTTACGTTCTGTGTGGGCATTGGTTTTTTAAGGCATCTGGAGTCCTTAATAAAGATTCTTTACACATTTCAGAATTTAAAATGTTTACAAAGAAACAATCGTTTTCTTTTAAATAGAGGTTTTTCAAAGCTTAATTATTTTATGATTGTTATCTTAAAATAAGACAATTAGTTGTTATCAGCTTTAAATGATTACGTTTTTGCATTTTTCAATAATGCATAGCTATCAAATGAAAGAACAAGAACTGTAATTAATCGTTAAAGAATGTATTTTCTAATATGCTTTAAAATAGAAGCATATAATCTCAGAAATTTTAATATTTAACATATAATATAATATTTAACAAACAGTTAAAATTAATTTTACTAAATGTTAAAAATTCCACGCTGAATAAACGAAAAGTATACATTTTACTTACCTGTACCTACACTCAAAATCAAACACCAAATCCCTGAAATCAGTACCAATAGAACTCTCATCAGCACTCTAACAAGACTCTGGACAGGACACTTAAGGGGGATGAAGATCCATAAAGACGGGACAAACTGCCTCTGCAAAAACTGCCCAGACATAGAACTAACCCCCAAACATCTTTACAACTGTGCCGCTATTCTGGCGCAATTGCAGCAAATAAGTGACAATTCGTGGGCGGACTTATATGAAGAAAATTGCCTTCAAATCGCAGATGCTGTATATAGAACCTTTGGTCCCATTTTAAATTATTTTCTATCCATGACACGACACCAATTAACCAACCAACCTGTACCTACATTTTTTGTTAACGATTCATGTGTATATTAATTTCATAAAATGTAAATTGAAAGCATTACTTTGAGAACTTTTAAAACCTTACATATTATTCTTAGCAAGCAGTAGAAATAAATTTATAGAATTCCAAAGTAAATCTATTTTTAAATTATACGTCTTACTATTTAAAAGAACGCTTCATTTTACAATGTAAAATAACGATTTATATCTTTGAGCGGCATTTATATAACGGTGTTATCTATTTTATTCTTCAGGTTTTAAGATTTTAAATACGCTTAATTCTCCATTTTACGTTATTTAAGTTAATGTAAAAACGACATTTTTAAGAGATCCTGATACAAACACTTAAGTAATACCATTTTTATTTAAAAAATGTTTGACGAGGATTTGGATACATTTCCGATTTGGAAATATGTTTACTGGCATCGTGAAGAAACTCTATTACTCCAAATAAACTATTTTAATATTTATTCATTGAAAGAAATTTAAGTTTTGTGTGGCTTTGTTTCTTTAGAAAATATGATGCCTTTAATGAATTTACGTTGTTCATTATGAAAAAGAAAATAATTCCACACAAACACGTTCAAATATAGATGCTTTTTAAAGCATGGGTTACTAGGAGTTCAAATGTTTGATGATGAGAATTAAAATTAAAAAACATTGAATAATTAAAAACTTTAAATGATTACATTTTAGCATTTTTTCCAGCTTCAAGCAATAAATTAACTAATAAATTAACTAATTAAATAAAAAGCCACGATGAAATATTATAGACTGAAGTATTTTATCGTTCAAAAATTTAAAATAAAAGCATTATTCTAATTTCTTAAAATGTAAGTTTCTTTAACATATTAAATAAATTTATACAATGCAAAAAATTTGACTTTAGTAAAAAACAATAAATCTGTTTTCATTCTTCGATAAAATTACTTCTGACTTACATACCTTTCAATTTAAAATAAATGTTCTTAGAAAATTGTAAAGTAATTATTTATTTTTTTTGAACGGTATTTATATAAGGATGATATCCATTTTGTTGTAAAGATTTTTAGACATTTAAGTCAGCTTAGTCCTCAAAACTACTTTCTCTAAGACAATAAAATAAAGGCACTCTTAAGAGCTTTCCAGAAAAATACTAAAATAATGCCATGTTTTCTTTGAAATGTTTCGGAGGGATTTGAATTCATGTCCGCTTCGGAAACATGTTTACTGGCATTGCGTAGTATCCTTATTGTTGGAAATAAAACATTTTCAAAAAATTTTCTAAGGAAGAAATTTATGTGTGTGTCGCATCATTAATTCCTCAAGAAATATGGAACTTTTAATAAAGTTACGTTATATATATTGAATAAATAAATAAATAAAGTACTTTCACATACAGATACAAAATATAGCTTTTTTTTTATATTATTATTATTATTATTATTATTATTATTATTATTATTATTATTATTATTAAACAGAGGTTAGTATGAGTTGATTACATTTAAAAAGCATTGATTTATTAGCTCATTTAAATGATTAAATGTTTTCATTTTCTCCAGTCCAAGCAATTAATAAAAGTAAAATAATTACAAGATAAAAAGATCTTTTTATATACCATGTTTTTAAATTTTCTGTTCAATCATATAAACGCTACCGAAGGCAGCGGGAACCCGGAGCAATTGGATAAATTTTTAAAAAAATTCATTGCTCTCGTGTTTTGAGCTATTATAAAAGTTTCAAATGTCTAGCTAGTTGGGAAGTTAGTGAAAAATCGATTGCAAGCTTTGTACTGGTAACGCTGCCGAAGGCAGCAGGAACCCGAAACATTTGGCTAAAGGTATTAAAAAAATGCATTTTAACCGTATTCTGAACTATTCTGAAAGTTTCAAATGTCTAGCTAGTCAGGAAGTTAGTTAAATAAATTTTCTGTTGAATCATATAAACGCTGCTGAAGGCAGTGGGGACCTGAAACAGTTGACTAAAACTATAAAAAAAAATATGTATTGTCACTGTATTCTGAGCTATTCTGAAAGTTTCAAATGTCTAGCTAGTCGAGAAGTTACGGAAAAATCGATTGCAATCCTTGTACTGATAACGCTGCCGAAGGCAGCGGGAACCCGAAACAGTTGGCTAAAGGTATTAAAAATATGCATTTTAACCTTATTCTGAACTATTCTGAAAGTTTCAAATGTCTAGCTAGTCGGGAAGTTAGTTAAATAAATTTTCTGCCGAATCATATAAACGCTGCCGAAGGCAGCGGAACTTGAAGCAGTTGACTAAAATTATTAGAAAAATGTATTGTCACCGTGTTGTGAGCTGTCCTGAAAATTTCAAATATCTAGCTAGTCGGGAAGTTAGTTAAAAATCGATTGCAAGATTTGTCCCTGACAAACACACAAACACACAAGAATCGAAGTTAATAAAAACATGGTAAAATAAACAAGTAATATAAAAGAAAATTTTTTAAAGTCAATTCCTACGTACAAACACTATCTAAAAAGTTTTTTTTTTTTTAAATAATTTTGAATTAGGAAATAAAAAGCACAAAATTGAATAAAAATAATTATAAGATTAAAAAAAAAAAAAAAAAAAAAAAAAAAAACCTTTTCTATACCATGTTTTAAATTTTCTGATGAATCATAGAGCTCTTATGAATGTGCATAAAAATAATAAATGATAATATATTGTCAAAGCTTGCAATATTTATTTAGATTCATAAACTTAAAAATATGGTGTATAACAACGTTTCCTAAGACTAGCAGTTAGGACGAGTCCAAAGGTTTACAGTGTGCCCCACTGATCGACGAATTGGGATTTGGTAAACATTCAATCATTCACACACACACACACACACACACTGTTCCCTTATTGCGTATTTTCTCTCAACGAAAAGGGTTATCACATCTATTTTAACACTAGACTGTTTGAGTTCGCATTCGCGCAAAGTCTCCCATTGTCGTAAGAAATGTGGATGAAAAACTAAAGCTTAATTATAATTAATTGATTATGCATTAACATATTAAATGAATTTATAATATGCAAAAATTTGGACATAAAATAGAAAATGATAAATTTGTTTTCATTTGTCTATGAAACTACACCTAACTTATATGCCTTACAATAGAGGTTTGCACGGGCCGGGCTCGGACAAATGATTCTTCTAAATTTCATAATGATTATTAAAAAATAATTCCCTTTATTCACATTTATACAAAATTTTGTTCTATACCACCATGTTACAAATTTAAAAAAAGCGGGATGGCAACGCAAGCTTTCGGACAATTTTTACCAAAAATTAATAGGCACTAATTTATGTCAATGTGTAACTACATACCAATTTGTATGAAATTCTGTGCTGTAGTACCTGAGATACAGTCGCCACAAAATTTTGTCCCCCCCCCCCCACACACAAACAGACATACAGACATTTTCTAAAAATGGTCAAATCGTGTTCTACAACTCTCAGAACGTGTAAATCCATCAAAAACCGGAAGTCGAAAATTTTTACGAATCTAACACTTTCTTCTATTGAATATCGAAGAAAGTAACTAGGAAAATTTAGTTATTAAGAGTTTTGAATGGCTACGTCTCTTCATTTTCCAGGAGTTTACAACAATTAACTGAAAAAAAAATAGTAATAATAACATAAATAACTAAATAAATAATTAACAACACAATTTAATTCAATAAGTTATGAATAAATTTTTAAAAATTAAAAACGTTTTATTAATATAAATTTGAAAAAAGCACACATCTGAGAAATTTTAAAGTTTAAATTTACAGTTATTTAACAGATAGTTAAAATAAGTTTTATAAAATGTGAAAAATTCTACTTTCAAAATACAAAAATAAAAACAAGATAGATTTGTTTTTATTTACATGTAAACTAAGTATGAACTATATGTCTTCACATTAAAAAAAAAAAAAAAGCTTTTTTTTTTATTTTATTGTTGTTGTTTATTTATATAATGATTTATATTTTAGTACAACATTTACAGAACTATGTTATCCATTTTATCCCCCAGCTTTTTAGACATTAAATTCTCTTAGTTTTACAAACTACTTCTTTTGAGGCAATAAAATAGAGACGTATTTAAGAGCTCTTCATACAAACACTGAAGTAAAGCCATGTTTCCTGTGAAATGTTTCAGAGAGATTCGAATTAATTTTCTGGCATTGTAAAGGATATTTGCTGGCATTGTAAAGAACCTTTATTGTTTAAAATAAATAAAAAAAAATCGATAACTTTGTTTTAAATTATACAGATTTATATAGTTCAACCATTCGTTTTAAAGGTATTGACGAGACCTTTTGAAAGATACCCATCTTGAAAATTACCCCCAGGGGGGAACAGATGAACCCACACGCATAGAATTTTTTTCCTAGTTAACTACTACTATTATCAATAATTCATATTAATTTTACAATCACAAGTTTAAAATAACGCTCATTATGGACATTTATACGAAATTTTGTCCTATGCTGCCATGTTAGAAGTTTACAAAAATGCGATCACAGCGACACTTGTTGAGCGGTTGATTCCCAAATCTAATCAGCACCAGTTTATGTCATGGTTCAACTAAATACCAAGTTTGGTTAAATTTCATTCATTGGTTCATCAGATACAGTGGACACAAAAAACGTGATACACAAACAGGCAGACACACCAAATGACACACGGACAGACAGACATTTTCAAAAAACTATCAATTCGTGCTCAGGACATCCCAAAATGTGTAAATCCATGAAAAAACGGAGGTGGAAAATGTTCCAATACTTTCTCTATATTACACATAGAAGAAATTAAAAATTGTAGTAAATTGTTAAAAATTAAAGAATGTCTATTATATTATAAATTTTAAATGAAAGCATAAATCTGAGAAATTATGCTTAATAATTTTGAGAGCATTTAACTTGCTGTTTATAACTGACAATAAAAAATAATATTATATAACACAAAATACACATAATAAAATACATTTGTTCTTATCTACCTGTGAAACATCTTCTAAACTATATGATTAACAATTTAAAATAGAGCTTCAATATACAACGTAACATAATTTAAAATAAAAGCATAAATCTGAAAAGCTTTTCTGTGGAATAAATCTTTATTTTATATAGTAAAATGATCATTCATTTCTTAGATCGGCATGTCTGTAAAGGTGTTATCTATTTTATTTCATAGATTCTTAGACATTTAACCCATTAACGAGTCATTTATTTCTAGTAGTGGTATAATAAAATATATCGAGGATTGAAATTCGTTTCAGAAAATAAAGCCATTTAGCTAGTTCGATAAAATTAGTTTGATTTTCAATTTTTTATAAGGGCATGAAACATATACTTATCACGTAATTTAATTTTAAAAGAGAAAGTCGTGGTAAGCTAATTTTCACGCCTACTGTTTTTAGTGTAAGCACCTATTTTTATATAAAAATTATTCACCACGTCCTTAGAAAGAGAGTTTTATAAAAAAATGAATTAACACAGAGTGTAATACTTTTTTTTTTTTTGTATTATTTTTATTATTTCATGTATTTTAGTGGAGCGGAAGCAGAAGGCTTATAAAGCCTCCCATTTTAAACTAGTATGTTGTGGCCACCACAAGACTTTCTTCTATATTTACCTATACATATTCAATCAGTAACAATATTTAAAAAAAAAAAAAAAAAAAGAAAAAAAAAAGTACGATTTTTTTTTTTTTTGTTAAAAGTGAAAAAAATCGATAACTTTGTTTTAAATTATCACAGATTTATAGTTCAACCATTCGTTTTAAAGGTATTGACGAGACCTTTCGAAAGATACCCATCTTGAAAATTTATCCCCCCCGGGGGGGTACTTCCCCCCCAGGGGGGGAAGCGATGCCCCCCCATGCAGAAATTTTTTTTTCCTAGTTACATACTACTATTATCAATAATTCATATTAATTTTACAATCACAAGTTTAAAACAACTCTAATTATGCACATTTATACGAATTTTTGTCCTATGCTGCCATGTTAAAAATTTAGATAAAATGCTATCACAGCGCCACCTGTTGAGCTATTGATCCCCAAACATAATCAGCACCAGTTTATGTCGGGGACCAACTAAATACCAAGTTTGGTTAAATTTCGTTAAAAAAAAAAAAAAAAAAAAATTGCGATATTTTTCTAAGTTTTTTTTTGTTAAAAGTTAAAAAAATCGATAACTTTGGTTTAAATTATCACAGATTTATCGTTCAACCATTCGTTTTAAAGGTATTGACGAGTTCTTTCGAAAGATACCCATCTTGAAACTTTGCCCCCCCCCCGGTGGGGGGGCAACCGATGCCCCCAAATGCACAAAAATTTTTTCCTAGTTAACTACTACTATTATCAACCTGATCTTTCGAAAGATACCCAATGTGAAAATTTACCCCCCCTGGGGGGGTATTTCCCCCCTAGGGGGGGAAGCGATGCCCCCCCATGCAAAATTTTTTTTTCCTAGTTACATACTACTATTATCAATAATTCATATTAATTTTACAATCACAAGTTTAAAACAACTCTAATTATGCACATTTATACGAATTTTTGTCCTATGCTGCCATGTTAAAAATTTAGATAAAATGCTATCACAGCGCCACCTCTTGAGCTATTGATCCCCAAACATAATCAGCACCAGTTTATGTCGGGGACCAACTAAATACCAAGTTTGGTTAAATTTCGTTAAAAAAAAAAAAAAAAAAAATGCGATATTTTTCTAAGTTTTTTTTTGTTAAAAGTTAAAAAAATCGATAACTTTGGTTTAAATTATCACAGATTTATCGTTCAACCATTCGTTTTAAAGGTATTGACGAGATCTTTCGAAAGATACCCATCTTGAAACTTTGCCCCCCCGGGTGGGAACTTCCCCCCCCGGTGGGGGGGCAACCGATGCCCCCACATGCACAAAAATTTTTTCCAAGTTAACTATTACTATTATCAACGAGACCTTTCGAAAGATACCCATCTTGAAAATTTACTTCCCCGAGGGGGGGATTCCCCCCCCCGGGGGGGGGGAACCGATGCCCCCCCATGCACAAAATTTTTTTCCTAGCTAACTACTACTATTATCAATAATTCATATTAATTTTACAATCACTAGTGTAAAATAACTCTCTTTATGCCCATTTATACGGAATTTTGTCCTATGCTGCCATGTTAAAAATTTGCATAAAATGCGATCACAACGCCACCTATTGAGCGATTGATCCCAAAATCTAATCAGCACCAGTTTATGTCAGGGTGCAACTAAATACCAAGTTTGGTTAAATTTCATTCATTGGTTCTTGAGATACAGCGTCCACAAAAAAATGATACAGACAGACAGACAGACAGATATTTTCTAAAAACTATTAATTCGTGTTCTCCATATCCCAAAACATGTAAATCCATCAAAAAGTGGACTTCGAAAATTTTCGCGAATCCAATACTTTCTCTATATTACATATAGAAGAAAGTAAAAAGATCATTTTGGTGGTAAGTAATACTGAAGTACTGCTATATTTCCTTTGAAATGTTTCAGAGAAATTTAAAGTCATAAGCATGTTTACTGGCATTGCAAAGAATCTTTATTGTTTGTTGTTGTTGTAGGAATTAAGGCTGATTGACTTCTCGAGGGTCTTACGCTTCTTCATAATTTGAAATAAACATTTTTTTTTTTTTTTTTTTTTTTTTTTTTTTAAAAGTGCCATTAAAGAAATTTAAGTTTTTTGTGACATTGATTCCTTAGTGAATCTTCAATCCTAAATAAAGATATTCTACACATTAAAAAACAAAATAAAATAAAATAAATAAATAAAATAAAAATATAAAAAAATAAAAATAATACAAAAAATAAAATAAAACTAATAATAAAAGTTAAAAATAAATAAATAATAATAATAAAAAAAATAACCTGGTGTGTCTCTCACACGACTTTCTCGTACAGTGAAATATAATACTATAAATACAGGTTGGAAATCAAGAGGTAAGATAACGATGTTATGTAAACCTCTGTTAAACAATTCAAATTAGGCTTCGGGAGAGTTTTATATGATAATTAGTTGTGTGTGAAGGGGGATACCACCCCCCTCAACCCCCGTTTCATTAATGCACCTATATTTATATACAATTCAATTCGGTTATTAAAAAATAATTCTGTTTTTAAAAAATAATTTATTAAAATTATAATTAAAAAAAAATTAACTTTTATGATAAAGCAGACGATTTCCATATTAGAGAAGTAGTATAACACGAAATATCCAAAAAAAGTCAGTTTTATTCTCAATATTAAAAAAAAAAAAAAAAAAAAAAAAAAGTTTATTTTCATTAAAAGAACCATTACTTGAACTCTACACGAACCATTTGCTTGATCTCAACGAAAAGCTTACTGTAGCATCCCTATATGATACACATTTAGAATACCAAGTTTGAACTTTCTGACATAATTCATTTTTGAGATATGCTGATAACAGACAGACACACACACGTATCCGTATATTTCTTGAAACTACCTCATTTAAGACAATAAAATTTCGACTTATTTAAGAGCTCTTCAGGTAAACAGTGGCGCCATGTTATGCTTACTTTGAAATGTTTCAGAGGGATTTGAATTCATTTTCGCTTCGGAGATATGTTTACTGGCATTACTGGCATTTCAAAGAATCTTTATTTTTTCAAACAAACCATTTTCAAAAAATGTTTTTGTAAAAGAAATTTACGTTCTAGGAAGTATTGAACTTAAGAATTTGTGTATATCTTACTAAAGATTCCTTACACATTTCAAAAGTAAAATATTTTCTTAGGGGGAAAAAAAAAGAGTTTTTCATAGAAGTGGTTATTAGCAATTCGATATAAAAATTGGTTCATGTATTATGCTTTTATTTTAAACATAATAATCCCTCTAAAACAGACGATGTACGGATTACTACAAAATTTAATATCTGTGAGAATTTTATGATGCGCCAAAGGAATGGAAAAAAAAAGAAAAAAAGTTTTAAAGGACTACCCATTAGGTGGTGCTTTACATCGAAAAATTGCAAATTTAACTTATGGAATGATGAATGTAAGATCAAAAGCTAATTAGTAAAATGGTTACATTTTTATGCGTTTCATACGATTTATATCTTTCAGATTTATCCCTGTAAAGAGTCACCTAAACATATAATAGGACAGTTTTAAAATCACGCTACACATTTTGAGCTATAATACTGACATTTTTAGAGGTGTTCAGAACAGGTATTTAATTTTTTCAAAACGTTTCACTTATTAGTTTCACAGGACCTTTTACACTGAAAGTTCTAACATAAAAATTCAACAAGAACTTGTATAAAATAGTCCCCGAAAACTTTATATCAAAAGAAATTTTTGACTAAATTCTTGCCATTTTTTTTTTTTTAAATAAAAATTATGTCTTAGTACAAGTTCAGACTAGAATTTTTAAAATGTAACTTGTCACATATAAGTTCACAAACTTATGGCTCAGAGATTAACGTGGAATCATTGAGGAGAAACCTCGGAATACAACGTTTTAATGTTTTTAGAGTGGTCAATGCATTAAATGAACATCCACTTTAACCCTTTCACGCCCGAGGGAAATATTTTCCCCTTCTACAAAAATAGTTATCGATTGTTCAATTATTATTGAATCGATATTTTTTTTACTGAATGTCAAAATAAAACGTATGTCCAAGGCAGCAAATGTATTTCTGAACGAATAAAAAAAAAGTATAGAAAATAGGACACATAATAAATGTGTTATGTGCAATGTCCACTTGTGCTTCACAAGTAAACGAAACTGTTTCGTAGAATACCATTGCTAGCTATTTATTTTACTTTTCTGATAATTTTTATATTACAAAGCAATAAATTTGTATTACAAAGCAATAAATAAAATACCGATATAATAAACCTAACTCTTCGTTTATTTACTTTTATGGTCCATAGGGAAAATATTTTCCATGAAATTATAGGAAACCTATACACCCTGCTATGTTTTTCTGGTGATATTCTCTTACCTTACACCCACAATAGCTAAAATATTGTGTTGTATTGGCATATTTAGTCTTGGAAATCTTATGGTCCTGGAAGGGTTAACGGCCCTCTTCATTTACTGTCGCCGGAAGCCCGAGCCAATGTTATTCTATGGGAAAATTTCTTTACAAATAACTTATTAACTAATACATATATTTAAATTCTGTTTTCACATTCAGAAAACTCCCAACTGTTAAATTGACGGACCTTTTTTAAAAATGTATTTTTTTAATTTTTAATATTTTATTTCGAAATTGCAAAACGAAAAAATTCACATATTGAAAATTCGTATTTTGCAGCTGCAAAATAAAACATAAAAAATTAAAAAAAAATAATTTTTTTAAAAAAGGTCCGTCAATTTAACAGTTGGGAATTTCCAGAATGTGAAAACAGAATTTAAAAATACGTATTAGTTAATAAGTTATTTGTAAAGAAAAATTTCCCATAGAATAACATTAGCTTCGGCTTCCGGCGACGGTGAGTGAAGCGGTCCCGTAACCCTTTAAGTCCGTCTTTTTTTCGTCATGCATAGTAAAAAAAAAAAAAGGGTGGTGGGGCTAAATTTTGAAATATATTTTTTTCAAGAAAATAAGATTAATAAGTATGTGTATTAGTAGTGTACAATATTAAATAATCATATTTATAGTAAAATATATACAACACAGTACTTTACACGTTAAAATCGTAAGTCAAAAAACTTAGTTTAAAAGTTTACAATATAAAAGATAAAAGAACATCACAACGTTTCGTCCTAGCATTGTTGCCCGTGGACTTCTTCAGGTTTACTTCTCGGAATGTTAGCGTCTTGATTCTTTAATAAGTTTGCGTGATTTTACTGTTTTAATTTGGGAAGATAAGTGAATAACTTTATTTAATTAATGAATACAAAACATACAGTCGTAACTAAACTAGGTATTCGTTTAAAAAAAAAAAAAAAAACTCTAAATAAATTTATCCGATGTTATTCAATTACTCTTTATATTTCATTCTCATAACACATATGATGAAAGTGAAACTAAATTACTTAAACTAAATTCAAAACAGAAGTTTAAGAAAAATAAGATCTAGTTTTCTATGAATTCTGCTTTTTAATATGCAAGTAATTCTGAGTTGAGAATTTTCATTTTTACTGAAAGAGTTTTCTTTATCTTAAACTATTACTAATTTTTTTTTTTTTTTTATTTATACAAACACGTGAAATGCAGATCCAGGTGTAAGAAATTATATAACTAATTATCACAAATTACACATTACTTTCGTGATAAAACATGAAAGCTGTTTTTCCATTATCAAAATTAGTAACTATTTAATTGTTTTTTCTCGATTAATATTAATAAATAAGAATTCCAGTTCAGCAAGCAAAGTAACACAGAAATCCATAATATTGTTAATTTATATCGACATAAATCTTTTTGAAAGTTTTTTTTCTTTTATCAAATGACGTCAGATTTTTCTTTTGTCATAGATGTTTGTTCATATATATATATTTGATGCTAAGATTTAAATTTTTCTGCATTTGCATCTTGAGAAATATATAATTAATGACTAAAACGAAAAATCTATTATGAAAGGCGAAAAAACTTCATTGTGTACTTTGTTCGCTATTTCTATCCAAATGAATTATCTCTTAATCTTATGAAGAAACTAGCAGGCTTTGCCCGCTTCGCTGGACATTAAACTTAAATGAGTTGTCAAAATCCCATATCTTTATTAATAACCTAAGTTCTCGCTGTGATCGGTAGAGGTTTTCTCGCTCGCAAAGTGAGGAGTCTAGGTCTTCACTGTCTTCGGCACAACTTACCCACTTCTGACTTCCCCTTCCTCAACGGGTGAGTTCGAAATTTTGCAAAATCACATTAATGTACATAATGCGTACACTTAATCAATATCCAGTCTGGGTCCCCACTGCCGTCGGTAAACTTACCCACATCTTACTTCCCCTTCCTCAGCGGGTGAGTTCGAAGTTTTGCAAAATCCCACTAATGTACATAATGCGTACACTTAATCAATATCCAGTCTGGGTCCCCACTGCCTTCGGCACAACTTACCCACTTCTTATTTCCCCTTCCTCAACGGGTGAGTTCGAAGTTTCGCAAAATCCCACTAATGTACATAATGCGTACACTTAATCAATATCCGCACACCAAAATTCGCCATTCTAAGATAATTCAAAGCGAATTCAAAAGGAAAAACATGGTTTTACACATGTTTATTGGGAACGACTTCAGTATAACCCCACAACGACATTTGGCGATTGTGGCTAAATCATAAATCAAAAAATCATAAATAATATATGATAAATGATAAAATCATAATCCAAATCATAAATCATAAAATCATAAATCCAAAAGCCATATTATATCTCAAACAGTCCAGAACGACATCGTTATCCTTCAAAACGGCGCCAAAGAAAAATCGCCAAATAGCTGTGGGGTTATACTGAAGTTATACCGTTTATTGCCCTCCGACTCCGAGAAGGAGGGGGGGGGGATTTCGAATTTCGTGAAATCCAGTTACAATAAGTGCCGGATGCAAACAAACAATTTACGCACCAAATTTCGTGACCACAGAAGTCTTTAATAGAAAATATTATAAATAAATAAATACAAAACGCACAGCTTTAGTATGGGAAACCTTTGGTGACATAAAATATTTTAAGCCATTTTTGAGATGAACTGAATTGGCTATCTCAATTGTGCAATTAAAGGTCTTGGCGAGAAACGTCCGAGCAACTTCGGTTCCGAATTTCAAATTTTGCCAAAGGGATCCAATACTAAAGCTGTTCCATACACAAAATAAATAAATAAATAAAATAAAATAATAAAATAAAATAAAAACTCTTTTCTGGTATTTACAAAATAAAATAAAAAATCTTAATAAAATCCAAATTATAATCATTTACAATTAAGGGGAGAACATACAAAAAAAACCTCATAAGGTACATAATAACAACAAAAAATTTTGTTTTACTGCAGGAAAGAAAAGTGCTGCTTAATTAAATAAAAATATTAAACTAATGCCAAATATCTCTGTGAAAATATTTATCCACATGCAAATTCCTGATTTAAAAAAAAAAAAAAAAAAAAACTTTTGTAGGTATTTTTCTCTCTAATTTTTATTATTATTATTATTCACGTGAAATTGAAAATATTTCATTTTATTTCTGGAAAATAATAATATATATATTAAAAAAAAAAACCTTCTACAGAATCTGGGTTGAAAACGGAAAAAGGGTAAAATAAATTAGAAATATCAGACCTATATTTATAAATTTGATACCAAATGAAAGGGGCAATTGTTCTGAATCCAGGGGTGCAAACAGTTTTTCGATGCGACAATTAGATTTTTTAAAAATAACTAAAGTATGAAATTTAAGTGGCAACGGAAAAACGTAAAAAGGGAAAAATAAATTAGAAGTATCAGACTTATCGTAACAAATTCAGTACCAAATGAAGGGGGTGATTTTCCTGAATCCTGGGGTGTAAACAGTTTTTCGATACGACAATTAGAATTTTTAAAATTAACTAAAGTATGAAACTTAGATGGCATCACTTCATTTCAATCTTTTCATAATTTGTAGTCGGAATCACGCGAATAAAAATGTCTTTAACTTAAAAATTTATTTTTATATTTTATTTTTCCATTCAAAACGTTTTAGGGAAAAAATATTTATGGCGCATGCGTAGGCGTTTTTTACCCATAATTTAAACACTATTCATAATTTTGAAAATTTCTGTAGATATAATTTTAAGTTGGGTGAAGACCTAAGTTTCTGCCAAGCGCCGTTTAATTCCGTCTAGCCGTTCTCGAGTGATGCCCAGACAAACGTGTTTTAGTTTTTTACCCCCCAGGGGGGAATGGGGGGGAATTTCTGAAAAGTTGATAGATATAATTTTAAGTTGGGTGAAGACCTAAATTCCTGCCAAGCGCCGTTAAATTCCGCCCAGCCATTCTCAAGTGATGCCCGGACAAAAAAAGCGACATACACGATGACACACGATGACCCCCCCCCCCCCCCCCACACACACACACACACACAGGCAAAATTTTCTGAAGTCATTTTCGGATTTCATGGGGTGTGAAACGTGAAGATATTGCAAAATTTTTCGATTCCGGCAAATTTACAGACAAAAGTCTGATTTTATTAATATAGATTATTATTTAGTTACTGAATCAATAAGAATAAAACTATATTTTGTGAAAATATTTATAATTTTGATCAATATTTTTTACTTTTTAATTTGATAAAAGCAATCATTTTTATTTATGTATCTGAAGTAGTTTTATTTCTACTTTAAATTACTTTTTACATGTAACTAGCCATTAACAGAAACGTTTAGATAGAATGAGTACTACAAGTTCAGCAAATTTTTATTTTTTAAACAATAATAGTTAAATCTCATGTAATTAATTTTATATTACTATATTTCATGTAGGCGATATTTCAGGTTTTCTATTTCAATTAAGTTTCCTTTAAATTTGGAGATATTTTATTTGTTATATTAATTAAAATTAACCATTTTTTCTAACTTTTATTTCATTAATCTACAACAGTCTTTTTTTTTCTAAATTAAGCAATTTAAATTTCTAATTAAGGAATGTAGTAACAGTGTGTAATAATCGCAATCATTCGATTACCAGTAGGCTACTTATTTGGTGATATTGCAGATATAAAATTTTTATAGTCATTATTTCTAGCTTTTTTTATGCGAGTCAACAACTAATGTAATCTGAAAAATACTACATTAAATCTTATGGCAGTAATTTAAAAAAAAAAATCAGTGATTATAATATAAAAAAAAAATATTAATAAGTTTAATCTTACAAATCGACATAGAATTAACCCATAACTGATAGTTTAAATCTAACTTTTTTATTCATTTTAATTTTTGTAAATGAAATAAAAATTTATATTTTTTTATTTATACTATTGCTACTCTTCGGACACGGTAACAAAAACTGTAATCCATTTCACTTGCATATCCAACAAAGTGGAGATAGACAGACAAATCAATTAATTAGGTTTGTCTGTAAGTACCCACGTTGATCGTATTTCTGTAAACGTATTTAGAAGGCAATGAATGTGATATACTTATTCATGTTTACAATAGCTCATTACTTATTGCAATTGGTATAAATAACCTTTCTGCTTTTGTTTACAAAAGAATTAAGTTATATTACGACCAATCACAAGTATTAATTAAAATTATATTTCAATTTATTTCTTCTAGACAAAGCATAACGAAATTAGCATTGCGTTATTCAGGTGTAGTTTCCAATCGATTAAGGCAAAATTAGTATTAATGGTTGGTTTAAATAGCTACATAAAAGTATTCAAATACTTATTCGGCATAAGAAAAATATCTCAAAGTGCATTATCCGTTTTGATTTTTTTTTAAACATTTTATATTAAAGTTGAAAAGTATTTAAGAATTCGGTAAGTTTGTCTCGCTGTCAGTCTATCTCTCTGAATAAATGAGTATTCTTTACCGTAAGAGCGTCTAGAATCTCACTGAGTGTTCACTGTCGAGAATGAAGTGCAAAATGTACTGGAAGTTGTTATCACGAAAGTAAATTAAGGTATAATGGTGTAGCAGTAAGTTTAGTTGTAAAAAAAAATTATAATCTATTCGAACAACGTAATATTATTTTCTTGCTTATTATTATTATTATTATTATTATTTTAATATTTAATTTCACGTTATAAATTATATTTAAGTTTCGGTATTATTTTAATGATGTGATAACGATAATTTCTATCTAGCTTAAACACAGATTCTGAGTCTATTTACATTTGAAATTACCAACACCACTTTATATTTCAGGTGTCTTACTTTTTCTCTTTTATCTATTCCAGTACATTTTTAATCCTTCAACAATCAAAAACGGAACTCCCACACGTGTAGACGCCGCGCCGTGGCATTTACTTAACCAGCTACAAACCTTTTCCCTTTTATCACTGTTGTAAGAACATAATCGTTAATTAACCAGAGTGTTAAGACAAAACAATTCTTTTCCCTTACCTCGAAACTCATCTTGATTATATTCCGTTAACCAAACAGAGTGGGAAGGGGCTTTGTTTCCATTAAAGAAACTTCGGTGACGTGATATCTTTTAATGAGAACGGAGAAATTCTTTATTGGCAATCCCAGTTAGTAGAAATAGTGGTGTAAAGTAATATGCATATTAATTTGAATCTTAACAATGAAGTAGTATAGTAAAGATATTAATATGAGTTGAACATTAATACCGTTATTCCCTATTGTAATAAAAATACATTGTTTGACCTGTAAAATGTATGCAGCTAAAAATGGGGAGAAAATTAAAGGAAATACTAAGGGATGATTTTGGTTTATTAAGGCAAGAACTGAACAAATATACATTTTTGTTCCATAGAAGATTCTGTTTATTTTATTTTTTACTTTATGGGCACTATAATTTCTTTATTGTTAATTCAGATTTAAGAAGAAAAAAGCGTGCAAGAAAGCATCACGTATGTTATTTTGAATTTTACAAATAAAATTATGCATCTGAAGTGATATAATTAAATAGAAATTAAAAATAATATATATATATATATATATATATATATATATATATTTCTTTTTTTTGTATAAGCAATGCAATGTATTACCATGCAGCCATCCTAAGAGATGGTTAGAAAAGGTACGTAACTAGTAAATTTGTGGTGTTTAATGTAAGAATAAACCAAAGAAAATATTTTCTTTTCTTTTATACTGGCATTATAATTTCTTTTGTAGCAATTCCAATTAGAAAAAATAGTGAAACAAAGTATCACATATGTTAATTAAGTATATGTGTAAACTTTAAAAGCTTTATTGTTAACTTCAGCTTTTTTTCCGCAAAAGAAAATTTTTAATGGAAATTTTTATGTTATTTAATCGGTAAAAACTGACAGAAATATAGAAAAAATACCGATTAATATTTTCCGGTAGTTAAAAAGGGCTACACTGAGAAAAATTCTGTAACTGACATCAACAATCCAAATTGTGGCTCCAGAAAAAATAGTTCCATGTCATCCTTATAAATTCTAGTCCCTTGAAAAGCGACTACTAGAAGCCTCTATTAGAATTCTAGAGCTTTTGCCTATATTCTCGAGGGCAAAGTTATTTAAAAATCTCTGCAAATAAATGAGACTGCAAGAGGCAGGTTTCTGCAACTATAATCTTGGTTTATTGCCAATCTAGAAAATCAAGCGAGAACTTCTCGCAATATAAATGATTCAGAATATTTTGAGTATTCAGAATATTGTTTCCTCATCTAGAAATGTGTACACTAGAATTTCTCTATAATTTCGTCTATTCAGTTCATTGGCGTACCTTATGCGCATAGCTCGGAAATCTATACTTCTAGTTAAGGGATTTAGAAAATGGCCACTTATTCATTCTAGAGAAAGGCGGTATATATTTTTTCTCAGTGTAAAGTTTTCAACTATGATTAAACATCCCTCTTAAAGAGATATCAAGAAAAATGTTCCATACAAAACATCTCCCTCAAAACGTCAAATTAAAAAACTTTGTCTGGAAAAAGAGTTCCCCGGATGAAACGTTCCGTGAAAAAACATCCCTGAAAAAAAGGCCTGAAGAAAGACACGAAATTTTCGAAATTTCTCACTCACATCTTATAGATAAAATTACTAACAAAGTTTATTTATTATATTAAAGTTTTAAAAACGAAATTAAAAATAAAATAGTACGCTTTTTCCATCACAAAACTTTATTTGATATCATTTTTATAATAGCGGTTGCCATGCACAGATTTAGGCGTCGAATCTTGACACTTTCAGTAGGGGGCACAATCGGTCTTTCCTTTAATCTGAGATAAATGCTTTGCTCCAGAACCCCCAATTTCTCCTTTGATTTACAGTCCTTTTTTTTAAAATTCAAATTTAATTTTTCATTTAATTTTAATAAAAATTTATATCAAAGATAAAGAGTAATATTTCCTGTTCCGAAAACTACACCGTTAAAAATGGTTGCTTCAAAATGAGCTAAATTGTCTCAAAATAGCTCCAAAAAATATATATTTAAATTTGAAAACCCATCTACTCATTTTTGAGTGTATTGACATGTCAAACATGGGGATATTGGGATTCTTAATGGTCAATCCCATTTTTGAGCGTGTCACTATACTCAAAAATTAAGTATATATTTCTTTGGAGCTATTTTGAGACAATTTAGCTCATTTTTAAGAAAGTATTTTTTACAGAGTATTCTATTCTGTGTTATTTTGTTCCATGTCAGGTGTAACATTGTTACCACTTACAAAAGAATATCTTGATTTAAAAAAAAAAAAAAAAAAAAAATTCTTTTTTGTATCCCAAAATCTAAGACGGGAAATTAATAATACAACGAAAAATACAAGAAATTTCAAATCTCAAAGTTTAGTCATTAAATTTGAATACAATTCATTCGTTCAAGCTTTAACTTGGGATATCTATTTACAACGATTAAACACCCAGCCTTTGGTTGTTCAATCGATTCGATTTGCTCTATAAGAAGAAAGGGTGAATAGTGTGCATTTAGCCTACATTTATAAAAATCCAAAACATTACTTACAAAACCAAAAAACACTTAATGTTCGTAGTCCAAATTGTGCTGTAATTCCTTTTTATGATTCTGTTAAAAATATGCTTATTTAACAACACATTTTTATGTATATTATATTTTAGTATTTTAGTACACGTATAAATGCCTTTCTATTTCTGACAGTTTTAGTTTATTAAAGTATATTTCAAAGAGTTATTCACTTTATATCGATATATAAATCAAATTACTTTTTGTGGCACCAATACAGCAGAATTCTAAATGCTATATACATCACTTTATAATAATGTATACATTAATAATATATACATTATTTTTCAATAGGAAAGTTCGGTATGTGTGGCAGCGCTATAAACCCCCCGAAAAATATTTAAATTAACGCTCTACTTAAAAAACTAATACATTTCGCTTTCTAATAATTCACTTTCACGATGACATTGTTTAATCACAGAAAACTGTTACAAATCACAGAACAAAATTGGTATCAAAAAATTATAACACTTGCAAGCTATGCTTTAGTAACAATTTAAAAAATATATATATTGTACAAATCTGAAGTCAAAACGATTACTTTATATACATTTTATCTTTTAATATCAAAATATACAAGTACATTTGATATTCTAACTACTTCAAGCTGCAATAAAAGTACGTGTCTTCCTAATTTTTTCTAAAATTCTGGAAAACCGTATTTACATAACGACCGAAAAAGTTAAATAATGAATTATTAGCCATTAAAATAAATGACAGAAAGAAATATTTCTATCTCAATTTATTTGCATAATTTGTAGGTGAAATATGTTTCAAGAGTGTAGTATTTAAGCATAAGATGTTCTGCTTCATCTTTAATTCATATATTCTTCAACATACTTTAACAGAACATATTTTTAGCTATTGAACATTTACTGACATAACGAAATACAAATTCTACGCGCAGAAAAATGTAAAACTAGATTTCTGAATCAGACGTAGCGGCTGGTGAATATTTAAACATCAAACAATTTCAAAATTTGAGGAAAGACACATCTTGTAAATGTGGAGACAGTTAATGAGAGAGATTTGGAATGAAAAGTTTTTATTACTTTTTAAACACTTTTCAAGAACGTAGAAAGATATTTATAAATTCGTTTCTCTTGTATATGCCAATATTATTAGTAAATATTTTCATAATGTGTTTGAAAGTTATGATAACCCTAATAAGGCAACTAAACTTTTATATATGAAAATATCACCTAATATATGATAACACTAATAAGCCAACTAAACTTTCAGACACAAAAGTATTACATGATTATATCTTTAATACAAGTTTATTAGCCAAATCGACATTCAAGAAAACTCTAACTAAAGTATTTAGAGTTACGCTAAGCATGCACACGCACAGTGCTGGGAATGATCAAGGATAATATGCTAATAGGCTACTGCCACATGTATACCATTGAAAACTTTACAAATAGCCCTATTGATTTTTGTTCAGGAACTCACAAAAGTATTTGATTTTATTATAGCGAATTAGAGGTATTTGTTTAAAATACATTTTAATATCATTTTGTTTCATGAATCATAATGAAATTAACATATATTTAAAAGTGCACTAAAGTATATATTCTATAGAATATGACAATGGTTAGCATAAGTGGGCTTATACAAAGTAATATGGAGCAAGGGGATATATTATGGAGTATGATGTACTCCTCGAAATTCAGAAATCCTTTAATGTATGTTTTCCGTTGTTTTAAGATATTTTTATTCTTTACTACTTCAAATATTAATAACGTATATGAAATTTTATAACAATATAAAGGACTACACAAACAAAACTAATCTATATTTCTCTACAAACAGAAAAAAAAAAAACTTTAAAAAAAGGTGTATTTGTATGCAGGGTCATGTTCCTATGGGGGCAAATCCTTAGATTTGAAGGTCCCCGAAATTGTAAATTTTTATGATATGTGTTTATATTTCTGTCAACATTTTGTATATTTCTAAAAATTACTCATAGAGAATTGGGTCAAAATCGAGATAACTTTAGAAACTATGAAATTTTCGTTTATTAAATTGCTTTTCTTTTATTCCATAGTTCTTAATGCCCTTGCTTCATATTGTACATTTAAGAGAAGTGTAATATTTTCGGTGTTATATAAATATTTTTCTTTTTGGCAGAGGAGGCAAAAGTGCAATAAACAAATATTCAGGTAAAAGCAAATATTTTGGAATTACAAATTAGAATTTGAATGAAACGAAAAAATTACAGAAAACTTCACTTAAAAAAGCATTTTCAATTTGAGAAAAAAATTCATCGAAATCAACATTCAGATATGAGTGTTTAAAGATATAAATTATTGAGTGCATATCCACGAATGTTAGCTTCATAATTTTATCAGCAAGTATACATAATTATATGAAAATTATAGATCAAAATTGTAGAATGTCAGATAGATGTAAACGATATATAACCTGACATTTTAATAACTTTCCAAAAAGAATTTTCATCAATTTATATTTTTCGTATAAATTATTCGATCAGTTAAATTTAAATTTATAAGTTTTCTTAGCAGAATACATACAAGTAATTATGAATTAGGTAAATCATATTGCATAAAAATCAAAAAAATTTTGAAAAAAGGAGTTCACAATATTTTCAATATATTTCTTAATTTTCTGGAAGCTGAAATGGAACATTTATATGAGTTTTGCAAAAAGTTATACTTTAATAATGTCGAATAAAATTTTCAAAGCATGAATCCAAACATGCATTTAAAATGGACAAATTTAAAGCTCGATTCAACAATCTGCAAAAAAAAAAAAAAAAAAAAAAAAAAAAAAAGAGAGTAAAGGAAATTATTTAGAACATTTTGTAATGCAAAACTTTTGACTGATAAAAGTTTTTCGAAGGTTTTATACAAATCGAGAACTGAAAAACTGATTTTGATAAACATCAATATTTATTACACATTCCCTACAATAGAATTGATTATGCAAAATTGCAGATTGAAACAAATTGAAGCTATCGCACTGTTATTATTATTTTTTTCATTCAAATAATTGTTAAAGTCATTATGATTGTGTTAAAATAAAATAATTTTCTGTTATTTGATGTAGTTATCCTTTTAGGGAGAAAGATGCATATAAAATGGAAAAATTTAAAGCTCAACTTGTCAATCTGTGAAGAAAAAATGAGAGAAAAAGAAATTATTTAGAAACTTTTATAATGCAAAACCTTTCACTGATAAAAGATTTTCAAAGGTTTTATACAAAACGAGAAATCAAAAACTAATTGTGATAAACATCAATAATTATTACACATTGCCTACAATATAACTGATCCTGCAAAATGCAATATTTAAAAAAATAAAACTATCGCGCTGTTATTTTTTTTTTCAATTAAATAATTGTTTAAATCACTATAATTGATATAGTTATCCTTTTATGAAGAAAACAAATATAAATAAAATAACATCATGCCACACTCCCACTGCTTTCTCCTTCCTGATAGTTTTAAAAAGTGTTATATATATATATATATATTGAGAAGGGTGTGTGAGAAAGGGTTAACACCCCTAAATTATCTACTTAATTATGTACCTACATTCATGGATTATGTAAGGTTGTTTTTTTTTAACTAAAAATTCTGTTTCAAATTTTTCTGGGGACTTTTGCTCACACTACTCTTAGAAACTTACCGATCTTAGTCAAAGTTTCTAAGTCACATTACTCATAATCTTCAACATATTGAATATGAACTTCTGACATTTATTTATTGCACTGATAATCGGCAATGAAACTATCCGCTAATAGCTTTATTTCATATTCAGGAATCTCAAAACAAGAAATTATAATAAAAGTCAACATCGAAATTAGTCTCCAAGCAATATTTTGCCTACCATATGAGTTACAGAAAATAATTATAATTCTTAAGCTATATGAAAGAACAAAATATAAATTGTTAAAGCGCTTTCCACATTCATATCTAAAAAAGAAGAGAGTGTGTTCGCTTGTAATTTGGAGACACATATTTTGTCTGTACACAGTATACGCACCACATACTGAGTAAGAAAAATATCTAACACAAACACAAATATACTTCGAAAGACTTCACTATATAGTTTTTAATAAATTCGAATTATTTTTTGTGGCCCTGTAAACAAATGCTGAATTATTTTCATACGAAATTCTATATGAAACATTCTTTTGTGCTTAGGAAATATACATTTTTTTAAATACAATCGAAATATGTTAAAACGTACGAATAAAAAAAAATGCACCCCTAGACTTAATGAATTTTAATATATTTAAGTCCCTGTGCTAGGACCTCATAACGTATAAATTTTAAAAGTTCGACATGAAAACAATGCTTTCTTTAACATGCATGGGTAAAAGAACGTAAATATATAGTTCTCTGCGTAAATATTCCTTTTTTAAATCGATTATAAATTGTTCATTTTAGCATAGCTAAAATCCTCCTTATTGAAAACTTGGAGACGATGCAAAATGCAAAATTAAGGCTTCAGAGAAATAGAGCTAGGTGGAATAGAAAAAATCTAAAGAAATAAAGTTAACTTTTTATTATGTAGTATTCATAATTTAATTTAGTGAATAAAGATAAAGTGTAAAGTGTTGTCTTTATACATGCAGTTTCAGATTGTAATAAATATTATGTACATACACATGCATGTAGGGCGTGTGAATAATCATAACCTCTGAATTAATTCATTGAATATCATTCTTAGATCTGTATTATAAATTGCAAAGTTGCGTAAGGAAAAGGAAGAGAATTTTAAAAAAACACTTAAAATTTGTAGGCTCTAAATTTCAAGAATCACAAAATTTAAGTCTTTATAACTCCCATACCAAAATTTTCCAGTAGTGGGGAGTGCCTCATATGTAAATAAAATGATGTACAAAATTTTAGCATCGTGTCATAAAAAGCCTTTGCATTATATCAAGACAAAAAAAATCTGTATTAAACTACAGGCAATTTCTCTGTATAAGTTCTTCGATCGATAGAAACCTGTTGTGACATTCCGTTTTAGGGTCTATCATCAAATTACGATGGAAAACTATGATGTGTAAATAAACAAACAAGGTTACAATTTTATTTCTTCACTAAACACTCTTCAACGTTATTGGAACATATCTCTAAAACTCCTTATGATACATTGCTAAAATTTTATGCATCAATGTAACAGAGTATAGGGCACTACCAATTTTTAATTATTTTGTATAGATGTCACATTATATGCTGAATTTTTTAACTATTGAAGTTGACTCGTCTAAAATGTTCGATTAATTTTATTAAACTCTGTACACTTTTATTTATTTATTTATTTGTATGTGTGTGCATGCAATTTTGTGATTTGTTTATCTTTGTGTGAAATAAATATTTAAAAAATTCCAAACGTGGTCAAATTTTTAAGACACTATATGTATTCCAATCCCAAATCAAAAGACAGAAAACTCTACCTTTATGCAACATAAAAGAAGGAAATGTTTATTTCAGGTCAATAAAATTCTGTCAGAATACTTTTTCGACTCCATAAAACCCCTCGGAGTGTCTCGAATGAATAATATGCACTCGTTCAGCATTCTCTTAGCAGAAATTTTAACTTTCAGCATCTTTGTTGGTTTAAGCAAGGGTTTTGAAAACGAAATCCAAGAGAGCAAATATGGATTCAGTTTGATGACATGTTTTAACGAATACAAATAAAACATTTTTGTTGAGTTATTCCTTCAGAAGGTAAATCATAGTCTTTAAAAAAATGTGACGTGAGGACTTTGTGATTTCGAAAAGCTCGTGTAAATAATTTTAGTGTCGCTTAATAAAACTAAATGCACGTTCATTTGAAATGCACATCTCATTCGATTACTTTTGCTTTTATTCACATTCAAAACACCGCGTAACAAATTTTAACCGTTTTTTAAGAATATTTTTCTGTTTTTTTTTTAAAGAAAAGTAAGGTTTTTTTTTTTTTTAATGTATTATTTTCTTTAATATGAATAAGAAAAAGGCGTTTGATTGGTGAAATTTATTTTTTCATATCCCAGTTTTTAGTAAATTTACATGGTTTTAGGTCTTCTGAATACAATTCGCAGATTGAATATCAGTGTCTTTGTGTGTCTTAGCATAATTTTATGAACCTGTATCTCACGAACTAATGGATGATATTATCCAAACTTTTGACAATTTGTGGACAGACGAATAAATAGACAGACAGGCAATCAGACGGACAGAAAGATAGACAGATAATAGAATATTTCAAACCGTAAATTACTCATAAGCATTGTTAGAAAGTGTTAAAAACACAAAATTTTTGCAAACAAAAATACAATGCCAGTAATTAATTGTATCCTTTATCATTTTTGTGTAGGACTTCAAATCATAATGCTAATCATAAAATATTTTGCACAAAGCATTGTTTTGTGCAAATGCATATTAAATAGCAGATTCTTCATTATTTCTGCAAAATAAAGTTATTAATATATAGTTTTTACAAAATACTCTCATAGAACGCAATGCTGGGTGTGTCCATGTACACAAACCAGCAGTGGTATATGCCTCCATTTTCAATGGGGAAAATCCCATAGCGAACTTGAATAACATATATCAGTTTCAAAAAATTCCGAGAATATTTCCAAGAGTTAGAGAGTGTTCATTCAAGCAAAACGTAGTTATAAACATTTTTCAGTTTTCTTGGAAAGTTTTAAGGAATGAAATTATAATTTGACAGATACGAACTCAACATAGATTATTAAAATGTAAAACCAAGTGTAACGTAGTACAATTTACTCCACCTACCGAAAAAGTGAACCCTCCAAAGAAGTACTGATGTTATTTTTATCTCTTTCGCTGTCACCTCGATTTCTATTATGAGATGTCTCACGCTGTCCAAGGGCACAAACCCTTGTTTGTACACTAGTGTATACTAATGGAACCAATGTAAACCAATGTACAACAATGTCAACAACGTACAACAATGTTTTCCTGTGCCTTTACAATAAAACATTCAAAGGGTTTAATTTTAGGTATGGTAAGAGTGTAGGCCAAGGTATAAGTTCCGCTCGTTCTATCTATCGTTAGGAACATATGACATTCCTACGAATTTTTCATAAGCTAGCCAGCTATGACTGGTGATGCTGCTTATTTAAACTGGAAATTTACATGATGTGCTACATATGTGGAATGAAGGAAATCACATCCTATGTAACATCGTATGCTGTATGTTTGTGTTTAAAATCACCCTTTTTCTGATATTGAGAAATACGAACATACATTTAATGCTAAGTATTGTGTCCGTTGATTGACACAATTCTCACTTTCATTTTCAGAGAAATTCATACAAATATATTCCGGTTTGTTTTAGCTTCGTAATAGGGTAAAAGCTGTTTAATATTGTCAAATTAACATTTCCCTTTGGAAATCATTTTTCCCCCCAGAATCTGTTTATCTAAGAGAAAAGATAACTGTAGAATAAATTCCCTAGGTTGTAACTTCCCAACAGTTTTCAAAGAAAATTAGTTTCTTGAAACGATAAAAAGTTTTTACTTATTTTTCAAAAAACTCGTCTAGAAAGTATATAAAACACAAATTACCGAAAAAAAAAACGTTTTTTTTTTTTTAGCTCGATATAAATTTACATCTGTAGATGAAACTTGAAGAATTTTCCTAAACCTCATGTGTTATAATCAGATGAGATTCTTTTAATTTTGTTTTTCCATCATCATATTTAAAACAATAATACACACCTATTTTATTTTTTATATTATATTTATTTTAGAAAATGTAAAAGAAACACTATTGGCAAATAAAATATATGAAAATACCATTCCCTTCCCTTTTCATGAATTTGCTGTTTGTGGCATCTCTAAATTTAGTTCATCAATAAAATTCTGTTATTTCCTTTTTCCGAGAAATTTTTATGTTGGTAATATCCTCATAAAACCGTTCAATTTCTTTATCACATATAGCATAATAATTTGCATAAAAAGTGAATATAAGAAATAAAAATGTGTAATAATTTATTTCTTAAACAGACAAATAAAATAAGTTAAAAAATGACTTAGAGCTTGATTTTTTTTATGCTATATTTGACACAAGTTATTTGTGTTTGATATCTAAAAATAAAACGACACATAAAATAACAGGGGTCGATACAGTAAAAGACCGGAGCCCATTATCAGCCCTTTCACGTCAAATCTATAAAATAGTCCCTTCATAAAATTTAATTTTATAAAATGGACCCTTTTTTTAAAATTCAGATCTCTAAAAACGGCCCTTTCACATAATTTTGTTTTATAAATATGATCTATTTTAACATTTTTCCTGTTTATATATAATTTGAAATAACTGCCTGTACCTGGTTCAATGAAACACTATAAACTTGACATTAAACGTTATATAGATTGGGTGCTAAAATAAAAAGATTTACATGATATTTAAAAAAAACATATATGGGAAAAGAAAAGAAGGAAGAAAGGAAGAAAAAAATTTCGGTTATGTGACGGATTACAGTCAGAAAATTTGAAAATATTTGTACTCACTGGGGCTTATTTTAACATTTACGTGTACCTGGTTGAATGAAACACTATGAACATGATATTAAAAAGTTATATACAGTGGCTGCTAAAATAAAAGGATTTACATGACATTTATTACAAAACGGTTCTAGTAAAAGAAAAGAAAAAGAAGGGGAAAAAATTCAGTTACGTGATGGATAACAGCTAGAACACTTGAAAATATTTATGATTAATAACTGGGGTTTATTTTAACATTTGAAAACAATAGGGCACTGAATACTGTTACTTTTATGTTTTTAATCATTATGACAGTTCAAAATATTATAACTATGTAAATTTTAAATTTACTAATAGCTCGATACACAGGTGTCTTGCTTGCATTTACTCTCAAACTTATTTGACGTTCAGAAAATCCAGTTTTATGCAGGGTCAACATTTCTGACCTCTTTGTAACAGTAAGTGAAGGTTTTTTACCTATTACAATAATTACACAACAGTCTTCGACAAAATCCAAGAAATTACTGGCGATAAACGTGCCGGGCATCACTTTTTATAGCAGTAGAATGCGTCAGATGAAATGAGCACATGCGATGACGTAATAACCGGCGCAAATGATGCAATGTGATAAAATACTGAAAATCGGCTACTAGTCTTAATCTTTTACAAATGACTGTAAACTCACAAACTAATAACAGCATAAATTTTATTAAAAATGTAAGCATAATATTATTGAGTATGTCAATACTGAGATTTATCAGGTGTAACTAGAAATGTACAAGTTACAGCATATGGGGATAACGTATTACATGAAAAAATAAATAATAAGTAATTTTCTACTGTTTATATATTATTGAAATTTTCTGTTTTTAATTCTTTCAAAGTTCGAAATTTTTGCGTTATAAACTTTAATCCAATGTTCATATTATTAATAAGTTTAAATTTTTGGCATTTTAGACAGCATATAAAAATGAATCTAAATTTTAAGTTATTTTCAGAAATATTTTTGGCAATGATAAATTAATTATCAAAGTTTAACCTTATTTTAGATTGAATAATTTGAAATTTTGTTTAAAAACTGGTTTAAAAACTGGTTTAATTTTTTAATTGTATTTAAATTTGTTTTTAATGGTTGGTAAAAATTTGGATTTCCCGAATCATTTTTTTTTATACGAAAATGGGTATAAATAAAAAAAAATAAAAAACATTTCTGTAATTTAAAAGGATGTGCCAAATTTAAATAATTTCCTAATTGCATTCATGTTCTAGCAATAAAATTCTTCATAGAATATATTAGCATATGTTTAAAAGAAATACATCTAAAATGAACTAAATTTTACAAGTATTTAAAATATGTATTCCTCCTGAGTAAATGAAAAAAAAAAGCGAAATATAAGGAATAATAAAAGTGATAGCAAAAAGATTTTTCAATTGAGCTAATTTACTAAATTAGCAAGAAAAATTTTCTTTGAAAAATCTTCAAAATTTTAATCTGAAAAACTTTTTGCTTAACTTAGATTCATGTGCACTTCATTATATTTCGGCAGCACGTATGCTCTGAGGCTACTGAATATTTACTGACATAAAGAAATAGTAAATTTACATCATAAAAAGCAAAAACTAGGTTTTGAGGTCAGGTGTTTCTCAGTACACAATGTTTTAATTCTAAATTAGGTTTCAATTCAAAGAATGATTTTTTTTTTAAGTAAAACTTCAATAATAATAATAATAATAATAATAATAATAATAATAATTTAAAAAATAATTTTTTAATTTAATAGTTTTTTTAAATTAAAGTCAATTTTTTTAAAAGAACTTCTAGATACCCACAAAAGAAATATAACTTTATTTTAACAATAATCTCTATAAGTATTTGAATTAAGAATATAGAATGATTTAAAAACTAAACATGAGCAAATGTTATGGAAACAAATGTCATGGGACAGTAAACGACAAGTGCTACTATTAGGTTTTACAAGAAAAAAATTTTGAAAAGGTTAAGGAATGAAGTTTTAATTACTTTTGATTTCAGTATAAAATAACGTTTAATTTTTAAAACGAATTTTATAATATTTATTTTCGTTCTTTCCTTTTTATCTAAACTCTTTTTATTTTAACATACCACTTTTCGTTCCAAAAATGAACCATAGCGTCGATAATTATTTTGTGTTCTACTACTTCCACACTAACTTTTTGGACAGAAATACTCATGGTTGACTCATGGCAGAAAGACCGAGAGGCTTTCAAAATTCTACGAAAAAAGGCTTCTTGTGAAATTTTGACTTTCGAAAATCTTCTTGTGCTAAAGGTAACCACAATAGTTTATAATTCAGCAAATACATGTTAACGAAAAATACCAAAAAAGAGTAAGATATGTCAAGTTTTTGTGTATAAAAATTTTTGTCCTCAGAATTGCGAAAAACTAAAAAATGCATGTCTTTCAAGGTTATTCACTGCTTGTGCCAAAAATGATCAGGTATAAAATTAGCCAGAAAAAAAGCCTTAAGTACAGCGGAAACGAAACCAGTTCACAGATCTATGGTAACTTCTTAGTCTTTTATGTAATGTGACTCAATACTTTGTGCTGAATATGTGTTTGTGTCACTTGTTAAAAAATTTCATTATTTTTATTTTAAAATGTATTATTATTATGTATAAAAATATTACAATATTAACAAAACTGAAGCTATTTCTTTCTCACCTGCAAGTAACCCCATATGACACCTGATACTATGGATAAATATGAAATTCACCTTGACCTTGATCACACCTCTACCATGGTTAAGATACTGTAAATACATCGGCATTATTTTTGATCAAAGTTTTATTTTCAAACAACATATCATCGTCATGCTTGACAAATTCCGAGCTCCTTAACGTAAATTTATGTTCCTTCTTGCACGAAGAACTAATTTAAACACTAAAAATAAATTGTTCTTTTACACATGCTTTTCAAGTCTTATTTTAACTTATAGATGTATGGTTTGGTCTCTTGCTACGAAAACCCATTTCAGGGAACTCATTAGAGCATAAAATGTAACAATTCGACAAATTCGTGTTATACCTTGGTATGTTCGGAATTTTCATATATATATAAGGAGATTTTCACTGCAACGCTTAATGACGTTATCAAATATCTTAACGTACAATTTCATTTGGTCTTTGAAACTCTAGATTATTCTTCTTTTGATTAATTAATAATAATTTCCTTAATGATTGAATAATAAAAAATTGATAGTATGCAGTTTCAAACTCAAGACCGCTTGAGACCTTTTATGAGGTCAGCTGGCCACCTGAGGGCAGGCTAACAGCGATTCTCGCTAAAAAGCAAATAAAAATTTAAAAAATAATCTCGAAAATACAAAAATATTCTGAATGTACTTAATCTTTCTACTAATGTGTAATGTCAAAATCCCTAATTCTTGTGTTTTTGTGCTTCCTTTACTGATATGCTCCACAATTTCTTGATTGTTTTGTGTTCTCTTTATGTCCCTCCCCGCCCTTCCATTTGGTAGGGAATTTAAATTCAGGATTTTCACCCCATTAGAAAACATCCTTCTGCAAGAAAAAATCTGTGAATTCAGTCACAGGTTCTTTCATTCGAAAAATTTCAAAGTCGAAGTTGAAGTCTGAACTATCAGTTCAGATATTTAAACGTGAAAGTATTTTAGTGTAGCAAAGGAAAACGTCCAATTCATCTATACCATTGAATATTTGTTTATTTTCCAAAATCTGTACAAATACAGCGCCATCTGACGGCAACTTCCGTTACTGATTCTAAAACTTCTCTTTAAAATTTTTGCAGCTTTTTGTGTTGTCTTTCGCAATCGTATTTTGAATGTAAGTTCTGCTCTAAAATCCGCTTTGGTGAAAATTAAATACTTTTATGGTTTTTACCATATTTATTGCATATATTTATTAAACGAAGTGTGATAAAAATATTAAATGATAAATTTTTTATTTAAATATGTATTATTATTTAAGTAATAAATGGATACAAATAATTACAGGCATTAAAGGACTTCCACCTGCCCTCGTTAGAATTTATTGTAATGAACATGGTAACTATCAATACAGTAAAGTACAGAAAAGTAAAAATAATTTATTTTTAATCAAATTAATATACTCTTACATTTTTTAAATATAATTCGTTTGGATAGGAGACTTACATGAAACATTAAGCAATTTCAGTCTGTCAGCCATACTTCTTTAAAATATACAACTATCTTTGTAAAAATATTCAGACATTTTCACAAATAAATCTGTGCTTTCGCTTTCAATAAAAAAGTCATCCGGAAACAACAAACTGTTTTTAACTTACGCATTCCAAAAAAAAGGGCACTTATTTATAACATTAAACCCAAATCAATGCAAGAAAATTGTTCGTTTTTACAGGATGAAAAGTGAAAAAAAAAACTGTTTATTCCCGTTCAATAAAATTCCATTAGAATTCTTTTTCGGCTCCATAAAATTCCTCGGAGCATTTCAAGAGAATAGTGCGCATTCTTACTGCATTTTGTTAGCAGAGCTCTTAACATTCAAAGATTTTATTGGTTTAAGTGAGGATTTTGAAAACGAAGTCAAAGAACAAATACAGATTCGGGTTCATGGAATGTTTCAACGACGGCAAATAAAACATTTTAGTCGGGTTATTTCTTCTCTACAGACTAAAACGTCTTACTTAAAAAGGAAATTTTTGTAATTCTGGGAAACAATTTTTTTTAACGCAGCAAATTTATGCATACAGATTTAAATTTCAGTTATTATTATTATTATTATTACTTGTATCTTTCCTATTATGCTGTGTAGTTTGACAATTGGTTTAAAATTAAATGAGCGTTGCAATAAACATCGCATCTAGCTTTCTACGAAATAGAAGTAGTGCTGCAGTTTCATAAAACAATTCGTTTGAAATAATTTTGATCCGGAAATGAAATTGTTCAATTGTATTCATGAAAAAATGAATATTCTAACTTAAAATATTGAGGTCTAATATTACGTAATATTATTAATGCAAATGATTACATTTGTAAGTATTGTACTCTTAAATTAATTGTTTCCATACTTGTATAAATTATCATAAAGCAAAATAATAATAATAATAATAATAATAACCAAACTTTCTTTTGGCAAAAATGACAAAAAACATGATGTACTGATTTTCTAATTTTTTTTTCTTCAAATATGCCATGGCATTCTAAGTTCATCCTGACAAACTCTCAGGAACAATATATGTATGTATATATGTATATATATAAGATTTTCTACTGAAATTATGTTCTTAAATATCTTAAAATGCTAACACTTAACCCATTACTTGCCAAAACTTTAAAATCTAATTTTCTTTTAATTGGTTAATTTCATAAGTTTTAGTACAGAATATTAAAGGATTAGAATACATTTCAAGAAATTAGATGTACTACTTAAGTTTTTCCCATTTTTGTGGCGATGGAGGAATTCACTGTCTAAAATATTGTCTAAAGCAATAAAACAATTTCTAAAGACCGAAAAAAGTAACAATAGCAGGTAATGAGTTAATTTTTTTTCCTCAATTCGTGTTTTTATAAACATGCTCAAAATTCTAAAATTTATTTATTGATTTATTTCTTTTGCAATCAACTTGATTTCTTTTCTGACTGTTCTTTATAGTGCATTTTATGAAAATAACGGTCAGATTTACAGTAAAATTAAAAGTTAAAAAAAAAGAGTACGATACAAAAATCTCAATCATTTACTAAATTTATACATATTTTTATTTTTTCCCAAAATGATTAACTTTTTAGAAAACAAATACTTAAAGTTATACAAAACACTTCTAAGAACATTATTTATTAAATAAATGTCTTTAAAAATTAGAAATTGTAAGAGAATATTGGTTTTAAAAAATACTTTTAAACAACAGCTTGAAATTCATATATAAAAAAATTTTTCAAACTTCTTGTGGCAGTAAAACCCAAGACAAAAATTTCAAAAAATCACTTTGGTGACTGATGCATTTCTCTATTGTTGCAAACACATTTAAACTTATTTAATACACCTAAAACGTATATTTTTTTCATAGTACTCTTGAAAATGTTTGAATTTGTCTTGAGCTGCAAAATATACTTCATACTCTTAATTGGGAAATCTTAATTATAATATCTGAACATAATTACAAAAAATTGTTTTTTAGATAAAGTAAAAACAATTCGTTTTCGAGTTTAACTCAAAAGATTGTTAAAAGGGAAGTCACTTATAAAAATACATTTAAAATATGAAAATATATTATGAGATTTAGGATGGGTAACGAAAAAAATATAAATAATTTTTTTATCTCATTATAAAAATAACAAAACTAAAAAATATTCTTCAGTACATGATGAAAATAATTGAGCTGATAACCACGCAGAATAATATTATTTATCACATAAATACTAATATTAATTTACTGATTAAAATTTCCTTTTTTGAAATCGTTAATAGAAATTATAATATGTTAATTACAATCAGTAATTACCCTTTTATTTACTTATATTCAAATATGTATACCATGCGTTCATGCGCATTATTCATAAAATATTGATTTGTGTATACCTTCATATTTCACACTAACTTTTTAAAAGATATCAAATTAACTGTGAATGTTAAATGCGTCATTTTTCTTACGAAAAATTATCATTACGAGACTGACACTTTGGAAAATTATTTTTAAAATAGTCATAATAAAATGAAGAAACATATGTTACAGTTAAGTATAGCCAATCTTATATTTTCATGTACATATGCTATAGACCAGTATGTATGACCAGTCTTACATTTTCGTGTACATTTCCTGGATAAAGATATAGACATACAAGTGGTTTACGAAATAATGGAAACATATTCATCTTTATGCATTTTGTGGAATAAATAATAAAAATTATTTGACGTATTATCTTGAAATTTCAGGTATAAAAAAACACATATTATACCTCAACATAAATTATTCCAGTGAAAGTTTTATCTCGCATGTAAAAAGGCGACAAGTAACAAGTTAAAGGAAAAGGTAATGTTTAAAATTACTCTGTAAAAAATAATACTCGAAGAGCCTTGGAGAAGTAATTAACGCAAGGCATTTGAAGCTTTGTGTGGGTATGATTGTTCCTCTACTCATACTTTCGCCCATACTTTCCTATGCTAAACATAACTAAAAATAATTAACTAAAAACAATAACATAACTAAAAACAATTTCTATTTTAACCTATATTTTTTATTAGTATTTTTTTTAAACAATTTATACAACAATTTTATTATAAAGTATTTTTAAAATCTTTTATGTCAGAACTTTTATTATAAAGGTTTTTATAAATCTGTATGGACAAAATTTTTATAGGATGTATTTAATACAAAGTTTTGTAAAATTCCTCTGTGTGTAAAACCTTCCTGGGAAATCATAATGTTAGTTTTAAATGTGGGAGACAGAAAGTAAATATGAAAAGATACAAAATACAATGAAAAGATACAAAATACTATTTATTTGATTTTTCAGAAAATGGATAAGTTTACCCGCGAAGTAACCACATTAATTGTAAAATAAAGATAACAATTTCTACACAGCGAAATATATTTTGAGTGGCTTACAATCAATTATGATACATTAAGAGAAATAACACAGATATTTAAATTGAAAGAAAAAATAATTATAATGAATAAAACTGGTTTGTTGCTTAAAGTGGCTATTTATTTAACGCACTGACCATTCGAAAAACATGCTAATAAAACGTTTTCTTCCGAGGTTTCTGCTCAATCATGCCACCTTAATCACCGAGTCATAGGTTTGCGAATTCATATGTGAGAACTTACATTTTAAAAGTTCTAATAAGAACTTGTACAGTGCAGCTACATATTCTAAAACTAGCAGGTCCAAAATGTTGGAGGGATACTATAGTAGACATTTGGTTAACTTGAGCTACTTAGACTAAAGTCCGCAAAACCCCAGGAACAATAAAAAACAGGCCGTAAAGAAGGAAACCAATAATTTGCAGTAATCAAATTTTATTTAATCATCTGAGCATGGGAATGAATTAATTATAAGTATCTTGAACAACAATTTAAAACAGTCTTAAAGATATTCAGAGTATTAGATGAGAGAGAGAGAGGGCTTTGCGATGACGCGTTATTCAAGCAATAGTTTGGGAGCGAAATCTCGCAGTCATGACCCGACTGCTCAATAACGCAAATCTTTTTAAAATAGCGTCAAACTCAAAGCCAATTACATCCCCATTGTCTCTCGAACAAATTAATACAAATATTTTGAATTTAGAGAGTTCGTTATAAAGGTTTAAGCCAATCATTATGCCAATTTTTATCGCCAGAAAATCGTTTGCGTAAGGGAGACAGAAAGACTATGATTTATTACCACGTCCTGTTACTTAGAAATATAAATTACCCATTAAAAATATTACAACGGAAATTTATTGCTTAATTTAATTTATAATAAATAAACTTACGCAATTGAAAAGAATGAAATATAATTATGTATGCACAATGGTTAATAGAGGAAAATAATATATTTTATATTTTGATTTATTAGAATTCTGAGAGATGTCATTCAAAAAGATGACTAGCAGAAATAAATTATTAATTTTAAAGAATATGTTTTTATTCTCAGCAGATTTATTAAAAAGATTAATAGATAAAGTATTAGAATTAAGATATTTATTTATAGAGAGACAAAATGCGATTAAATATAAAAGATAATTTAGAATTTCGTTAGATATTTTGTTAGACATTTAATTTATTGAAAATATAGTAATTAATTATTACATTTATTTAAAACTGTAATTAAAACTCATGTATCTGAAGTAACGCCTTCAAAGATACCAGCTTGACCGGCAGTTTGAAATTTGGAATACATCCAGTAATTCCGTGCTCTGTGTTATTGCTCATTTTCTCTGAGTCAGATGACTGTCACTCCTATTTTAGCATTGGATTCGTTGAGTTAGCATTTGCGTAGATGCTTCCATGGTTTCATGAAATGGGGTCGAAAAATATTATCCTAACTTTATTTAAAAAAAAAAAAAGAAAAAAAAAAAAAAAAAGTCTGCCGAGAACTTATATTTACAAAATTTTATCAAAAAGTATTTTTGATGTAAAGTTTTTGGGGAAAATTTTATCAAAACGCGTGTCATATATATAAGTTCTTGTTGAATTTGTATGTTGGAACTTTCAGTGTAAAAGGTCCTGTGAAACGGATAAATGAAACTTTTTGTAAAAGTTAAATAATTGTTCCGAACACCGCTAAAAATGTCAGTGTTATAGCTCAAAGTGTGTAGCATGATTTTAAAACTGTCCTATTATATGTTTAGGTGATGCTTTACAGGGATAAATGGGAAGATATAATGAAAGATATAAATCGTATGAAATGTATAAGAATGTAACCATTTTGCTAATTAGCTTTTGATCTTACGTTCATCATTCCATATGTTAAATTTGCCATATTTCGATGAAAAGCGCTACATAATATGCTTTGCTTTATTTATTACTATTTATTTTTAATTTATTTTAATTCCTTTGGCGCATCTTGCAAATCTCCCACATACCAAATTTCGTAGTAATCCGTGCGTCTTCTGTTTTAGATGAATTATTCTGTTTAAATCAAAAGAATAATAAGAACCACCTTCTATATCGAACTGATAATAACAACTTCTATGAAAAACTCTTTCTTTTTTTTTTCTAAGAAAATAATTTACTTTTAAAATGTGTAAAAATTCTTTATTAAAGACTCCACAATTTCTTAAGTTACAATACTTCCCAGAACGTAATTTTTTTTTTTTTTTTTTCACAGAAAAATTTTTGAATATGGATTGTTTCAAAAAATGAGGATTCTCTGCAATGCCATTAAACATGTTTCCGAAGTTAAAATGAATTCAAATCCCTCTGAAACATTTCAAAGTAAGCATAACATGGCTTCACTGTTTACCTGAAGAGTACTTAAATACGTCGCAAATTTATTGTCTTAAATGAGGTAGTTGGAAGAACTATACGGATTTAAATTCCAAAAATATGAGAAATAAAGAGAATAACATCTTTATGTAAATGCTGATCTAAGAAATGAATTATTATTTTACATCATAAAATAAAGCGTTATTGTAAGTAAGAGGTAGTTTTATAAATGAGTGAAGACACATTTATCCTATTTTTATTCAAAGACATTTTTTTTCTACATATTATTAATTTATTTGTAGTGTTTGTTAAAGAAAATAATAAGTTAAATTTTAAAAACATTTGAAAATAACACTTTTATTTTAAATTTTATAAAACTAAATAAATATTTCAGTCTTTAACATTCATTATGGCTTTTTGTTTTATACATTTATTTAGTTTTAGTTATTTATTTGAAAGTGGGATAAATGCAGTGATCTAATCATTTAAGGTTTTAGTAATTAAATTTTTTTTCTATTTTTATTTATTTATTTATTTATTTTTAATGTGTAGAAAATCTTTATTTATGATTCAAGATTTCCTAAGGAATCAAAACCACACAAAATATAAATTTATTTAATGATATATAATTTTTTTAAATAGTTTGTTTCAAACCATGAATATTCCTGGAATCCTCGAATAGTCAATCGGCCTTAATTCTTAGAACAACAAAGATTCTTTGCAGTGCCAGTAAACATGCTTATGAATTTAAATGTATCTGAAACATTTCAAAGGACACATAGCAGTACTTCAGTATTTTTCGAAGACCTCTTAAATACGCCACAATTTTACTAAAAGAGGTGGTTCGAAAAACTAAATGGATTTAAATGGCTAAAAATCTGTACAAAGAAATGATTAACATCAAATTCCCCTCTAAAAAATAAAACTTTTTTTTTTTTTTTTTAATCTTCAAAAGAGTGTTATTTTAAATGGACGACTACAACGTGACGTGTCTTTCAATGATTGGGAGAGGGGTGGGGATATGTGCTATAATTGGCTACGTTATAACTATCTGTGAGCTAAAATAGGACTCTCAAAGGTTAAGTTCCAGCTTCACTTACCTTCGCCGGAAGCCCAAGCCAATGTTATTCTATGGGAAATTTTGTTGTCTTATACCTCATTAACAAATACATATTTTTAAATTATATTTTTCCATTCAGAAAATTTACAGCAGTTAAAATGACAGATGTTTTTTTAAAAACGTATTTTTTAAATTTTAAATGTTTTATTTTGAAGCCGTAAAATACGAATTTTCAATATGTGAAATTTTTCATTTCACAGTTTCAAAATAAAATATAAAGAATTTAAAATTCTGTTTTTAAAAAACGTACGTCACTTTAACAGTCGTGAATTTTCTGAATGTGAAAACAAAGTTTAAAAATATGTATTAGTTACTGAGTTATAAGTAAACAAAATTTCCCATAGAATAACATTGGCTTGGGCTTCCGGCGATGGTATTTGAAGCGGTCCGTTAAATGAAAGAACATCGTCATCATGATATCAGATGGCGTCAAAAAATCATGTCGTCCAGTGTAAAATGTATAAGTCATATATAATTTTATAGATAATTATGTTAAATTAAAAAAAATAATAATAATTAATTAATGCTTTTATTTAAAAATTTTTTAAACTAAACAAATACTACAATCTGTAACAATTTATTGTGAATTTTGTTTGTTTTTTGTTTTTCAATTAGTTTGTTAATTAATTACTTGGAACTAGGAAAAATGCAAAGATGTAATCATTTAAAGTTGTTCATAACTCAGCGCTTTACAATAGTGCCTGTTTGAAAATGTTCTATTTTTAAAATGTGTAACGTAACTTTATTAAATATTCCCGATTCCCTAAAGATTCAATGTTACACATCACGTAAATTTCTTACATAGAAAATTATAAGGAATGGTTTATTAATAATCTTTTGTAATGCCAGTAACCATATTTTCAAGTCGGAAAAGAATTCATATCCCTTTGAAACTTTTAGAAAAGGACGTAGCCCTTGTTAGATATATTTACCACCAAAATCATCTTTTTTTCAGATGGGAACAGTGCAGTAAATTACTTTATATGCCTATAGTTTTTACTTAAGGTATGTGTCTACATACGAAGCACGTTTTTCTAAAAATACATAAAATTTTAATGAAACACACATGTATTTAATTAAGATGGGATGCAAAACTATGAATTAATATGAAGTTTGACAGAAATTTTCATTAACTTTTAAAATATAGGCAATATTAAGAAATTTTTTAGCGAAATTTTTCATTTACGCCAAATATCCTATAAGAGATTCTAATGAATATTGATTCTTTTCAACAATCTTTACACAGTATAGAAATAACATACTGCGTTCTGTAGCAAAATATTGCTGTACTTACTTATAAATTTTATTGAAATATTCCATACTTGGTACAAAAGCTCAAAACTAAAACAAGAAAAATCCTCATTTCTCCAAAAAACTGTACAGTAAAATCAATAAATAATTAAAAAACGGTTAGATTTTGCTTCAGAACATATCTAAAGATGAATAAAACATTTTGGCAAAATTTCAGTTCAATATCCTAAATTCATTGTGAGAAATGAATGTAATCGCAAACAAAAATAACAAAAAACACAATTTCTCAGAAAACGCATTTAAAGATTTTAATACAGCACAAAAATTTTTTTAGACACTTTACACTTTAAAAACTCGCCATATTTGTATGTGAAGACCTCTTTTGCTTCATTTTTAAATAATTTTGACTTTCTTTTGGCTTTTAGTTTTTTCATGGATAAATTTGTTGCTTGTAGAGATTGGCGTTTCGGATTTCTGAACTCGCTCTTTGTCTATATTCCCATGTAGTTTTCAAACATTTCAAACATAACTGCATTCCGGATTATTATTTATACTATAACTTTGCTTCTAGTTATCGTAAAAACAAAAATAAAGTATTTTTGGAATCTTAAATGTGTGGCCTATAAAACGAATAAATAAAAAACAATGTAGAAAAATTTCACCAAAACGACGATTTTAGTGTAGGCAAATATCTTAATTAAAATAGATGAAAAAATTTATAATAATAATAAAGAACAAAGTATCACCCTCTGTGTGGATTCCTTAAAAAAAAAGAAAAAAAAACTCACTTCATAAGAACGTGGTGAATAATTTTTGTATAAAAATAAGTGCTTACCTGAAAACAGTAGGCGTGAAAAAACTTGTCTATCACGACATTCTCATTTTTAATTAATAAATTGCTTTGAGTGCACTTTTCAAGACCTTTTAAAGAATTAAAAATAAAATTAATTTTATTTAATGAGCTAAATGTCTTTATTTTCTTAAATGAACTTCAATCGTAAAAATATTTTAATATACCACTACTAAAAATAAATAGTTCGCTAACTGGTTAAATATTGTTATTAGTAGAATTAAACAGATTTAATGTCTATAAAATCTATTAAATAAAATGGAAAACACCTTTATAAAACTACCGATCTAAGAAATGATTCATTATTTTCCTGCATAAAATGATGATTTATTCCGCAGAAAACGAATTTGTTATAAATAATAAGTTATTTTTTTTAAGTTTCACATATTTTTGCTTTATTTTATGTTACATTACGTTGCAAAATGAAACATTATTTTAAATTGTTAATCATATAGTTAAGGGGTAGTTTTATATGTAAATAAGAACAATTTATTATTATTATTATTATTAGTAGTAGTATTGTAAATCGGATCTTTTGAATTATAAAATCTTTTTATTATTATTATTATCATTATTATTGTCAGTATAAACAGCAAGTTAAATGTTAAAATTTCTCCTCAGATTTATGCTTTTATTTAAAATTTATAATATATATATTTTTTTTTTAATCTACTATACTTTGTTATTTAATTGCTGGAAATTGTTATAACATGAAAAGATTTAATAATTTATAACTGTTAATAACTAAATTCGCTTAGTTTTAAACAGCAGTCATAAAATATTTAAACTTTTATCAACTTCTACTTAAAAGATTTTTTTTTTCCTTTGAAAAGTGTTTTTTATTTCTGAAATATGTAAAAATATGTATTGAGTATTTCAGGTTCCCAGTGCCACGCACAACGTAAATTTCTTTCACAAAATTTTTTTTTATTGAAAATAATTTATTTCAAACAATAAAGATTCTTTTCAAAGCCAGAAACCATTTTTCCAAAGCGAAAATGAATTCAAATCCCTCTGAAACATTTCACAGAAAACATGGCATTACTTTAGTGTTCGTTTGAAAAACTCTTAAATATGCCTCTATTTTACTGCCTCGAAAGAAGTAATTTGAAAACTAAGCGATTTAAATGTCTAAAAATCTGAGTAATGAAATGGATAACATTGTTATGTAAACGCTGCACTAAAAAATAAACCCTTATTTTGCATTATATATATATATATATATATATATATATATATATATATATATAAAGTGTTATTTTAAGATTTGAATGCATATAACTCATACTTAACTTACAGGTAAATAAAAATAAATATTATTTATATTAAAAACACGCAAAATTAATTTTTATTAAAAAAAAAAAAAAAAAAATTAAAATATTATCCGAAGCTTTTCGGTTTGAAATTCCAAAGCTTAATCAGGGATTTTTATTACTTAATTAAATGAGCAGTTTTTAAATAATTTTTCTACCACAGTCAACAAATAAAAATTAATTTAACGTATTTTTAAAGTGTTTTTAACATAAATAACAAACGACACGTGTTTAATTAACTCTTTTTTAAGATAATGTTTAAAAATAAATGTACCCCCCCCCCTTTTTTTTTTTTTTTAAGTACAATTTTTCACATTCTATAAAACTAATTTTAACTGTCTCTTAATTAATCGTAAGTTAAACTTTAAAATTTCTCAGATTTATTCTTCTTTTAAATTTATATTAAAAAAAAGTTTTCAACATTTAAAAGTTATTCATGACTTATTGATTTAAACTATGTTGTTATTTATTTATTTATTTAGTTATGTTATTAATTAATTAATACTTTTTCACTTAACTGTTGTTAATTCATGTAACATGCAGAGACGTAAGCATTTAAAACTCTTAATAACTAAATTTTCTTGGTTTTAGATAGCAATTGTAAAACAGTTGAGCTTTGAATAAACACTACTTAACAGAAAACGATTTTTTTCTTCTAAAAATTTTTTAATTTTGAAATCTGTAAAGGATCTTCATTAAGGATTCCAGAGTCCTTAAAGAACAAATGATACACAAAACTTTTTTTTTCAATGGCAATTTTAAACAATAAAGTTTCTTTGCAGTGCAAATAAATGTGTTTTAAAATCGTAAATGAATTTAAATCGCTCTGAAACATTTCAAAGAAAACATGGCATTACTTCATTGTTTGTCTGAAGAGCTTTAAATGCGCCGCATTTTTTATTGTCTTGAAGGACTTAGTTTGGAAAAGTATACAGATTTAAAATTTCAGTAATCTCTAAAGCAAAATGGTTAACATCATTTTGTAAATACTTCCTAAGCAATAACCCAGACAGCGCATCGCCTCCCCAGGATATCTTCAAGATGTCTTCTGGATGAAAAGGCATCCCAGAAACGTCCTTAAGATGCACTGTGGATAAGTTAAGCCTAACTGTGCTGTTAGGGAAACCTTTATTTTACAATGTTCAGAGAAATGTTTTTTTTAAATTGTAAGGAATATAAGTGAGGGGTAGTTTCATGAGTGAATGAAAGCAAATTGATCATTTTTATTTTCCGAACATTATATGTAAGGAAGGTATTGCAGTCATGATTTGCAAAATGGATTTTGTATTTCGCATAGCTCAAAAAAGAACAGTTATAAAATGTTGTAAATATATATTTGGGATTATCATGAGATCTAATAACACCACCAACTTTGGTTTTGACACGACTTTCCCTTTCAGAGATATATACGTTTTTATACGATTTTCCGTAATGTATGTGTGTGAATGAACACGATAGCGTCTAAACGCTTTGTTCGAATTAGATGAAAGTTGGCACGTATGTTACGGATCACGGTAGAAAGGGCCCTATTCATTTTGGTGAGTCTAATACTTATAGTTTTTTACAGGGACACAACATTCCCGTTCATTGTGCCCTATGGGCTGAAATCATTTGAAATGCAATAGCATTTAAATACTTTATTCGATTGTGCTGAAATTTTATACACGAGTTATTGGTGAATCTAGCACTAGTTTTTGTTAAAGGGACACAACAAAAATTATTTTTTATTATGAACTATGGGCTGAAATTATCTGAAGTGCGATGGCGTCTAAATACCTTATTCGATTGAGCTGAAAAGTTGTATACGTGTTATAAAACTCTGTCGCACGAAGTGTGTAAATTTTGGGAAATCCAGAGCTTATAGTTTTTTTTTTTTTTTTTTTTACAGAGACATAAAGAAATTTTTTTTTATCATTATGTTCTATGGGCCCAAGTTATTGTGCGACGACGTCTAAATGCCTCATACGATTGATCTGAAAATTTATACGTATGTTACAAACCACTGTCGTACGAACTGTATAGATTTTGATGAATCGAACATTTATAGTTTTTTTTTTTTTTTTTTTTACAGAGACACAAAGAAACATTCCTTATTAGGATAGCTAATGGGCTCAAATTTTTACTTTCCGAACATATATATGCAAGGAAAGTATTGTAATCATATCAAAAGTACGACTTTCAGATTTTGGTGTTTCTAACATTTTTGAGGTCCCCTGAGTGCAATTTTTCTATTTTTACGAGGATTTGTGTGTGCGTTCGTGAATAAACACGATAACGCCTAAACGCTTTGTTCAAATAAGCTGAAATTTATTGCGTATATTGTATGTCTTCACTACACAAATACTATTGATTTTACTTAATCTAGCACTTATATATATATATATATTTCTACAAGGACACAAAGAAAAATTCTATATCATTATGGCCTACGGTGCTAAATTTTTCAAAGTGTGATAGCGTTTAAACGCCTCATTTGTCTGGCTAAAAATTTATACGCATGTTATAAATTACAGTCGCACAAAGTGTATAGAGTTTAGTGAATCTAACATTTATAGTTTTTTTACAGGGACACAAAGAAAAATTCTTTATCGTTATAGTCTGTGACCCCAAATATTTTAACGTACGATAACGTTTAAATGCTGTATTCGATTGAGCTAAAAAGACATACACATGTTATAGATTACTGTCGTACGAATTGTATAGATTTTGGTGAATTTAGCTCTTATAGATTTTTACAGAATTTTTATAGATTTTTAAAAATTGCAATAAGTGCAATAGCGTAAAACTAAACAATGGGGAAAAATACTCAAACCCCATTTTATATTTTTCAGTTTTGCTTATTTAACTACTTGCCCTATTTCATTGTATTTACACAACCGTTCATTACTTAATGTTCGTAAAGTCGAGTGGAGTCACTCCAGACCATTTAAAGTGCAAACGCGTCTAAAAGCTTTGTTCGATTGAGCTGAAAATTTATACACATGTTATAGGTTACCATTTCACTAACTGTATAAACTTTGGTAAATCTAGTACTTATATATAAGTATGTATATATATATATTTCAGAGATACAACGAAAAATTCTTTATCATTGTGCCCTATGGGCTGAAATTCTTTAAAGTGCGTTAGCGTTTAAACACTTTATCCGATTGTGCTGGAAATTTATATGCATGTTATAAATCACCGTCACCCGAACGTAATGCATTTTGGAGAATCTAGCCCTTATAGATTTTACAGAAACACAAAAAAATTATTTATCATTGTGACTTATGAACTCAAATTATTTCAAGTGCTATAACATCTAAACGCAACATCCGAATGAGCTAAAAATTTATATACATGTGTAGAGTTTGGGCTCCTGCAAACTCCATCTTAACTAGATACTTAGATTACTAAGAGAACACAAGACTTTAAATAACAATAACTAAAGTTTATTTGAGCAGATTAATGGGAGGGCGGCCTGGTAAATTTATATAGCTCAGCCAGCGTTTTACTTAATCAAAATATATGAATCAACAAATTAAGTAGATAACTTTAAATATCTCACCCCAGTAGATAGTCGAAAGGTGTAGAGACGGTCACACTCGTACTCCAACTACGGCTTCACTATGGGACAGAGGATCCCCTTCTCTCCCAGCTTGAACTTCCGAAAACTAATACACTCGCCAACACTCCACGCTACTTAACTTCACGCCACTAAATCTCCACTACTCAACTTCCGATATTCTCCAAAATAAGAATCAACACCATTCGCTATAAGATCCTCCAACATCCACTATCGATCCTCCAACATCCACTATCGATCCTCCAACATCCACACATCTACTAAAACCATCTCTATTTTTATACTTCTTTCTACACCCTCCTTTCACTACATTTCAATCCGTACTTTTAAAAATCACTTCTAATTTAACTAATATTCAAAATCTAAGTCTTTTAATGCAGCACCCTGCCGACGCAAAACTACTCCGACCTCAACCGTCACCGAGCCACTGGCGACGGAGTGATTTTAACCGTCCCCACTTCCTATCTTGCTGGATCCAGCTTAATTGAAACAACTGTGGTGACGTTCTAACGTCTCAACCTCACAGTCCCCCTCCTAGAAAAAAATTTAGTCGGGAAAATCCCCAACGGGTTTGATCGATTAAATTTAAATAGCTTCATTCCCTCTCTAACTATCTCAAATCTCTGAAGTGTGAGTGCAGCCGTCACTTAAATTTTAACTGGGTGAGAAAAACTTGGAGCGAAAACTCGGGGACGCAAAAAAAATGAATTTAAAATTTTAAATAAAAGGCGTACGTTTATCCCGAGAACTCCGGGACTGACTGAGCTAAAACCAGGCTTACATTAGGATTAACAAACGTCTCCCTGTTAGGCCAGGAAGGCAATATATTAAATTCAACTTGATCTTGGCTTTACAATGTAAGTCGCTTGTGACAAAATGCGACATTTAGAGTTTGTTATAACACAAGAGTAAGTGTCTTTAAAATAAAAAGAGAAAAAAAAAATGATAAAGTCTTTATTTGACTGGCTGACCGGTATCTGGAGCTCTACGTCTGCAAGGTAGCTGAGTAAACCAGGAATAGTCTGAACTTTTTTCGCACTAGAGCAGACGTCAGAATCCACAGGCTGTCCATATGCAGGAAAAGGAACTTTGACATCAAATTAAGATCTTTCACTTTAGATAAAAAGGGTTTTAACATCAGCTTAAGAGAATAGTCCATCAGAGTGTCTGAAATGGGAAAAACGTTTACAGTATGCATAGTAAAAAAGTGACAATTCATCTCTAGAAGAAACTGAGACATGTTGGTCTCTATTAACATAATATATAGGTTACATACTGAAATATTTCTCCCTCCTTAGCTAAAGCATAAGCGGAAAAAACTGAGTAGTTAGTCTTTTTAATGTTATATAGTTAAACACGACTTTTATGCTTATAGCTAAAAAAAAACATTTTACCCCCGCTAAAAGTACATACAGATAAACTGTTAGACAAATATTCAAAAAATTTTACAAATACAAATATGCAGTTTATAAATACATCATTTATAAAAATACAAGAGAAAAAGGGGGGGAAATTTACAAAGGGGCCAAAAAAACAGTTTATATTACCAGGTTTCTGCAGGAGATGGCTACAAGGTAAAAGACTTAATACATACATAAAATAGATATTTAAGAGAGAACAAAAATGTTGACATTGAAGCAGAACATTAATTTTGATTTGAAAGTTCATGGCTAAGTTAAATTTTGTATTTTTAGTTTGGGAAAGTCCATAACTTTCGTAAGAGTTCTTAAAATATAAAGTCCCAAAAAGGCTTCAAGGTACGTCGAATATTTTGTACAGCTCTGACAGAAATGCACTTGTAATAGAAAAAAAAATAGAGAACGGTATCACCTGATGTGAATTTGCAGCTGTAACTTCAGCAAGGTCAGAGGTCTTGGTGGATGTGCTCGTCAACTAGGCCACAGGGTTGCAGGCTTTCGGACCGGGGTCTAGCTAGGGCTATCCCAAAAGGCTTGAACAAAGGCTTGTTCGGCAGGTGATTCATATGGCTGAGCCTGTTGTCGAAGTCTGGCTTGACGCCGAGTATTAAATCGGTGGTGTGAAGAGAACTCGGCTTTGCCGATTGAGTCAGGAGCTGCTAGGAATTTTTCCAAGTGCCGTCCGCTAGCTGATGAAGAGGGTGGAGGTCTTTTTCGAACCCTTGCTTTTCTCTTAGGTCGGAACGAGTCGGTGTGCACTGAGTCTGGAACTGCTAGTACCTTTTGTGGGCGATGTGTTCCAGAGGACTTTGAGGAGGGGGCTTGAGGGCGTTTGAAACCCTTGTTCCAACCACGTTTCTTTTTACTCTGCGGTATAAAAGAGCCATTAGTAAAAGAATAGTCGCGTTTGCGACCAGTTTGCCTAGGAAATTTCACATTAGAATGGTTTGATGACCCACTACGAGCTCGTTTTTGTGCGACGGGTCTGCTAATACTAGATTGGTCAGCGGAAGTGCCCTGAACAGATTGTTCGGGTGTTGTAGGAGTAGGTAGTTCATCAGGTGTACAAGAATCAGGAGCACTAGGCTGGGGAGTGAGGTTAGGCGTAAGGACGGACTGTTCGTCAGGTGGGTTTGAACCCGGCACGCTATCACTATCAAGAGTTTCAGTATATGCTAGAGTGCGCTCTTTAAATATTCGGACCTGATCCACATTAATGGTCGTGGGGGTGCCGTTAAAATCGGTTGTCAGATTATTATTTTCGACTTTTAAAACAGAGAAAGGTCCAATGAATTTTGGCCCAAATTTAGCTACTTTAGAATCTTTTTTAGAGCTTAAAAAATGTGATTTTAGGAGTATTTTATCTCCCACTTTTACTTCTAAAATTCTACGTTTTAGGTTATAATATAGAGCTTGCTACTCTTGAGCTTTTCTCAAATTTCTCTGAACTTCTGGAAGCAATTCTTCAATATTTTGCATAATAAATTGAGATGCGTTTTGCTGTACTAATACCAGTTTTTGAAAGGGGGTCAGAATCTTTCTGCCCAAAAACAATTCAGCGGGAGTTTTTCCGGTTGCATCACTTACCGCTGTACGAATTGCATAGCCAAAATGATAAAGAAACTGATCCCAATTTTCATGATTTTGACCAATGAATGTCGCAATCATGTTTATTAGAGTTCTATTAACACGTTCGGCCTGATTAGCTTGCGGCCGATATGGAACCGTGAAGACATGTTTAATTTCGAGTGTATCGTAAAGTGCCTTAAAAACATTACTTATAAATTGAGGACCATGGTCCGTTACAATTTGAAGGGGGGCGCCGTAACGAGAAATATAATTATTAAAGAAGGCAGTGGCCACTGCTTGTGCCGAAGCTTTACGTAAAGGCACAAATTCAACCCATTTACTAAAATAATCCACCATAACTAACACATAACGAAATCTATTTGGTTTAGAGAGGGGGTAAGGACCGATTAAGTCAAGTCCAAGAATTTGATTTGGAAAATCAACTTTAATAGGAATTAATTTACCGGCCGGCTTTACATTTTTATAATTATATTGCTGGCACAAGCGACAACTCGAAACATATTCATTAACAAACTTCCTCATTTTAGGAAAGTAACAGGCATCTTTGAGTTTTTTATAAGTTTTCCTAATGCCAAAGTACCCCGAAATTGGAGAGTCACGAAACTCAAATAGGATGGCTTGACGAAGAGATTGGGGAATTACAACTCGTAATTCGCCATAAGATGATAATAATTTTGAATAAAAAAGCAAGCCATCGATTAAAGAAAAAGATTGGGACCAGTTTAAGGCAATGGCTGATTCAATTAATGAAACTGACTCAGGATCGTCTAAATACTTATAAATTAATCCAAATTCGGGATCATTTTTTTGTTCTTGGATTAATTGATCTCTCGAATTTAACACAGATGCTGGCATAAGCGCTAAAGCTACTTTTTCTTGATCAGATACGAATTTATTGTTTAAAGTAGTGACTAGATTTGTAGAAGCACATGGGTTAATTTGTTCACTTTCAATTTCCTTTACACAAGTTTCAGTCACGTCTACTAATATTTCGGATTGAACCGGTTCAGCCTTGAAATGCGAATGATGAATATGTGAGGCTTTAACAGTAGAATTTAACTGATCATTCTTTTCATTTAAAGCAAGGGATTGATTTGTAAGATTAGATTCAATCTTATTTTCTTGAGTTTGAGTAGTACGTGATAGAACGTCAGCTACGATATTGTCCGAACCAGGTCGGTGTGTGATGTCTATATTAAAGTTAGCTAATTTTAGAGTCCATCGAATCATGCGAGGGGAGAGGTTCTTTCCAGTTGTTAACCGAGTTAATGCCGCATGATCCGTAACAACTGTTACTGGAAGTTGCGTAAAGTATAAACGAAATTTTTGCAGTCCCCAAAGCACTGCTAAACATTCACGTTCAGTTACCGGATAATTTCTTTCTGCAGTGTTAAGCGTACGGGACGCATATGCTATTGGGCGGCCTTCTTGGCTTAAAACGGCACCAATGCCGTACGAAGAAGCATCAGTAGCTACTTGAAATTTAATATTATAATTAGGATGAGCTAGTACAGGAGGAGCGCTAAGTATAGTTTTTAAGTCATCAAATGCTTCTTGTGCTTCATTTGACCAGTGAAATTTAACTCTTTTCCTTTTGAGTTTAAAGAGGGGCTCGCATATGTTGTGAGGTTAGCAAAGTAATGCTACAAGTAGAATTCGCACTTGATGCGTAACACACGAATACGAAGATTTTAGGATCGGATTTAAGTAAGGGAGTTAGTTCCTATCCTAACTCAAATTTGTAAATTGACATTATGCTAATATTTTTAGAAACTGAATTGTATAAAAGAACGAAGATTGCTTTTTAAAGTTAGTCAGTTGGAGAGAGTCAGTTGGAGAGAGTCAGTTGGAGAGGAGTTAAAGTTAGTTTAGTTGGAGAGGCTCTGATGAGAGTGAGTTGAAAGGAGAGTTAGTAGCGGCTAGAGGTTATTTAGAAGTAATTCGAGTAGATAGCGTGGCCAGGGAATCCTCCCGTTATCGAAAAGTTACTGAGCCGCGAAGTTGAACGAAATTAAATGTGGTAGTTAAAATTAGGGTGATTAATTATGTAAAGTTAAAGTAGTTAGCATGGCTGCCCATCTTAAATAGTAAAGATATTAAATATAAAGTCCAGCGCCCACCTTTCTTGTTAAGCTCAAATAAAAGATCATTTATTTTATATATCTGACTCTGTCTTCTCTTCATAAATTAAGTATTTCAGTTTCAGCTTCATCTAAGGTTAAATAAGGAAGATTCGAGTCTCATGCTCATAAATTAAGTTCATATGTAAGTTATACGAGTTAAGATCTAAAATAGAGAATATAGCAATGGCGGCTAATTCTCCGCATTGGCGCCCAAATCAAGTCGAATCCCCCCCCGAGCAAGTATTTTTCGACGGCACTAATAGTGTGCTGCAATTTTTTGAGCAGCTGGAATAATTTTTTAATTTTTATAACATTGATCTATCCAAAAAGTACGCATGGTTAGCCTGTTCCCTAGAAGGAGAACCGCGACAGTGGCATAAGTTAATAGCCCGCCATTCACTTGGCCCAAATCCTACTTATCAGGAACTAAAAAGCAGAATAATCGACCTTTTTGCCACTGGGGATGATAAACTAAGAATGCAACATGACCGCTCCCTCCCCCCTCACGAACGGCAGTGGGAATCGGTAATAAACTCGGTGGAAAAACCGCAAGAAGCTATTAAATCGCAGGAAGCAAGCTCCCATAATTTAGATCAGCCTAAAACTGGCAAGGAAAACGTTATTTCTAGTGGAAAAAGCCAAACGCAAGTTACTGCAAACGAGCAAACTTCATTTTCAAACAGCGATACATATGCAGCTAACTCTGTTTTTCAGCCTTTGGCTCCGGATGAAAAATCCGAGAATATATCTAGCATAGAAACGGAAATTGTAAAGGAAATTAAAATCTCTGTGACCACTGAAACCGTTGAGCTGAACGAAACCAGCAAATCATTAAATGTTGGGGCTAAGCCTTCCGCCAATACCTCAGGTTTAAGTTTTCTACATGTCAAGTCCACAGAATCCACTAGTTTAAACAAAAACGTAACTGAAAATGATTTATTAAATAACGCTGCTTCTAAAAATTTCGTTGCAAAGTTAAAAGGAAATTATGTTAAAATTAATGTTGGTAAATTTTTATTAAAGGCATCAAACTCCTGTTTTCATTCTGTTCAACCAACGGATTTACCTATTAGTTTACATGCAGCTCCTGATAAACTACATTTTAGTTCTAAAACACTCAAATCGGCCGATTCTGTTATTTTCACAGAAACTGTGATAGAAGACAGTGAAAAGTTTATCCACTGTGCTTCTAAAGATCTCCTAACTACTTTTAAAGAAAACCTAGTAGTTAATATAAATGAAAGCAGTACAGTTCAAAATGCAGCGTTAGATAACTCTAGTTCGGCACATCCAGTGCATAAATTCAATGATAAAGTCCTAAATCCAACGAAAAAGTCAGATAATTCGGTCGCTAGTTTAAATGATACGCCGCCTCAATTAAAACAAAATGTTGCGCTTTCCACTAGTGAAGTGAAAGGTCTTAAAGCCTGTAAGCCCTCCAGGACCTCCAAATGTGGGAGTAGAGAGCAAGTTGCATCTCCAGGAACTATGAATAGTGAAAAGGCGCAGGGTGCAAAAACCCCTCCTGAGAGTGACCAGACATCAGGTTCGAACCCTGCTCAGGACAACAGCGATCCTGCAACGCCGAACTCCAATCTACAAGCCACCAGCGCTGAAAGTTCAACAGCAACTCCACAGGATAATCTGACCCGCATCTCTGATTTAACTGATATCAAGGAGGCGACATCCCAGGTGCTATGGTTTTATATTTTTTCCATTCTAAACTGTATTTCTATCGCAGCAGATATGAAATTTTCGACATGTATTAAAGATATTTGGACTTTCTTTTGGACTTTCAATCATGAGCTAAACGCCATGAATTTTTTAAAATTTCAAAATGTAAAATTTAAACTTGCTTCATGAACTTTCAACTATCAAAATTTCATGTATTATTTACATGTCATAAATTTTTTCTGTATATAGTATATGCATGTATGTATGTTAATGTCTTTTTTTTATTTCTAAGCCATCACCAGCAGTTCTTGGTAACAAAAAAAAAAAAAAAAAAAAAAAACCCTTTTTTTGAATTTTGATATAAACTTTCCCCCTCTTTCGTTTTTGAATGCTATATATATGTATTTAAATGCCTTCTGTTTTAGCCGTCATCTGCAGCGATTCGTAAGATACATTTTCTTACCTTTTTGTACATAAACTTTCTCTTTAGTTTTATGAATATTCTGTATATGTATATAATGTTTTTCTATTCCCTAGCCAACGGCCGTTTTTGAAAACTTTTCCAACAATTTGTATATATCCATGAACTATATTTCGCTCAATTTCTTATGAATGCAATTATAAGATGCAATTTTATAAATTATGTAAAATGAAAATTTTATAAGTATATAAACATTTTTCTCTATAGTTTTGTAAAGGTAATGTAAATATGTATGTACGTGAATCTTTTATTTCTCGGGTATCAACTGCAGTTTTGAAAAATTTCTGTATCCTTATATATTTTTCTAAATGTCATAAAATGATTATTTCTTGTTATACTCTTGCATCTTTCACTAAGAGTTTTATGTATTAATATGGGGTTAAGAGAATTAAAAAAAAAAAAAAAAAAAAAAAAAAGAGAGATTTTTTTTTAAAAGCTATTTTGCATGTTAATTCGCGTTTAACAAATTAACCCTCTTAACCCACTAACATTTTTGTTTTTCCCTTATGCAAATAGCATAGCTAAAATATGGCTTATGTATAAAATTATGTCATTTACTTATATAAAAGTGTAGCTCACGTCCATTTTTGATATATACGTTTAAAAAAGTTTTCATTCTAGAAATTCCGATGTCCAGTTGTTAATCTCAAGTCCTCTGATTCAAACTCTCCGTACAGACGTAAATCTCAATCCAGGCTGATTTCTTAAAGATTGGTACTTTTCACTTGAAGTCGAAAAAGTTTTTGGACGAGTGCCAAGAGCGAATCTCTTCTTTCAAGATTCAAGCAGATAGTGGACAAATGGAATTTTGCTCTTTTTTTTGCAGATGCACTTTAAAATCTTTTTTCCTAGCCGAGGATACTGGACCTAGACTGGTCTGCAGTGGCTCCCTACAGTTCAAGTTTCAATAAAGTTGGTTTAATGTTAAAAATCTTTAAAAAAAAAAAATCAAGTCAACTGTTACAAGTTAATTTAATTACTGATCGCATGTTCTGTTTAGGTGATCGACCTTGTACTCCACTTTTTTAATTCATACAATTTTTTTTCCTTTCCATTTGTTTTACGGAAAGATGAATGTATTTCCCCGCTGTACAATCGCTGGACTTTACATAAGATTAAATTAAGTTAAGGCATGGAGTTTCTGTCGTAAATCTCCCTAGATTGAGCTTAACACTATTTTTTATTCTTGCTAGGTGGACAGTTTTAAGCTCGGCCTTACTTTTTTTTTTCCTTATTATATTTTAAAAGCAATAATTATTCTTGGGCAGTCTAGTTTAAATTTAAGTTTCCCCCCTCTTTTGTTCTCTACAGTCTTATGCAGTTCAATTTAGCAGTCGGTCACTGCAGCTAAAATTTTTATTTGCATAATATTACTCTAAAATTTTCACGGGTAAAAACCCGTTGGGGTTTTTACGTAAAAATTTGTTTTTTGCGGGGGGAGCTGTGAGGTTAGCAAAGTAATGCTACAAGTAGAATTCGCACTTGATGCGTAACACACGAATACGAAGATTTTAGGATCGGATTTAAGTAAGGGAGTTAGTTCCTATCCTAACTCAAATTTGTAAATTGACATTATGCTAATATTTTTAGAAACTGAATTGTATAAAAGAACGAAGATTGCTTTTTAAAGTTAGTCAGTTGGAGAGAGTCAGTTGGAGAGGAGTTAAAGTTAGTTTAGTTGGAGAGGCTCTGATGAGAGTGAGTTGAAAGGAGAGTTAGTAGCGGCTAGAGGTTATTTAGAAGTAATTCGAGTAGATAGCGTGGCCAGGGAATCCTCCCGTTATCGAAAAGTTACTGAGCCGCGAAGTTGAACGAAATTAAATGTGGTAGTTAAAATTAGGGTGATTAATTATGTAAAGTTAAAGTAGTTAGCATGGCTGCCCATCTTAAATAGTAAAGATATTAAATATAAAGTCCAGCGCCCACCTTTCTTGTTAAGCTCAAATAAAAGATCATTTATTTTATATATCTGACTCTGTCTTCTCTTCATAAATTAAGTATTTCAGTTTCAGCTTCATCTAAGGTTAAATAAGGAAGATTCGAGTCTCATGCTCATAAATTAAGTTCATATGTAAGTTATACGAGTTAAGATCTAAAATAGAGAATATAGCAATGGCGGCTAATTCTCCACAATGTGAGCAAAATTAGGTATAAATTTCCCATACCAAGCACACATGCCTAGAAATCTCGAAACTTGTTTGGAAGTTGTAGGAGGGGGCATGTTTAAAACTGGCTGAACTTTTTCATTATCTACAGAAATACCAGCAGGCGTTATTTTGACGCCTAGGTACTTAATTTCCTGCCGTGCAAAATGGCACTTTGAAGAATTTAAAGTTAATCCTGCATTTTGTAGTAGAGTAAAAACAGTTTTTAAATGATCTAAATGCTCATTGTAAGATGAGGACGTGATTATTATATCATCGAGATAAACATGTACAAATTTATTCAAAACAGGTTTAAGAATAGTTTCCATGGCTTTTTGGAATGTCGCTACAGCCCCTGAACATCCGAAAGGCATTCGTTTAAAACCAAACGTGCCATTTTTAGTTATAAACGCTGTTTTTGATATATCAGCGGGTTTCATTGCAATTTGAAAATAACCCGATTTCAGATCGAGAGTAGACATAAAATTTGTCGTTGTTATATGTGCTAACAAATCATCAATTATAGGCAAGGGATACTGAGGATATTGTGTGATAGAATTGAGCCTACGATAATCGATTGCAAATCTCCATGCCTCCGGGTCAGTAATGGGTTTACCATTTTTCTTACGACATAAAACAACAGGAGACGCATAAGGAGAGGTTACAGGCATAATAATATCATTTTGTAACATTTTATCAATATGCCAATTTATAATATCTTGTTTGGCTTGATCATAACGATAAGGCTTACTAAAGACTGGTTTATTAGTTCCAGTGTCAATTTCATGGCAAACAACATGGGTTAAGCCAGGTGTCTCAGAAAATAACTGTTTAAACCGATTAAGAAAATTAACAAAATCAATTTTTTCAATATGAGTGAGGGCACTTTCCTCTAAATTAACAATTAACTCTGTCGGCTCGACAGGTTTAGAATTTGACTTAGAATCATCAATATGTAAAGATTTATTGGCAAAATTAATTTCAACATTATTTGCTTTCATAAAATCTAACCCTATAATGCAGGGATGCTGAAGATTGTCGATGACGTAAAAAGGCCAATTAACACTTAAATTATGAATTTTAACATTCAGGCTGACTTCGCCTCTATTAACACAAGACTTGCCTTGAGCCGTTGTAATATTTAAATTTGTCCGCTTTAAAGGTTTAAAGTCAAAATACTTTTTATAAGTTTCATACGCTAGAAAGGAGCGTTCAGCGCCAGTGTCCCAATAAGTAGGTATGAAAGTATCATGAATTATTGCATTTAAATTAGGAAGGTCCACTGGACTGATACAAATAGTGTCTAAACATATGGAGGTGGTTGAGTCATTCAGTGGCTGTTGACCCTCCTCACAAGAGCCACTTACTCGTTTAACTGACGACTCTGGTTATTACGAGTGTTACGAAAATTTCTGTTATTTCTATCAGCTCGAGAAAAGTTTTGAGACTTATTTTGATTAGAACGATCGTTCCGAGAATTTTGAAAGTTATTACGCCTTGGCTGCGGCGATTGACGTTCTTGTTGATAGCGATTGAAATTTTGAGGGGGGGTGAAATTTTCACGCCTAGAATTTTGCATATTTCCATTACCCCGTTGGCGATTAAAGGTGTTTTCCGCCCTTGGAGGATGTCGTTCTTGGTATTTGGCTAAGGTTTGAAACAGACTGTCGTAAGAGGTGACAGGTTTCAGATCAAGGTAATCTTGAATAGGAATAGTCAAAAGCGGGGTTATGATTTCCATTGCAGCGGCAAAAGATAAAACTAATTCCAGCTGCTTTATAATGTCGAATTTACGCAATAAAAATGTTGTAGGTTTGTCATAAAACGACATCTTTGTGGTATAAAGTTCTTGACGAAGTTTGGTTTTATCCACAATAGAAGAGAATGAATTTTTAATTTTGAGCTTCAAATCCTGATACGTAGGATTTTGGCCTAGAGCTCTAGAGGCAATGGTGTCATACCAGATTTTAGCATCTCCTTTTAAGGAGTATTTTAATAAATTAAATTTATCATCCTCGTCAATTTTGCATATATCAAAATACTCTTCAAGATCTTCAAAAAATTTAAGTACATTGTTTGAGCCAGTAAAATAAACCCGAGCGGGGGGGGGGGGTGTCGAATTGGTTTGGGCGCCACTGTAGAGTTTGGGCTCCTGCAAACTCCATCTTAACTAGATACTTAGATTACTAAGAGAACACAAGACTTTAAATAACAATAACTAAAGTTTATTTGAGCAGATTAATGGGAGGGCGGCCTGGTAAATTTATATAGCTCAGCCAGCGTTTTACTTAATCAAAATATATGAATCAACAAATTAAGTAGATAACTTTAAATATCTCACCCCAGTAGATAGTCGAAAGGTGTAGAGACGGTCACACTCGTACTCCAACTACGGCTTCACTATGGGACAGAGGATCCCCTTCTCTCCCAGCTTGAACTTCCGAAAACTAATACACTCGCCAACACTCCACGCTACTTAACTTCACGCCACTAAATCTCCACTACTCAACTTCCGATATTCTCCAAAATAAGAATCAACACCATTCGCTATAAGATCCTCCAACATCCACTATCGATCCTCCAACATCCACTATCGATCCTCCAACATCCACACATCTACTAAAACCATCTCTATTTTTGTACTTCTTTCTACACCCTCCTTTCACTACATTTCAATCCGTACTTTTAAAAATCACTTCTAATTTAACTAATATTCAAAATCTAAGTCTTTTAATGCAGCACCCTGCCGACGCAAAACTACTCCGACCTCAACCGTCACCGAGCCACTGGCGACGGAGTGATTTTAACCGTCCCCACTTCCTATCTTGCTGGATCCAGCTTAATTGAAACAACTGTGGTGACGTTCTAACGTCTCAACCTCACACATGTTATAAATCACTGTCGCACGAAGTGATTAGATTTCGGTAAGTCTACTACTTATAAAATTTTATAGGGGCACAATGAAATTTTTTTTTTTAATTTATGATCTATTTGCTTAAATTATTTGATGGGCAATAGCGTTGAACTAAGCAACGTACTATGCACAGAAAAATACTCAAGCACCCTGTTATAATATTTTCTTTTGTTTAGTTAACGATTTGTCTTACTTTATTTATACAACTGTTAATTAATTAACGTTCGGAAAATCGAGTGGAGTCACTCCAGATTTTTTATGTTGAAATTTGTCAATTTTTTTGCATATAGTAAATTCATTTCTTCTGTTAATGAATAATTAGTTGATAATAATAAAGCTTTTATTTTTAATTCTATGAATCTAAATAAAAACTACAATTTTCCACTATATATTATGACTAATTATTTTTATTTATTGTTTAACTTTGTTAATTGTTTGGAACTGGGGAAAATGAAAAAATTTAATCATTTAAAGTAGTTAATAAACCAATGGTTTTTAATTTTGGATTTTAAACATGAAATAATTGAACTCATACTAACCTCTGTTTAATATTAATAATATAAAAAAAAGCTATTTTTTGTACTTTATTTATTTATTGAATATAAAACGTAACTTTATTAAGTGTTCCAGATTTCTAGAGGAATTATTGATGCAACACACACATAAATTTCTTCCATAGAAATTTTTTTGAAAATGTTTTATTTCAAACAATAAGGATACTTCGCAATGATAGTAAACATGTTTCCGAAGCGGACATGAATTGAAATCCTTCTGAAACATTTCAAAGAAAACACGGCTTTATTTTAGCATTTTTGTGAAAAGCTCTTAAGTATGCCTTTTTTTTACTCCATTAAAGATGGTAGTCTTGAGAACTCAGTGGATTTAAATGTCTAAAAATCTTTACAACAAAATGGACAGCAATCTTATATAAATACCGTTCGAAATAAATAAATAATTACTTTACTTTGTTCAAATCCTATAAATTTATTTAATATATTAAAGAAACTTACATTTTAAACTTACATAGAAAATAAAATTTCATTAATCTTACATAGAAATTAAAATGATGATTTGTTTTAAATTTTATAACAATAAGATGCATCAGTCTTTAATATTTTACAGTGGTTTTTTATTTAATTAGTTAATTGATTTACTTATTTATAACTTGAATCTGGAAAAAATCCAAAAATGTAATCATTTAATGTTGTTAATAATTCAATATTTTTCAATTTTGATTTTCATCATGAAAATTTTTTATTCCTAATAAGCTAAGCTTTAAAAAGCATCTACATTTGCACATGTTTGTGTGCAAATATTTTATTTTATTTATTTATTTATTATTATTATTGAATAACGTAAATTTATTAAGGGCTTCATATTTTTTAAAGAAAGAAAGCAACACAAACCGTTAATTTCTTTCATTGAAAAAATATGAAAATAGTTTATTTCGACCAATAAAGTTTTTTCACAATGCCAGTAAACATGTTTCCAAATCGGAAATGTATTCAAATCCCTCTGAAACCTTTTAAAGAGAAAAATAGTGTATGTGTGAGGAACAAGTGTTTGCATGAGGATCTCTTCAAATTTCTGTTTTTTTTTTTTTTTTTTTTTTTAATTACATTATTGTTTTTATTATCATCTTAAATGGTGTAAATTGGAGAACTCAATATATTTAAAGTCTTAAAACCTGAAGAATAAAATGGATAACACCGTTATATAAATGCCGATCAAAGATATAAATAGTTATTTTACATTGTAAAACGAAGCGTTATTTTAAATAGAAAGACATATAATTCAAAGGCAGCTTTACTTTGGAATTGTATAAATTTATTTGTACTGCTTGTTCAATAATAATATGTAAAACCAATGTAACTTTTAAAATGAGATAAAAAATACAAAAATTTAAAACTTTAAAAATACATTTTAATTAAAAACATTAAAACACAAGACAGACGTTTCGGCTAGAACACTAGCCCTCCTCAGTGTCAAACATACAAGCACAAACAACATTTACAAAATTCATAATACATCATAGCAAGATTAAATATTCAGGAGGAATAGCTTTAGCCTCGTTCAAGGCAGAATGTTGCATTTTGGTAAAAGCGCCCTCTAGAAAAATACGGGATTCATAGATATTTATATTAGAAGCTAAAATTTTAAAGTTTTCAAAATCCGGAATATGATCACTATCGAGAGAATGGATTACGAGTTTTGATTTTAAATCTCCTGTTTTATATGAGCGTTTATGTTTCTTTAATCTAATTTCACCTGTTCTGCCAGTTTCACCGATATATATAGAATCACAATTTTTACAAGGAATACTATAGATTACACCTAGACGTTTAAGAGGGGGGACAGCGAGTTTAAAGTTTGAGAGAAAGTTACTAATACGGAGTTGAGGTTTAAAGCTAGTGGAGATATTAACTGTTCTAAGTAATTTAGAGATATTTTCAAAAATACCTTTATAATAAGGGATAGTCGTACGATAAGTGGAATTAGTTAAAATCAAAAATCGTAAACCTTTCTCTCAATAGTGATCATATTCCGGATTTTGAAAACTTTAAAATTTTAGCTTCTAATATAAATATCTATGAATCCCGTATTTTTCTAGAGGGCGCTTTTACCAAAATGCAACATTCTGCCTTGAACGAGGCTAAAGCTATTCCTCCTGAATATTTAATCTTGCTATGATGTATTATGAATTTTGTAAATGTTGTTTGTGCTTGTATGTTTGACACCGAGGAGGGCTAGTGTTCTAGCCGAAACGTCTATTCTTGTGTTTTAATGTTTTTAATTAAAATGTATTTTTAAAGTTTTAAATTTTTGTATTTTTTTATCTCATTTTAAAAGTTACATTGGTTTTAATATATTAATGAGACGTATAAATTACGTTTAATTTTATTAAAATAATATGTAAAATTTTAAAAGTTCTCAAAATAATACTTTCAATTTAAATTTTGTAAAACTCACTAAACACGCCAATTGTTAACAAAAAATATAGGTACAGGTAAATAAACTGTATCGTTTTCTTTTTATTGAGAAAAGAATATTTCACATTTAATGAAATAATTTTAACTGTCTGTTAAGTAATAGTATGTTAAATTTTCAGATTTCTCATATTACATATTTTTATTTTAAAGAAATATTTTAAAGTTATATACAAAATACATTCATAAATTTTAACAATTAATGATAGGTTTTTTTTTTTTTTTTTTTTTTTTTTTAATTAATTGCTATAAATTCCTGAAACATGCAAAAACATAATCAGTTAAAGCTGTTGATAACTCAATTTTGTTAGTGTTAGACAGCAATCATAAAATAATTGAGCTTTGTATAACCTCTACCTAAAAGAAAACTATTGTTCCTTTAAAAATATTTTAAATTCTGAAATGTGTAAAGAATAGTTATTAAGGATTCCGAATTGCTTAAAGAACCGACGACCACACAGAACGTAAATTCTTTTCATAGAATTTTTCTTTTAAATAGTTTATTTCCAACAATAAAGATTTTTTGCTATGCCAGTAATCATGTTTTCAAATCGGAAATGAATTCAAATCCCTTTGAACCATTTCAAAAGAAACATAGCATTATTTGAGTATTTATCTCAAGAGCTCTTAAATAAGCCGTTATTTTATTGTGTTAAAAGGAGTAATTTAGAGAATAAATCGGATTTATTATCTAAAAATCTGAGGAATAAAATGATAACTTAATGTTCTTGAGATATGCTGATGAAATACATACAGACCAACAGCTAAAAACATGATTTTCAGATTCAAGGAACCTTGAAACGTGTGAATATAACAAAAACTCAATTTCGAAAATTTGACCCCAAAACAATACTTACTCTATCATATACATAGGTAAAAGAAAGAAAGAAAAAAAACTAATTTTTTCTATTGCTAGATAAGTATAGCTCGTGCACGAAGGAAATATTAAAAAAAAAAAAAAAAAAAAAAAAACTGAATTTTGAATTTTTGTCAGACTTTTATGAAAAAAGTACACTTTTTAGTCCAGTTTATCCAATGTATAGTATTACATTGTAAAATTAATTGTTATCGAAAAAAAGAAAAAGAAAAGAAAAGAAAACCACCTGTTTGTTCAATCCCCAATCAAATTCAATTCCTAGTCCCCACCGCAATTTAGAATGTAAAAAATGGGGGGAAAGTCAAAAATCGGTAGAAAATAGTATGGGATGAAAATTAAAAAAATCAAAATCATGAGTGTATAGTGAAAAAGGAAAAGGCTAATACCAGAATGAGTACACGGTCAAAATAGACATGAAAAAATAACTGAAACTGGAGAAGAGTTGGGCCTATGGTTCCTGAAGCTATCTTCAATGGTCATCTACGTCTCGCCTAATATAAAACTCGGCGGTGGGCGGGTGAGAACCACCGCACTTTAGAATGTATAAAACGGATCAAAAAGTCAAAAATCCATAGAAAATAGTGTGAGATGAAAACAAAAAAACTCACAAGTAAGTGAGTCAAAAAGAAAGAAAAAAGAAAGGAAAAAAAAGAAGGCTAACATCGGAAGGAATGTAAGATCAAAATAGACAAGAAAAGGTAACCGAAGCTAGGGAAGGATCGCATCGGGTCTAGGGCCTCTGTTGCTATCGTTGAGAGTCAGCTCCGTGTCGCCTGATATAAGAATATTTTGAATATTAATATTAGAATATTTTGAAAAAGTGTGCAAAATTTTAACCCTTTCACGCCGACTGTCACGCATACATGTCTAAGAAATTTGATACATTACAGAAACATCTTCATCCTCAGTGTTTTTTTCAGTTATATATACTTTTAACTAGATAAATTTTGTAATGCTCAGGAGTATGTTGATAAGTATGGATAGAGCAATATTTGCAGGGCATAAAAATTATTAAATTATTTGCTTTTAATGAGATTGCCGAATAGTACGTTGGGTACACAAAAAAACCCTGCACTTTTTGATTGGAATATTCCACTTTCTGTGGCCATAGTAGATGGCAAAAGATAATTTTCTGGATAGGGAGCCACTTGAAAATCCGTGTAGAACACCCCGATGGCGGCCATTAAAGATGGCTGCCGTCAACTGCCATATAGGGGCGCTAATTGTTTTGTATCTGAACTCCTAATGATCCGATTTCAATTTTCTTTTTTTCAATACCTTGTGAATAAAATACTTTTTAAATTCTATGCATTTATCTATGTATATTATATGGTGTGACACTCACACTACTTATAGTACGTTGGGTACACGACAAAAAAATTCAAAAAGCTGCACTTTTTGATTGGAATATGCCACTTTCTGTGGTAATAGTAGATGCCAGAAGATAACTTTCTAGATAGGGAGTCACTTGAAAATCCGTGCAAAACACCCCGATGGTGGCCATAGTTGGACACCATCATCCGCCATATAGGCACACCAATTTTTCTTTGTATTTCAACCTTTAATGATTGGATTTTTATTTATTTATTTTTTTTTTTGTTTGCATGTAGAGGGCACATTTTGTCTTATTACATTTACCTATACATGCTTAAAATTCCACGCAATTTTTTAAAAACCAATTTTTTAGGAGATATTTTTATAATTTATTGATTTTTGACGTACTCTTGAAATTTTTTTATTCCATTATAACGTTATTCTCATTTTAAACACTGAACTTTCTTTGTTTCAGATTGAACTCTTTTGAATTTTTTTGAAAATGGCTTCAGTACATTTGCGGCTGGCAGATTTTAAATCCGAATTTCCTCTCCGTGGCATAGATTGGACCAAATGTTGTTTATGTCAAAAACATAGAGATGAAGAATTGATTTGCTCTGCCACACATATTTCTAAATCACTTGTTGGTGCTGGCTACAGGACGCTTGCAGAAAATTTAATGGAATTTCAGAATATCGGTTCAGTGCCCCTTGGTTTGAATTTAAACAATTTAAATGAAGGAGAAGGAATAGAAGAAACATTTAGAAAAAATAAAGCAAAGTGGCACAAAATGTGTGCCCTTAACTTTAACAAAACAAAACTTGACAGGGCAAAGAAACGCAAACATTCTTCGTCCGTGCCCAGTATGTCATCTCAGGGTAGTCCACAGTCTTTAATAAAACCAAATGAAAAAAAGACAAGGTCTGGTGTCCGTACAACATTATCTATTAAGATGAAAGATGAAATTTGTTTCATATGCAATGGAAAGGGCACTGCTCGGAGGTCTTTGTATAAAGTTGCTTCTTTACAAGACGATAAACTTAAGAAATGTGCCGAAATTACGAATAATGTTGAAATTAAAGCATTCCTCGAGGGTGGAGATTTAGTTGCTAAAGAAGCAAAGTATCACTCAAAATGCTACACAAACTTAACAATTTCTCTACGCCCATCAAGTGAAGTAAAAAAAGAAGAGGCCAGACCTATCTGTAAAAGTATGGCTTTTGCTTCCGTTGCAGGATTCATAAGAGAGAAAATTCAGGCATCTGAAGCTGGAAACACTGAAATTGTTTTCAAAATGTCTCATCTTAACACTCTTTATACAAATAACTTAGCAAATCTTCTGGACATGGAAAGTAAAGACCTTCCAAATACACACTCTACTCGGTTACGTGAGAGAATTCTCGACCAATTCCCAGAACTCAAAGCTCAGATTTCTGGTAGAGATTACATCCTGTATCGAGATGGTGCTAATAAATTCCAAAATGTCCAGTCTGAAAATCTTGATGATGATGCTGTTGCATGCGAAAGATTTATCAAACGAATTAGAAAAGTAATAGCCCAGAAGAAAGTTATTTTTGATGGTCACTTGAATTATGATCGACAAATTTCAAGCGTCCCTCCAGAACTTCTGGCTCTAGTGTGTTATCTACTTCACGGTTGCACTTCAGTACCGAATGCAACTAAAGTAACTCAACCTGCTTTAACTATTAGCCAATTAATAGTTTTTAACCACAGTGAACGTATTCCTAAAGGCAACATTATTCGCCATAAGAAAAGTCATGAACCACCTATTCCATTATATCTCGGCCTGTCTGTTTTTGGAAGAACACGAAAACATACAATAATTGAAGGCATGCATGAAAGAGGTCTCTCAATATCACCAAATAGAATTAGAGAGATAACAGCAAATCTTGCTTACTTGGAGATACTCAAAGCTCAAGAAGAAGGTGTCGTATGCCCCCCAAACTCGCTTCACGGTCTTTTTGTCATTGGTGCGTACGACAACATAGATCATAATTACAGTAGCACAACATCTGAATCATCATTTCATGGAACAGCGATATCTATCTTTCAAATCCCTGCGAAAGGAGAAGTTGGTAAGCCTCGTGAAATTGCTACAAGCTTTTCTTGTATTGATCAAAATAACAGAAAAGTGCCAGAGCTTCCAGATAGCTATAGTATTGTCAAGCCTTTAATACTACCCTCGAAGGAGCCAACTGTTCCAAAAGCAAACCAGACCATCTCTTCCGAAATGTCAATTTCAGAATTTGGTTCTGAGTGGAAAATGGAACAGGAATGGTTAGATCATATTATTACTGATTGAACAGATGGAAATTTAGATATTTCTTGGTCAGCTTTCCATGCTTCAAGGACAGAGTCTTCATCGTTTGAATTATCTCGTTGTTCTCTTTTACCCCTATTTAATGAAAGTTCTTCTTCTCCGGCAATGCTGAAGCATGCAATGGAACAAATAAAAAAAAATTACTAACATTACAAAAGAGTTTTAATAGAAGAGTTTAAAAAATATTAATACAGTATCATTATTCTACCATACCATGTATTAACTGAAAATACATTACAATCAAATATACTCTAAAATTTTCAAAACCAGTCGATATTGATGACAAGATATATTTCAGTGCAAAATAATACATACATATTTAAAACTGAACTTATCAAGAAGTTACATACTTCAGAAACATAATATTCAATTAGGAATAAATTATGTAAATGTTATATTTAAAATAAAAGTTATCTGAATTATACAGATAAATTATATCTTACAAAATCAGTTTAGGGTGTTTTATACACACAGATAAGTGCATTATAAAGATTCCTAAACATATGCTTTCATAAGCAAAGAAATGTTCATTTATTAAATTTATATTAGTCGCATTAATATATATATATATATATATACTGACACTGAATCTACTGGAATAAATATAGTTTACTTTGAAAATTTAACTGTTACTGTACATAAAAAAATCACGATTTTGATTAAAGCCTTAAAAAAAAAAAAAAAAAAAAAAAAAAAAAAAACTAAGATGGCATCTATGGCATACAAAGATGCATAAATCAAACCTTATTGGCTGCCTAGTTATTATAAGGAATTTATGGATTGTATCTGAAAAATTAGTAATTTTGAGTTACATTTGTTTGTAAAAAGAAGATAAATACGCAGAACTCCACACACATAAACCCTTTGTTGTGAAGAAAGTAATATTGAGCTCAATTAAAAACTTATTTGTTAATAAAAATCATGAAAAAAATGAAGTTTCAGGTTTTTCAAAATGCCCATAGTCTTTAATGTACATAAATAAATGTGTAAGAATAAAAAAGTATCCTATTCGTAAGATATATTTAATATATATATATATATATATATCTTGTGAAATCTATCTATATATATATATAAATCGAATATATATATATATATATATATCTTGTGATTATATGTAAAGAAAATCGAAATCGGACCATTAGGATTCATAAACAAAAACAATTAGTGCGCCTGTATGGAGTTGACGGTGGCCATCTTTAATGGCCGCTGTCGGGGTGTTCCGCACGGATTTTTAAGCGGCTCCCTATCTGAAAATTTAAATTTTGGCATCAACTATGACTCCAGAAGGTGGCATTTTCCAATGAAAAAATGCAGCTTTTTGGCTTCTTTCGTCGTGTACCCAACGTATTATAAGTAGTGTGAGTGTCACACCATATAATATACATAGATAAATGTATAGAAGTTAAAAAGTATCTTATTCACAAGGTATTAAAAGAAAGAAAATTGAAATAGGATGATTAGGAGTTCAGATACAAAACAATTAGCGCCCCTATATGGCAGCTGACGGCGGCCATCTTTAATGGCCGCCATGGGGGTGTTCTACACGGATTTTCAAGTGGCTCCCTATCTGGAAATTTATATTTTGGCATGAACTTCGACCGCAGAAGGTGGCATATTCCAATCAAAAAGTGCAGCTTTTTGGCTTTTTTTGTCGTTTACCCAACGTACTAGAAGGAAATGGGCCGAAAAAGTGTAGACGATTTTTATTCGAAAACTCACGCGTGCTACTCGATATGTGACATTTCGTAAGTGTTTCTACTGAAGAAAGTAATATATGAAGAAATTATTGTATGAAGAAATTAATACATGACAAAAGTAATATACGATTGCGTGATTTTACTGTTTTAGTTTGCGAACATAAGTGAGTAACTTTATTTAATTAAGGAATACAAAACATACAGTCGTAACTAAACTAGGTATTCGTTAAAAAAAAAAAAAAAAAATCTAAGTAAATTTACCCGATATTATTTAATTACTCTTAATTTTTCATTCTCATAACATATATGATCAAAGTGAAACAAAAGTACGTAAACTAAATTAAACACAGAAGTTTAAGAAAAATAAGAATTAGTTTTCTATGCATTCTACTTTTTAATATGCAATTAATTCTGGGTTAAGAATTTTCATGTTTACTGAAAGAGTTTTCTTTATTTTAAACTATTACTAATTTTTTCCTATTTGAACAAACACATGAAATTCAGATTCAGGCGTAAGCAATTATGTAACTAAATATCACAAATTACACATTGCTTGCGTGAGAAAACATTGAGGCTGCTTTTCCATTATCAAAATTAGTAACTATTTAAGTGTTTTTCTTCGATTAATATTTATAAATAAAAAATCCAGTTCAGCAAGCAAAGTAACACAGAAATCCATAATATTGTTAATTTATATCAACATAAATCTCTTTGAAAGGTTTTTTTATTTTTTTATTTTAATGACGTCAGATTTTTCTTTTGTCATAGATGTTTGTTCATATATATATTTGATGCTAAGATTAAATTTTCATGCATTTGTATCTTGAAAAATATATAATTAATGACTAAAACGAAAAATCGATTATGAAAGGCGAAAAAACATCATTGTGTACTTTGTTTGTTATTTCTATCCAAATGAATTATCTTTTAATCTTATGAGGAAATTATCTCTTTATTTAGTAACTGAATCAATGCTACTCTAAACTTTTCGTTGAGAACAAGCAAACAGTTCGTGTACAGGGACACCCAAGACAATTCAAATACATCGACTATGGGCGAAATTGCAGGGAAGTAGAGTTTAACACCTATAGACTGCACTAAACTAAATGAAACGAGTATAATTTTTTTATATTTGTAAAAACATGTTTCATGTAGAACATGGCATGGAAATCTACCAATGTTCGTTTACAGGGTTACACAAAAGAACTAGGTTATATACATATATAGTTCCCGGGTCATTACGAAACTGTGTCAGGATGTACTAGGAATGTCATTGTATATTTAAAAAAATTTTTTAGAAAATCGGTATATGAGGTTTTTATCATTGTTGTCAAAGGAAAGTTTCATTATTATAATTGTTATAATTGTTATTATTTTTATTGCCTCATGATAAATTTTTGAAGTATCGAAACTTAATTAATTTAAGACTACAATATATACAAATGTAATTATTTGCTTTAATAATATTGCGTAATATTAAACCCCAATGTTCGTTGTTGGGATATTCATTTTTTTCAAAACAGAATTTACGGATCAAAAATATTTCAAGTGAATTATTTTATAAAACTGCAGCTCTACTTCTCTTTGGTAGAGAAGTAAATGCGCTGTTCAACGGTTATTTAATTTCAAACCAATTGCCAAACTACACAGAGTAATACGTAAAGAGTAATACGTAAAGAGTAATACAAGTAATAGTAATAATACTAAAACAAAGACACTGAAATTTAAATCTGTATGCATAAATTTGCTGCGTTAAAGAAAATTGTTTCTTCGTGTTTCCCAGAATTACAAAAATTTCCTTTTTAAGTAAGACGTTTTAGTCTGTAGAGAAGAAATAACCCGACTGAAATGTTTTATTTGCAGTCGTTGAAACATTCCATGAACCCGAATCTGTATTTGTTCTTTGACTTCGTTTTCAAAATCCTCACTTAAACCAATAAAATCTTTGAATGTTAAGAGCTCTGCTAACAAAATGCAGTTAGAATGCGCACTATTCTTTTGAAATTTTATGGAGCCGAAAAAGAATTCTAATGGAACTTTATTGAACGGGAATAAACAGTTTTTTTTTTCTCTTTTTATCCTATAAAAACGAACAAATTTCTAGCATTGATTTGGGTTTAATGTTATAAATAAGTGTTTTTTTTTGAATGCGTAAGTTAAGAACAGTTTGTTGTTTTCGGATGACTTTTTTATTTAAGTAAAAGCTCAGATTTATTTCTGAAAATGTCTGAATATTTTCACAGATAGAGTTGTAAATTTTAAACAAGTATGGCTGACAGGCTGAAAATTGCTTAATGTTTCATCTAAGTCTCCTATTCAATTGAAAAAAAAAATGTAAGCGTATATTTATTTGATTAAAAATCAGTTATTTTTACTTTTCTGTACTATAAGGAGAAAACAAACCATATAAAAAATTATGGAGCTTCTCCGAAAAGGAAGCCCAAAAACATAAAAATTAGAAAGTTTAAAGACAGCATTACGCATTAGTAGAAAGTTTAAGGACATTCAGAATATTTCTGTATTTTCGAGAACATTTTTTAATTTTCGTTTGCTTTTTAGGATGAATCTCTCTCAGCCCTCTCTCAGTTGGCCAGATGCTTCAAAAAAGGTCCGAAGCTGTCTTGAGTTTGAAACTGCATGCAATCAATTTTTTTTTAAATATAAAAGGAAAGACGACAAACATGAGAGGAACAGGGTGGAGAAGTCAATGCCAAAAGCGATAGAAAGGAAGCGATAATATAGAGGATAGAGGACAACAAAAAAGGTTAAAAGAGGGAGTTAAGTCATAGGCCCGTTTTGGGTCTGCATCTATTCATAAGATCATTGTGGCCTTATACAGCCAGTGTGTTTAAAGCAGAATTATTGAGAGTTTTAGGGGTCGAAATTGTACGCTAAGATATTCCGTAACATCACTGAGTGTAACGATGAAAATTTCCTTATGAAAATTCCGAACCTATCAAGGCATATCATTTGCAAAATTGTTGCATTTTGTGCACTTATGAGTAACTTGAAATGGGTTCTCGCAACATATGACCACAACATACATCTATAAGTTACAATGGGACGTGAATACGATGTGTAAAGGAGCAACTTAGTCTTAAAGTTTAAATTACTATTCCGTGTAAGTAGGGATACAACTTTTTTTTAGCAGCTCAAAATTTGTTAAGCTTGGTGGTGATATGTTGTTTGAAAATGAGACAAGTTGAGCGTCACGCAAATTCTTATTAATATACATTAAAATCCCATAATGATTCCTGCTGAAAAAAATGAACATTAAGTAAATTTTAAATAAATTTTCAACAAATTACTTAAAACAATGTAATATTTTTTAGTTTTATATAATATCTTACACTGTCAACCACCGATGATTGACGCGACTTTATACGATATTTGATGCTCAACGCATTAAGGCTTCTTTTCTGGCTAATTTTATACCTGGTCATTGTTGGCACAAGCAGTGAATAACCTTGAAAGACAGGCATTTTTTATTTCTTCGCAATTCTAAGGACAAAAATGTTTATACGCAAAAACTTGACATATCTTACTCATTTTGTGTATTTTTCATTAATATGTATTCAATGAATTATAAATAATTATGGTTTACCTTTAACACAAGAAGATTTTGGAGAGTCAAAGTTTCACAAGAAGTCTTTTAAGAAATTTGAAAGCTTTTTGGTCTTTCTGCCAAGAGTCAACAATGAGTATTTCTGCCCGAAAAGTTAGTGTGGAAGTAGTAGAACATAAAATAATTATCTACGCTATGGTTCATTTTTGGAACGATAAGTTGTATGCTTAAAATAAAAAAGATATAGATAAAAAAAAGAAAGAAATATTAAAAAATACTTTTAAAAAATTAAATGTTATGCATTTTATACTGAAATCAAAAGTAATTAAAACTTCTTTCCTTAACCTTTTCAAAATGACTCTTGTAAAACCTAATAGAGAAACATACCGTTTACTGTCCCATTCATTATATTTGTGTCCATAACGTTTGCGGATGATTAAAGGTTAAATCACTCTATATTCTTAATTAAAATCCTTGTAAAAATTATTATCAAAAACAAAAATGTATTTCTCTTACAGTGACCTGGAAGTTCTTTAAGTACATTGAATTTTTCTGGAAAAGAAAAAAAAAATTAAATTAAAATTTTTTTTAATTCTTATTTTTTATCCAATCCTTATTTTTTATCCAAATATTTTTTATCCATTTTTTATCCATTTTTATTTTACTTTAAAAAAAAATCCTTCATTGATTTGAAATCTTATTTTGAGTTAAAATATTCTGTACTGAAAAATATCTGACCGCAAAACTTAGTTTTTACTTTTCGAGATGTAGATTTACTATTTCTTTAAGACAGTAAATATTCAGTAACCTCAGAGCATACGTGCTGCCGAAGTATAATGAAGTGCATATGAATCTAAGTTACGCAGAAAGGTTTTTGAGAGTAAAATTTTAAATACTTTTCAAAGAATATTTTCCTTGCTAATTTTGTAAATTAGCGCAATTAAAAAATCTTTTTTTGCCATCACTTTTTTTATTACTTATATTTTGCTTTTTTTTTTACTGAGGAAAAATACATATTTTTAATACATGTAAAATTCAATTTACACGTATGTCTTTTAAACATATGCTAATATTTTCTTTGGATAACTTTATTGTTAGAATTTTAATGCAATTAAATAAGTATTTGATTTTGACATATTTATTTAGTTTACAGAACTGTTTTTTTTTTTTTTTTTTTAAATTTATATCCATTTTTAGTTAAAAAATAATGGTGCATGTATTTTATGTAAGCAAAACTTCAATATATAAACATTAAAAAAATAGTTATTATTATTTTTCACATAATACATTTTCCCCATATTCTATAACCTGTACATTTCTAGATACCTTTCATAAATCTCAATATTGACATAATCACTGGTGTGTCTCTGGGAAAATTAATGTTATGCTTTCATTTTTAACAAAATTTATACTGTTATTAATTTGTGAAGTTTAATTCTGTTTATAATGATTTAGCATGCATCAATATAATTACTATCCATTTTGGGAGATTCTATAGGCATATTATTGAGAAAAATGTATATTAATTTCACGGCAATCAAAGTGTATTTACGGAAATTTTATAAATAGAAAAATGAACAGATACCACTATTTAAAAAAAAAAAAAAAAAAAAAAGAAAAAAAAAAAAGAAACACTCATTAAAAAATATTGTAGTTTTGTCACCCTAGTTCTGCATCGGGCACCAAAACTAGCAAATTATAAAATTAACCCGTTTTTGATGAATAAAAACTTCATTAATAAACAACGTGTATATATAAAAAACAAATCAGACAATTGCTACGGGTGAAAATAATTAACACTTTCGCCGCGTCGAACAAGTTATCTCGTCTTCCAAGATTATTCGCTGTGCCCCAGGGAGTGATTTCTACGTGTACGTTCATTTATTTACTAAATGGACTTATTTTAATTAAATATTTATTATCTTAATTAATTAACTTACTTGTTTACGCGTCACTGCAGCGATGAATGTGTTTAAAAAGATTTCCATTTAGGGAATATAATATGTATATATATATAATATTTAAAATATAATATGTTCTGTACTAGAAATATATGAGAACATACATATGATGAGGAACTGAGCAGAGTCCACCTATGCCAACTAGTTTACTAATTTTTACTTATTTTAATTAATTATTTATTATCTTAATTGCATATGATGGGGAACTGAGCAGAGTCTACCTATGCCAACTAATTTACTAAATGAACTTATTTTAATTAATTATTTATTATCTTAATTAATTAACTTACTAGTTTACTATAATGCAAGCGCGTCACTGAAAGGTTTGCATTTAGGGCAAAATATATAGGCAACAGTGCATTACATGTTTTTTGCTTTCCTGTTGCACTCATGTCTGTTATTTTTACAACTGATAATGACATGTGCTTAATTATTTCGACTCGAAAACACTGAGGAGTTTAGTTGATGAACATTTTAACTGACATTTTGAAGAAAAAAAAAGAGGCATTTTCCGGGAATAAGAGCTAATTTTGGTATTCTTTAAAATATCAAATGTTCATTAGTTCTGCTAAGTTTGGGATACACAAACTTTAAGTGCGAGAAACACACGTACAAACCGACAGTTCGGGAGTAAAGTGCGGCACTTAATTCCAATATGTAGGGCGATCATAGTTAAACTTGGCCTATTTAGGAAACTCTGTAGCTGTAACTAAAATCCGGATTGAGTATAAAATTTCTAGATAGATATATTAAATACTGCGCTAAAATAATTAAATATATATATATACACACTCTATAACAACAACAGAAAAAAAAAAAAAAAAAAAAAAAAAAAAAAAAAAAAAAAACGACGCACCAAGAAGTGGGGACAAAAATTGGTAGATGTGATGTACATGTAGAGAAAAACAATTGATTACAGTTTCAGAAAATTTGAATGATTTAATCACGAAAAAAGGCCTTACAAAGTAAACAAGTCAATAACACGTTGGTCCACTTCTAGCCCTTAAGTACTCAGTTATTCGGCTTGGTATTAATTGATAGAGTTTGCAGATGTGCTCCTATGTAATATCGTGCCAAATTCTGTCCAATTGTTGAGTTAGATTGGTAAAATCCCGAGCTAGTTGTAAGACCCTTTTTATGATGCTCCAAACGTTCTCAGTGGAAGAGAAATCCGAGGACTGAGCTCAACCCCACTGAGCCGCCTATTAAGGGTATTTGAAGTCACTGAAGTACCAGTTGCACGCAGGATCAACGATAATGAGGAATTGGTGCTTGATTCCATCAAAACCTGTATGTATGTCAATTTGTGTCCAGTTTGCATTACTCTTTCTTCATGCATCACTTTTTTTTGTTGTAGAGTATATATATAAAGAAAAAACTCAAAAAATTTCTAAATTAGGCTGGATTTTATCGAAGTACATCCAAACAAGCTAAATTCCAATAAAAACACATTTGCTTATTACAGGATTACCTGTTACAAACTGTTTAGGAATTTAAAGCATATTGTTTGTATTTAACTTATTGTTGGGGTGCACAAACTTTTAGCGCGAGAAACACGCGTATGTACCCACTTTCAGGGAGTGGAGTGTGCCACTTAATCTCAATATAATTAAACTCCATATAATTAAACTTTGCTAATTCAGAATACTCTGCAGCTGTAACTAAAATCCGGATTCAGTAAAAATTTTGTAGATATACAATTCAAAGGATGCGTTAAAATAACTAAAAATAACTAGATAATAATAATAATAATAATAATAAAATCAAAAGCTTTCTACTTTTATCAAAAATTTTACTACGAAATTTTATAAAACAAGCTAAATTCCAATACAAACGTATTTAATTATTACAGATTTATTTGTTACAACTGTTTAGCATTTTAAAGCATATTGTTTGTATTCAACTTATTGTTGAATGTGAGTCCCATCCTTAAGTTGTAAAATGCGCAGCCCATAAATAGTGGGTTCAATAGCTGACCGCCAGTGTGTCTGCACAGGAAACGTTATACGGTCCTTCAGTTGCAGTGACATAATTATAATATTTTGTACTGTCACAATGCTTAAAAATAAAATAATAACAGTTTTCAATATTGTTTTCAAATGTTAAAATAAACTCCAGTTATTTTAAAGTGTTCTGACTGTAATCCGTCACGTACTTGAATTATTTTCCCTTTCCTTTCCTTTTCATTTCTTTTCCCAGAATCTTTTTGCAAAAAATGTCATGTAGATACTTTTATTTTAGCAGGTACTCTATATAACATTTAATATCATGTTTAGTGTTTCATTCAACCAGGTATAGGCAGCTATTTCGAATTACATGAAAAAATGAAAATATATATTTATAAAACGAAATTATATGAAAGGTTCGATTATAGATATTTGAATTTCAAATATGGGTAAACGTTTTAAAATTTTAAATTTTATAAAGGGGCCTATTTTATAGATTTAACGTTAAGGTGTGGCTAATGTTCTGCTACTATTTCATGTATTGTCCTGTGTTAGAATTTTATGTGACTCTTTACTTTTCGATATCAAAAATAAATAACTCATGTGAAATACCGCATTTAAAAAAATAAAATTCTAAATGCTTTATAAACTTATATTGTGTGTTTGTTTTAAGAAAAAAAAATAATAACACAATATTTTTTCTTATGTTGACTTTTTATGCAAATTCTGAGGCTATAGGTGATAAAGCAATCAGACGGTTTTATCTGAATATTGCCATCATAAAAATTCCTCGTAAAAAGGAAATAGCAGAATTTTATTGATGAACTAAATTTAGAGATGCCACAAACAGAAAATTCATGAAAAAAGAAAGGAATGATATCTTCATACTTTTTATTTGCCAACAGTGTTTCTTTTACATTTTCTGAAATAAATAGAATATAAATAATACAATAGGTGTGTATCATTGTGGTAAATATGGTGATGGCAAGACGAGATTAAAAAAAATGAAAAAATTCTCATTTGATTATAACACATTTGAGATTTAGGAAAATTCTTCAAGATTCACCTAAAAGTTTAAAACATATATCGAGATGAAAAAACTGTTTTCTTTCTTTTCTTTTCCTTTCCTTTTTTCTTTTTCCTTTTCTTGTAATTTGAAATTTATATTTTATATATTTTCTAGACTAGTCTTTTGAAAAATGTTTTAAAAAGTTTCATCGTTTCAAGAAACTAATTTCAATTAAAAACTGACCTGAAGTTGCAATTTAGAGAATTTATTCTACAGATGGAGCCCTATAGATCCAAAATTGGTCCCAGGGCCTGATACACATTCGGCCCCCCTACCTATTATTTTCCTCATGTTTTTTACGATGCTTTGAAAATGAAAAGCCTTAAAATTTACCACTATTTTATCCCAAAATGCCTATTTCAGTAAAATTTTAACTTTGTAAAACTTTTTTTTTTTATATATTTTTATTTGCTTTCTGAGTAAAAGTCTCAAAAAGTATTGTTTTCAAGTGCATTTTTTTATACTTTGAATAAAAATTTTTTGAAATGTTAATAAGTTTCGGGCCCTCAAATTCAAGGGCCCTTGGACCACAGCATAGTTGGTCAGTGAGTTAAACAGGAACTGTTTATAGATTGTTATTTTGTTAGACAAACAAATTCTAGGAGAAAAAAAATACTAATTTTAAAATAAAAATAGTAATTTGACAATATTAAACAGATTTTACAGAAGACCCCAAACTATGTAAATTTATTAAAAACTGCAACACGAAAAATTAAAATTTCACCAATCAAATACGTTTTTCTTATTTATATTGAAGAAAATAATACATAAAAAAAATTAAGCTTATTTTTCATTAAAAAAATTTGATGTGGGATGGATGGATGTATGAGCTTTACGTCGCACTAGTGCTGCGTAGTTAGGCAATTAGCGACGGTCTGAGACACCCCCCTAGAGGTGGTCCGGAGACATGCCATCACAATTTTGATCCTCCACGAAAGGGATGGCTCTCCCGCTTCGGTGACCCTCAGAAGTATAATTTTTTATGGGAAATTGGAGGACATTGCGGATACGACAAATTTTACGTGCACCAGACGCCATTAGTGTACACGACGGTGTTTGACCGGTACGAGTACCGAACCCGCAATCTTCCAATTACGAGGCCGGCGCTCTACCGACTGGGCTACCACGGCCCAAAATTTGATATGGGCACCACGTGATTTCCTTATACACCCATTGAAATATATACATTGTTATGAAAACATTCACATTTTTGTATGAGCTAAATGATTTGTAAATAAACAGACAGGTTTCAGTCTACGAAAATTTCTGAAAACAAGCAAGAAAAAAAAAAAAAAAAACTGCTACTTCAGCCACAAAAGTCACCAAAATAGGATTATATATACCGCGGAGACAAATATAACAAATTTTTAGGAAATAGGGCTTCGCGGCTTATTACAGAATCTGTCAGTGGGAAACAAACAGCCCGTGGCGGATCCAAGGTGGTTGGAGGCTAGGGAGCTAAAGCCCCCCCCCCCCCCCAACCCGAAATAAAAAAGCATTGACATTCACAAAACGTGTAATTAAAGGAAAACAACTTAAATTCATATTGGAATGAACATTTACAGTTTTGTGTGAGGTAACCGATTCGTAAATAAACAGACAGTTTCCAGTCCACGAACATTCCCTAAAACAAATACAAAACAAGTAAAAAAAAACTGCTACTCCAACCAAAAAGGTCACGATAATTCGATTATATAAACCAAAGAGACAAATATAGTAGTTTTTTCAGGAATAGTACCCCATGGCTTATTACATAATCTGTCATTGACAAATGCCCAGCTTAGAGTACAAGGAAAATGATTCGTGTATAGATGGTTCAGTTTTATTTGTCTTTGCCAAAAATTAGTGGCAAGAAACTATAAATTTTACCAAAATAATTAACTCAGTTAAAATTAAGAAAGGTTTTCTGGCTATCCTGAAACAATATTTGCCGCAAAATTTTATCGCTAATCTCGCCAAGCCGCAAGTGTGTAGCCAGCGTAGATTTGTGGTTTTGGCTTTCGAATTTGGCGAAAATTTGTAGTTTAGGGTTCCCGAACTTTGGAAGTTCTAACATGAATAAGAACAGAATTCTGGAATATTCCGAAAAAATTCATTGTTTTATAGCGCAGAACTAAATTCTTCGAATGTTCTATAAATGACCCACAAGACTATAAGAAAAAAGAAGGGTGTTTGTTGATGATTGTAGACTAGAACTGGCTTATATCTTGACATATCACTTTCTATACGGTATTACAGTAAAAATGGAAACAGATGAAAGTTTTTTTTTCATTTTTACGGCGGTAAGCTTTGCCTTAACCTCAAATTAGGCATTCAAACGCAGCGAAAAATAGAGTAAGGGATTCACAAAATTTGGAAACTCTAACCTCAATAGGAGTGTAGTTCTGGAAATTTTGTAATAATGCATTGGTTTCTCGCACAGACCTACCTTGAAAATTTCATAAACCATTGACAGTACTCTCGATGAATTCAAATTCTATTCAGATTTCGAAATTTCCGGTTGTTCCTGATTTAGCGATATTTATGCTCTGCTGTGTATTTAACATTGCTTATTTGATTTCTGTGGTAAAAATGCTCATTTCATTGGATTGTTTCATGAATATTAATTTTTGTTGTACATGAAAATATTTATTCAACTGTTTACTGAATATCAATTAAATAAAGTGCATTCGTCGACTAGAACTTGCTTATTTCCTTAAGAATTACTTTCTACCCGCTAAAAAGTCGAAAACATTTTTTATCAATACCATTACAGGTTCTATCTACGGCCTGAATATTCTTTAAATGAAGTGCATTCGTCGACTACAACCTGCTTATGTCTTTAATAATTATTTTCTGCACAATATCATTACGGGCTCTATCAAGCGCTGGATATTCATTAAATAAAGTTCATTCGTCGACCAGAACGTGCTTGTGTCTTTACAAATTACTTTCTGCACTCTAACATGTCGGAAACTTATTTTTAGGAATAACATTACAAGCTCTGTCTACTGTCTACGGGCTGAGTATTCATTATATGAAGATCATTCGTCGACTAAAATCTACTTCTGTCTTAAAGAATGAATTTCTACACTCTAAAATGCCGACAACTTTCACAACAATAACATTACGGGCTCTATCTACGGGCTATATATTCATAAAGTAAAATGCATTCGTCGACTTGAATCGACTTATGTTTTTAAGAAATTACTTTCTATACGTAAACATGTCGAGAACTTTCATAACTTTCATTATGGGCTCTATCTACGGATTGAATATTCATTGAATAAAAAGCATTCGTCGACTAGAACCTGCTTATCTCTTTAACCGCAACTTTCGACACGCAAAAATGTCTTCAGCTTTCATAACAATATCATTATTGGTTCTATCATCAGATTCTTATGAAATCTCTATGACTGTAGATCATATATAATGGTCAAAATCTTTGTATTTTTGGTCATTATGAATATAATTTTCCTAAATATTTCCAAAACGGAAAATCCCAGAAAGTCCAAAAAGAGAGGTGCACATCTAGATGTTATAATAAACCTGTATACGAATTTGAAACTTGCTACGTCCAACCGTGTTTGACTTATGCGATATAGACATACACGCACACATACTTACATACAGACGTCACGAAATTTCGTGCAAAGTCGTTGATATATCATTGAAACGATAGCTCATACTAAAACCAAAGTTGCAGCTATACAACTAGACATCCTGACAGTCACACATATAAATTTGTAACATTCTACAATTATTCGTTTTTGAGCTATGCGAAATGCAAAATCCATTTCGTATAAGGAAGTAAAAACTGCTTAAAAAATGGTTAAAATTTGTTATGCGGGATGTTTTGAATGTAGCTAAAATCAAAAGTAATAAAATGAGATGCGTTTTACAAACGAACGTGCATTTAGTTTTATGGAGCGACACTTAAAAGAATTTATTTACACGAGCTTTCTGAAATCACAAAATCCTCACGCTCCATTTTTTTTAAGGACTATGATTTATCTTCAGAAAGAATAACCCAAGAAAAATGTTTTATTTGTATTCATTAAAACATGTCATCAAACTGAATCCATATTTGTTCTTGGATTTCGTTTTCAAAGACCTTGCTTAAACCAATAAAGAAGTTGAAAGTTAAAAGTTCTGCTAAGAGAATGCTGAACGAGTGCATATTATTCATTCGAGACACTTCGAGGGGTTTTAGAGTCGAAAAAGTATTCTGTAACTTTATTGACCTGAAATAAACATTTTCTTCTTTTATGTTCCATAAAGGTAGAGTTTTCTGTCTTTTGATTTGGGAATGGAATACACATAGTGTCTTAAAAATTTTGACCACGTTCGAATTCTTTAAATATTTATTTTAGAGGAAGATAATACATCACAATAATGCATACATACGCGCACACACAAACACAAATAAAATAGATAGATAAATAAGTAAAAGGGTACAGAATTTTATAAAATTAATCAAACATTTTACGGGAGTCAGCTTCAATAATTAAAAAATTACCATATTATGTGACATCTATATAAATAAGTTAGTAAGGGAGTCCTATACCCTAATACACTGGTATACAAAATTTTAGTAATGTATCATAAAAATGTTTTACAGATAACGCTTCGAAATTTTGAAGAGCAATTAAAGAAGAAATAAATTGTAAATGTTTTTATTTATTTACGCTATCATAGCTTTCACTCATTATTTGGTCCAAATTCATAAAACGGAATGTGACATCATGTTTACATCGGAGAACTTACACAGAGATGTTACCTGTGGTTTAAGTCAGTTTCTTTGTTTTAATACATCACAGAGGCTTTTTATGATGCACTGCTAAAATTTTGAACATCATTTTATATGTATATGGAGAACAAATGCACTGCTTGGAATTTTCGGTTTAGGAGGGGGATGGGCTTATATAAATTTAATTTTGTATTTATTTAAATTAATGGGGTTTGACATTTTTGACTTGACACCAATGACTTCATTTAAACGTTTTTATTTATATTTAATATTTATAAATTGAAATACAGGGCGATTACATTTAAAGTTACGATTTCAAAACGTTATAATTTTAATCTAGAGTGATATAGAAGAATATCAAAGAATATAACAATACTGGTATTAATTTTAGATGAATTAAATTACATGAATCCATAGCTTTGTTATTAAAATTCAAATTAACATATGTAATACTTTGTTCAGCTATATTTTCTAAATGGAATTTCTACAAAAGAAATTATAACGCCAATAAAAAAATAATGTAATAAATAATATAAAAAAGAAAAAAAAAAGAAATATTTTTTCTCCTATAAGAATAAAACAAAATTCTAATTCTGTTTTTTTCTTATATTAAATAGTTTTAATCAAGTATAACTTATATCAAGTTTACTTGTTACGTCCCTTTTCTAACCATTTCTTATGATGGTTACATGGAAATACTTTGTATTGCTTGTATTAATATATATATATTAATACTAATTATGCCTTAATCGATTCTAAACTACGTCTGAATGACGTAATGATAATTTCATTATGCTTTGTCTTGAAGAAATAAACTGAAATATATTTTTAAGTTAATATCTGTAATTGATCGTAATATAACCGAATTCGTTTGTGAGTCCCTGTAAACAAAACCAGAAAGGCTATTTATACCATTTTGAAAAGTAATGAGCTATTGAAAACATGAATAATTTATACAACTTTCATTGCATTCTAAATACGTTTACAAAAATACGATCATCGTGGGTACATACTGACAAACCTAATTAATTGGTTGGTTCTTTATTTCCACTTTGTTGGTTATGTAAGTAAAATGAATTATAGTTTTGGTTACTTTGCCCGAAAAGTGGCAATACTATTAATAAAAAAATATGAATTTTTATTTTATTTATGAAAATTAAAATGAATAAAAAACTAGCTTTAAACTATCAGTTATGGGTTAATTCTATGTCGATTTGTAAGATTAAACTTAGTAAGAAAACTTTTCAAATTATAATAGCTGATTTTCTTAAAAAATTTACTGCCATAAGATTTAATGTAGTATTTTTACGATTACATTAGTTGTTGACTCGCATAAAAAAAGCTATAAATAATGATTATAAAAATTTCATGTCTGAAATCACCAAATAAGTAGCCTACTGGTGATCGAATGATTGCGATTATTATATACTGTTACTAGATTCCTTAATTGGAAATTTAAATTGCTTAATTAAAAAAAAATAAGACTGTTGTACATTAATGAAATCAAAGTCAGGAAAAATGGATAATTTTAATTAATTTAACAATTAAAATATCTCCAAATTTAAAGAAAACTTTAATTATATAAGATTTCATCATTATTGTTTAAAAAATAAAAATTTGCTGAACTTGTGTCTCACTGCTTCTATCTATAAGTTTCTGTTAATGGCTAGTTACATATGAAAAGTAACTCAATTTAAAGTAGAAATAAAACTACTTCAGATATATAAATGAAAATTATTGCCTTTATCAAATTAAAAAGTGAAAAAATATTGATTAAAATTATAAATATTTCCCCAAAATATAGTTTTATTCTTATTGATTCAATTATTAAATAAAGAGATAATTTCCTCATAAGATTAAAAGATAATTCATTTGGATAGAAATAGCGAACAAAGTACACAATGATGTTTTTTCGCCTTTCATAATAGATTTTTCGTTTTTGTCATTAATTATAAATTTCTCAAGATGCAAATGCAGAAAAATTTAATCTTAGCATCAAATATATATGTGAACAAACATCTATGACAAAATGACAAAAGAAAAATCTGACGTCATTTGATAAAAGAAAAAAAAAAAAAAAAAAAAAAAAAAGGAGATTTTATGTCGATATAAATTAACAATATTATTGATTTCTATGTTACTTTGTTTGCTGAACTGGCATTCTTATTTATTAATATTAATCAAGAAATATCAATTAAATAGTTACTAATTTTGATAATGGAAAAACAGCTTTCATGTTTTCTCACGCAAGCAATGTGTAATTTGTAATATTTAGTTATATAATTTCTTACGGTTGGATCTGAATTTCATGTGTTTGTATAAATAGAAAAAAAAAGTAATAATTTAAGATAAAGAAAACTCCTTCAGTAAAAATGAAAATTCTTAGTCCAGAATTAATTGCATATTAAAAAGCAGAATACATAGAAAACTATTTTTTAATTTCTTAAAACTCTGTGTTGAATTCAGTTTAATTAATTTTGTTTCATTTTCGTAACATGTGTTATAAGAATAAAAAATAAAAGGCAATTGAATGATATAGGGTAAATTTATTTAGAGTTTTTTTTTTTTTAAAGAATACACTAGTTTAGTTACGAGTGTGTGTTATGTATTCATTAATTAAATAAATTTATTCACTTATCTTCGCAAAGTAAATCAGTAAAATCACACAATCGTTATATTACTTTCTTCAGTAGAAACACTTATGAAATGACACATACCGAACAGTACGTGCGATTTTTCGAATAAAAATCGTCTATATTTTTTCGGCCCATTTCCTTCGGCCGAAATTAAACAATTTAATAATTTTTATATGCTGCAAACATTGCCCTATCCATACTTATCAACGTTCTCCTGAGCTTTACAAAATTTGTCTAGTTAAAAGTATATATGCTAAGAATGAAGGTGTTTCTGTAATGTATCAACTTTCTGAGAAAGAGTTTGAATGCATTCAAGGTCTAATATATATTGTACAAATTCATGATTTTAAAATCAAGAATTATGTTTAATATAAATGAAATAAAATGAAATAAAACAAACCTTTAATTAACTTCATGTTTTGCACATGTAATATCATTGTAGTTATTTGTCTCGTTTTTACTTTCCGAACACTATAGTGAGGAAAGTATTGTAATCATGTCAAAAATCCGAATTTGAGATATTGATGTTTCTATACGTTTCGAGGTCCCCTGAGTCCGTTTTCACTATTTTTGCGATGATGTATGTATGTGTGTGTGTGTGTGCATGTATGTGTGTGTGTGAGTGAACACGCTAGTGTCTGAACGCTTTGATCGAATGAGCTGCAAGTTGGTACGCATGTTGCAAGTGACGAACCCTATTGATTTTGACGAATCTAGCACTTATAGTTTTTTTTTACAGGGACACAAAGAAAAATTCTTTATCATTATCGTCTATGGGACCAAAATCTTAAAAGTGCGATAGTATCTAAACGCCTTATTCAATGGAACAAAATATTTATACATATATTATAGGTCACAGATACTCAATCTGTATAGATTTTGGAGAATCTAGCACATATAGTTTCTATACAGAGACACAAAGACAAATTCTTTATCATTATGGCCTATGGGGCCAAATTTTTAAAAGTGTGATAGCGTCTAAACGCATTATTCAATTGAGCTGAAAATTTATATGAATATTATAAATCACTGTTATACTAACTATAAGTATTTTCGTGAATCTAGCATTTATAGGTTTTTACAGGAACACAACGAAAAATTCTTTATCATTATGATCTATGGGCTCAAAGTTCAGTAGCGTTATATAAAACATCGTGTAACGTATGGAGAAAAATACTCTCTCTATTATGGTTTTCTCTCTTTTGTTTGTTTAACAACACCTCTTTCTTTACTTTATCTACAAAACTGTTAATTACTCAATGTTCGGAAAGTCGAGTGGAGTCACTCTAGACTTTGTTTAAAGATTTTATTTTATAGACTATGTTTTTACTTTCCGAACACTATAGTGAGGAAAGTACATATTGTAATCATGCCAAAAATCCGAATTTGAAATTTTGATGTTTCTATACGTTTCGAGGTCCCCTCCCAAGCAGCACAGAAACGCTCTCTGAACGTTCAAAAATTGTTCTGCAAACACATTCTGAGAACGTTAAATTTGAACGTGTTATAGACGTCTATTTGTCCATCTTGAAGACGTACAATAGTACGGTTCAGAGAACGTTCAATGAACGTGTAACTATCACCATCGGTGTTATAGAAGCTTTCTGAGAACGTTCTATGTATACGGTCTCAGAACGTTCAAAACGTTTTTAGAAAGTTTTCAAAACGTTATACGCATTTTCAGAACGTTCTAGAAAACGTACTGTAAACGTTCTAAAATAGTGTAGTTAAAAAAAAAAAAAAAAATGTGACGTCTTTTTAAAAAATCACCTCAGTACGAGCGTTTAGAAGTAAAAAGTACATAGCTGATGACGAATAATGATACAACACATGGACAGGGATATGAATTACTTTTATTATTTTTTCAATTCAAATAATGTCTGAGAAATTTTAACATACTTACTATCCCTTTAATTTTAACGTATATGCATCAAAAATTCCATATTCTATGACAGTTTTCCCCAAAAAGTGTCATAACGTCTTTTTATCCCTTAAAAAATTTCTTAAATTTTTGCATTTTTTAAAAATTTCTTTTTTTCCCCTAATCTGAAGATAATAAAGTTATAGTATTAATTACAAAACTTTGAATAAACATAATAAAATGCAAGAACTCGCACCAACTGTTTCGGGTCAAAAGAAGACACAACCCTTCATCAGGCGAACAATGTAGGCGCGAGAGCTGCAAACAAGCACGTTGAGTGTATTGAATGCGTTGCCGCTTTGTTTGTAGCAGCCGTGCTTTGTCTGTAGCAGTCGTGAATTCTTGCATTTTATGGTGTTTATCCAAAGTTTCGTAATTAATACTATAACGTCATTATCTTCAGATTAGGGGAAAAAAGAAATTTTTTAAAAATGCAAAAATTTAAGGATTTTTTTAAGGCATATAGAGACGCTATGACACTTTTTGGGAATTACTGTCATAAAATATGGAATTTTTCATGCATATACGTTGAAATTAAAGGAAAAGTAAGTATGTTAAATTTTCCCAAACATTATTTGAATAAAAAAAAAGTAATTTATATCCCTGTTGCTGTGTTGTATCATTATTCTTCATCTGCTATGTACAACTAAACTCTTGAATTATTTTGCTTGTTTTAATCCTTGTGATTCCGAATGCGTCATCCTATGATTAATGTTTGTTTTTCATGGTTGTTTTTTGTTTGATTCTCTGATTTCTTGAACTAAATAATTTATTCCAATTTATTCTTCATTTTTAACTGCAATTAATTTCTTGTACGATAGGGTGCTCGCTAGCAATTTGCTATTATAGCTGCTAACGAACGAAATCGTATATTGGTGCTCAACGAGGATAAAGGTCACTTCTGACGAATTTTTTTTTTTTTTTTTCTACGGGTCTAAGCTTTTCCTTAAAAATTTTTTTTTTTTTAAATGATGTCTTAATTTTTTATTTTCTATTTTCCCGTTTCATGTGGTTTTTGCGCACCGGCAAAATTATTAAAATTGCAACTAACAATATATATATATATATATATATATATTAATTTTTTTTTTAAATACAGGGTGCAAAGCATAGTGAGGAGAATACCTTTATCTCCGCAACTATTGTTCGCAAATATATAGTTTCAGTTACAAAATGTTTTAAAAAATATGAGCATTTGTGGTATGACGTGTTTAAATTTAAAATATCTATTTTATAAAAATTACAAAAACTAGCTTTTTATATAGTCCCAGATCCTATAGTCATATTTAGAAAAATTGACATTCATCCTAACAAAAAGTTTCATTTATATTCTCCCAAAATGGAAAAAGATATTTAAAGTTTAGATTTTCTAACACATTTCGGCCTTCAGTAATTGACCGGTTTAAAAATCCTATTTGGAATTTGTTTGCATTTTCCCTGGCTTTAAAAGAATTTTTCATCGACTTTTTAATAAAGCCCGAGAAAATGCGAAATAATACTAAATTTTGAAACTAACTATCTCAGACAATTTTGGTTGCACAAAAGTGAAACTTTTCGTGTTATATTTTTTTAGGTTGGAAGTCAACTTTTACTTTTAGCGTCATGAAAGTTGTATAAAAATTATCAGTTTTTGTGATTTTTAATAAATTGATTTTTTTAAATTTAAGCATGTCATATAATGAATCCTTACATTAAAAAAAAAATACATTTTCTTATTGGAGGACATCTGAGACCAATTGTTGCGCAAATAAAGGCCTGCAAATTAAGCAATAAATTTCCGTTGTAATATTTTTAATGGGTAATTTATATTTCTAAGTAACAGGACGTGGTAATAAATCATAGTCTTTCTGTCTCCCTTACGCAAACGATTTTCTGGCGATAAAAATTGGCATAATGATTGGCTTAAACCTTTATAACGAACTCTCTAAATTCAAAATATTTGTATTAATTTGTTCGAGAGACAATGGGGATGTAATTGGCTTTGAGTTTGACGCTATTTTAAAAAGATTTGCGTTATTGAGCAGTCGGGTCATGACTGCGAGATTGATAACTAGAGATTTTGCTCCCAAACTATTGCTTGAATAACACGTCATCGCAAAGCCCTCTCTCTCTCTCATCTAATACTCTGAATATCTTTAAGACTGTTTTAAATTGTTGTTCAAGATACTTATAATTAATTCATTCCCATGCTCAGATGATTAAATAAAATTTGATTACTGCAAATTATTGGTTTCCTTCTTTACGGCCTGTTTTTTATTGTTCCTGGGGTTTTGCGGACTTTAGTCTAAATAGCTCAAGTTAACCAAATGTCTACTATAGTTTCCCTCCAACATTTTGGACGCGTCCTCACTGCTAGTTTTAGAATATGTAGCTGCACTGTACAAGTTCTTATTAGAACTTTTAAAATGTAAGTTCTCACATATGAATTCGCAAACCTATGACTCGGTGATTAAGGTGGCATGATTGAGCAGAAACCTCGGAAGAAAACGTTTTATTAGCATGTTTTTCGAATGGTCAGTGCGTTAAATAAATAGCCACTTTAAGCAACAAACCAGTTTTATTCATTATAATTATTTTTTCTTTCAATTTAAATATCTGTGTTATTTCTCTTAATGTATCATAATTGATTGTAAGCCACTCAAAATATATTTCGCTGTGTAGAAATTGTTATCTTTATTTTACAATTAATGTGGTTACTTCGCGGGTAAACTTATCCATTTTCTGAAAAATCAAATAAATAGTATTTTGTATCTTTTCATATTTACTTTCTGTCTCCCACATTTAAAACTAACATTATGATTTCCCAGGAAGGTTTTACACACAGAGGAATTTTACAAAACTTTGTATTAAATACATCCTATAAAAATTTTGTCCATACAGATTTATAAGAACCTTTATAATAAAAGTTCTGACATAAAAGATTTTAAAAATACTTTATAATAAAATTGTTGGATAAATTGTTTAAAAAAAATACTAATAAAAAATATAGGTTAAAATAGAAATTGTTTTTAGTTATGTTATTGTTTTTAGTTAATTATTTTTAGTTATGTTTAGCATAGGAAAGTATGGGCGAAAGTATGAGTAGAGGAACAATCATACCCACACAAAGCTTCAAATGCCTTGCGTTAATTACTTCTCCAAGGCTCTTCGAGTATTATTTTTTACAGAGTAATTTTAAACATTACCTTTTCCTTTAACTTGTTACTTGTCGCCTTTTTACATGCGAGATAAAACTTTCACTGGAATAATTTATGTTGAGGTATAATATGTGTTTTTTTATACCTGAAATTTCAAGATAATACGTCAAATAATTTTTATTATTTATTCCACAAAATGCATAAAGATGAATATGTTTCCATTATTTCGTAAACCACTTGTATGTCTATATCTTTATCCAGGAAATGTACACGAAAATGTAAGACTGGTCATACATACTGGTCTATAGCATATGTACATGAAAATATAAGATTGGCTATACTTAACTGTAACATATGTTTCTTCATTTTATTATGACTATTTTAAAAATAATTTTCCAAAGTGTCAGTCTCGTAATGATAATTTTTCGTAAGAAAAATGACGCATTTAACATTCACAGTTAATTTGATATCTTTTAAAAAGTTAGTGTGAAATATGAAGGTATACACAAATCAATATTTTATGAATAATGCGCATGAACGCATGGTATACATATTTGAATATAAGTAAATAAAAGGGTAATTACTGATTGTAATTAACAAATTATAATTTCTATTAACGATTTCAAAAAAGGAAATTTTAATCAGTAAATTAATATTAGTATTTATGTGATAAATAATATTATTCTGCGTGGTTATCAGCTCAATTATTTTCATCATGTACTGAAGAATATTTTTTAGTTTTGTTATTTTTATAATGAGATAAAAAAATTATTTATATTTTTTTCGTTACCCATCCTAAATCTCATAATATATTTTCATATTTTAAATGTATTTTTATAAGTGACTTCCCTTTTAACAATCTTTTGAGTTAAACTCGAAAACGAATTGTTTTTACTTTATCTAAAAAACAATTCTTTGTAATTATGTTCAGATATTATAATTAAGATTTACCAATTAAGAGTATGAAGTATATTTTGCAGCTCAAGACAAATTCAAACATTTTCAAGAGTACTATGAAAAAAATATACGTTTTAGGTGTATTAAATAAGTTTAAATGTGTTTGCAACAATAGAGAAATGCATCAGTCACCAAAGTGATTTTTTGAAATTTTTGTCTTGGGTTTTACTGCCACAAGAAGTTTGAAAAATTTTTTTATATATGAATTTCAAGCTGTTGTTTAAAAGTATTTTTTAAAACCAATATTCTCTTACAATTTCTAATTTTTAAAGACATTTATTTAATAAATAATGTTCTTAGAAGTGTTTTGTATAACTTTAAGTATTTGTTTTCTAAAAAGTTAATCATTTTGGGAAAAAATAAAAATATGTATAAATTTAGTAAATGATTGAGATTTTTGTATCGTACTCTTTTTTTTTAACTTTTAATTTTACTGTAAATCTGACCGTTATTTTCATAAAATGCACTATAAAGAACAGTCAGAAAAGAAATCAAGTTGATTGCAAAAGAAATAAATCAATAAATAAATTTTAGAATTTTGAGCATGTTTATAAAAACACGAATTGAGGAAAAAAAATTAACTCATTACCTGCTATTGTTACTTTTTTCGGTCTTTAGAAATTGTTTTATTGCTTTAGACAATATTTTAGACAGTGAATTCCTCCATCGCCACAAAAATGGGAAAAACTTAAGTAGTACATCTAATTTCTTGAAATGTATTCTAATCCTTTAATATTCTGTACTAAAACTTATGAAATTAACCAATTAAAAGAAAATTAGATTTTAAAGTTTTGGCAAGTAATGGGTTAAGTGTTAGCATTTTAAGATATTTAAGAACATAATTTCAGTAGAAAATCTTATATATATACATATATACATACATATATTGTTCCTGAGAGTTTGTCAGGATGAACTTAGAATGCCATGGCATATTTGAAGAAAAAAAAATTAGAAAATCAGTACATCATGTTTTTTGTCATTTTTGCCAAAAGAAAGTTTGGTTATTATTATTATTATTATTATTATTTTGCTTTATGATAATTTATACAAGTATGGAAACAATTAATTTAAGAGTACAATACTTACAAATGTAATCATTTGCATTAATAATATTACGTAATATTAGACCTCAATATTTTAAGTTAGAATATTCATTTTTTCATGAATACAATTGAACAATTTCATTTCCGGATCAAAATTATTTCAAACGAATTGTTTTATGAAACTGCAGCACTACTTCTATTTCGTAGAAAGCTAGATGCGATGTTTATTGCAACGCTCATTTAATTTTAAACCAATTGTCAAACTACACAGCATAATAGGAAAGATACAAGTAATAATAATAATAATAATAACTGAAATTTAAATCTGTATGCATAAATTTGCTGCGTTAAAAAAAATTGTTTCCCAGAATTACAAAAATTTCCTTTTTAAGTAAGACGTTTTAGTCTGTAGAGAAGAAATAACCCGACTAAAATGTTTTATTTGCCGTCGTTGAAACATTCCATGAACCCGAATCTGTATTTTTTCTTTGACTTCGTTTTGAAAATCCTCACTTAAACCAATAAAATCTTTGAATGTTAAGAGCTCTGCTAACAAAATGCAGTAAGAATGCGCACTATTCTCTTGAAATGCTCCGAGGAATTTTATGGAGCCGAAAAAGAATTCTAATGGAATTTTACTGAACGGGAATAAACAGTTTTTTTTTTCACTTTTCATCCTGTAAAAACGAACAATTTTCTTGCATTGATTTGGGTTTAATGTTATAAATAAGTGCCTTTTTTTTGGAATGCGTAAGTTAAGAACAGTTTGTTGTTTTCGGATGACTTTTTTATTTAAGTAAAAGCGCAGATTTATTTCTGAAAATGTCTGAATATTTTCACAGATAGAGTTGTAAATTTTAAACAAGTAGGGCTGACAGGCTGAAAATTGCTTAATGTTTCATCTAAGTCTCCTATTCAACTGAAAAAAATGTAAGCGTATATTTATTTGATTAAAAATCAGTTATTTTTACTTTTCTGTACTATAAGGAGAAAACAAAACCATATAAAAAATTATGGAGCTTCTCAGAAAAGGAAGCCCAAAAACATAAAAGTTAGAAAATTTAAGGAGAGCATTGCGCATTAGTAAAAAGTTTAAGGACATTCAGAATATTTCTGTATTTTCGAGAACATTTTTTAAAATTTCGTTTGCTTTTTAGGATGAATCTCTCTCAGCCCGCTGTCAGTTGGCCAGAGGGCCTCAAAAAAGGTCCGAAGTCTTGAAACTGTATGCTATCATTTTTTTTCTTTTTAATATAAAAGGAAAGACAACAAACATGAGAAAAACAGGGTTATAATCTCTAAGGAGAAATCAATGACAAAAGCGATGAAAAGGATGCGATAATATAGAGGATAGAGGACAACAAAAAAGGTTAAAGGAGTTAGTTAACTCTTAGGCCCGTTTTGGGTCTGCATCTATTCATAAGATCATTCTGGCCTTACACAGCCAGTGTGTTTAAAGCAGAATTATTGAGAGTTTCAGGGGTCAAATGAAATTGTACGCTAAGATATTCCATAACAGCACTGAGTGTAACGATAAAAATCTCCTTATGAAAATTCCGAACATATCAAGGCATATCATTTGCAAAATTGTTGCATTTTGTGTACTAATGAGTAACTTGAAATGGGTTCTCGCAGCATATGACCCCAACATACATCTATAAGTTACAATGGGACGTGAATAGGATGTGTAAAGAAGCAACTAAGTCTTAAAATTTAAATTACTATTCCGTGTAAGTAGGGATACAAGTTTTTTTTAGCTACTCGGAATTTGTTAAGCGTGGGTGTGATATGTTGTTTGACAATGAGACAAGTTGAGCGTCATGCACATTCTTATTAAAATCCATTAAAATCCCACAATGATTCCTCCTGTAATAAATAAACATTAAGTAAATTTTAAATAAATTTTCAACAAATTACTTAAAACAATGTAATATTTTTTAGTTTTATATCATATCTTACACTGTCAACCACTGATGATTGACGCGACTTTATATCATATCTGACACTGTCAGCCACCAATGGATGACATGGCGCTCAACGTGTTAAGGCTTCTTTTCTCGCTAACTTTATACCTGGTCATTCTTGGCACAAGCAGTGAAGAACCTTGAAAGACATGCATTTTTTAGTTTTTCGCAATTCTAAGGACTAAAATTTTTATACGCAAAAACTTGACATATCTTACTCATTTTGTGTATTTTTCATTAATATGTATTCAATGAATTATAAACAATTATGGTTTACCTTTATCACAAGAAGATTTTGGAGAGTCAAAATTTCACAAGAAGCCTTTTAAGAATTTTGAAAGCTTTTTCCTCTTTCTGCCAAGAGTCAACCATGAGTATTTCTGTCCGAACAGTTAGTATGGAAGTAGTAGAACATAAAATAATTATCTACACTATGGTTCATTTTTGGCACGAAAAGTGGTATGCTTAAAATAAAAAGGATATTGATAAAAAAAAAAAAAAGAAAGAAATATTATAAAATACTTTTTAAAAATTAAATGTTATGCATTTTATACTGAAATCAAAAGTAATTAAAACTTCTTTCCTTTACCTTTTCAAAATGACTCTTGTAAAACCTAATAGAGAATTATACCGTTTACTGTCCCATTATATTTGTGTCCATAACGTTTGCCGATGATTAAAGGTTTAATCATTCTATATTCTTAATTCAAATCCTTATAAAAATTACTGTCAAAAAGAAAAATGTATTTCTCTTACAGTGACCTGAACGTTCTATAAGTAAATTGAATTTTACTGAAAAAAAAAAAAAAATGCTTATTTTTTATCCAAATTTTACTTAAAAAAACAAAATCATTCATTGATTTGAAATCTTATTTTGAGTTAAAATATTCTGTGCTGAAAAATATCTGACCCCAAAACTTAGTTTTTACTTTTCGAGATGTAGATTTACTATTTCTTTATGTCAGTAAATATTCAGTAGCCTCAGAGCATACGTGCTGCCGAAGTATAATGAAGTGCATATGAATGTAAGTTAAGCAGAAAGGTTTTTGAGATTAAAATTTTGAATATTTTTCAAAGAATACTTTCCTTGCTAATTTTGTAAATTAGCACAGTTGAAAATCTTTTTTTGGCATGACTTTCTTTATTACTTATATTTCGCTATTTTTAGTTTTTTTTTACTGAGGAAAAATACATATTTTAAATACTTGTAAAATTCAATTTACATGTATTCCTTTTAAACATATGCTAATATTTTCTTTGGAGAACTTTATTGTTAGAATTTTAATGCAATTAATTAAGTATTTGCTTTTGACATATTTATTTAGTTTACAGAACTGTTTTCTATTTTTATTTATTTATTTATTTATTTTTTAATTTAAATCCATTTTTGTTTAAAAAATAATGAAGCATGTATTTCAAATTTTAAACAAGCATTGAAAACATATTCAAACATAACTAAAATTTATGTAAGCAAAATTTCAATAAATAAACATTAGAAAAATAGTTATTATTATTTTTCACATAATACATTTTCTCCATATGCTATAACCTGTACAATTCTAGATACCCCTCATAAATCTCAATATTGACATATTCACTGGTGTGTCTCTGTAAAAACTAATGTTATGCTTTTATTTTTAACAAAATTTGTACTGTAATTACTTTCTGAGTTTAATTCTGTTTATAATGATTTAGCATGCATCAATAGAATTACTATCCATGTTGGGAGATTCTATAGGCATATTAGTGAGAAAAATTTATATTAATTTCACAACAATCAAAGTATATTTACGGAAATTCTATAAGTAGAAAGACGAACAGATATCACAAAAAAAAAAAAAAAAAAATCTCCATTTTAAAATAATGTAGTTTTTTCACCCTAGTTCTGCATCGTGGTCCAGTACTAGCAAATTATAAAATTAACCACTCTTTTAATGAATAAAAACTTTGTTAATAAACATCATGTAATGAAAAAAAATTAGACAATTGCTGCGGGTGAAAATAATTAACACTTTCGTCGCGACGGACGAGTTATCTCGTCTTCCAGGATTATTCGCTGCGCCCTAGGGAGTGATTTCTACGTGTACATTTATTTATTAGTTCCCCATCATACTATAGGTATGGGGAACTTAGGTAACCATGACAATTTTCGGCCTCGGTTTTTTGACTTTTTTATACGTTTTCAGATGTGAGGAATCCGAAAATGACAAAATTTGTATGGTGTCCATCTGTAGAGTGTCTGCTAGTTTGTTAGTCCGTTAGTCCGTTAGTTAGTTTGTTAGTCTGTGTACACGATAGCTCACGAACAAATGATCGCAGAGAGGGCGGACCAGTTTTAAAGTATTAGCTATGACACTGGCAAGAACCCTATTTAAGTAAGAGATCCTAAAGATGTAAGAACGGATTTTAAGTGTTAGTTTTGATGCCGGGATGAACATCATTAATCAAAAATATGCTACTTTGAAAATTTCGTAAATTATTCGAAATTTACGAATTTCTTAACATGGCAGAATACAGTAAAATTTCGCATAAATGTCCCTTTTGAGGGGTATTTTCATAGTAAAGATGTCAGATTATTCTTTAAATATCATATAAAATGCTAGTATAAACATCCTGGACTATGAATTTTCCAATTTAAAAATTTCGTAAGTCACTGGAAATTTACGATTTACTTAACATGGTTGAATAGGCCAACATTTCGCATATATGTCCACTTTTAGGGATATTTTCATAGTAAAGATGTGAAAACACTTTTAAAATATCATTTAAGATATTGGTATGAACCTAGCCGACTATGAACTTTTTAATTTAAAAATTTCGTAAGTTGTTTGGAATTTACGATTTACTTAACATGTCAGAATAGGGCAAAATTGAGCATAAACGTCCATTTTGAGGACCACATATATACCAGACAACTTCAAAATAACATTTATGATACTTGTTTGAACATGATTGACTACAAATATTCTAATAGGGAAATTTCGTAAGTTATTCGATATTTAAGATTTCATGAATATAGCAAAATGAGACGATATTCCATATAAATATGCATTTTGGAGATTGTTGCGTTGGAAATAGTCGCATGAAAACTAAACTACGAAATTGACCCCAATAAAATAAATCAATAGATTAGAATAAGAAAAATATACCGAACTGTACTTGGGTAGTCTATTATGCGGGGATTTCGTTCTGTTACTGTGTCAAGCATTTGGTCAAATTATTTTCTCTTAACTTGAATATAATATGTTCTGTACTAGAAATTTATGAGAACATACATATGATGAGGATCTGAGCAGAGTCCACCTATGCCACCTAGTTTACTAAATGGACTTATTTTAATTAATTATTTATTATCTTAATTAATTAACTTACTAGTTTACTATGATGCATGCGCGCCACTGCAGTGATGAATGCGTTAAGAAAGGTTTGCATTTAGGGGAAAATATATAGGCAACAGTGCATTTCATGTTTCTGCTTTCTTGTTGCATTCATGTCTGCCATTTTTACAATTGACAATGATATGCTCTTAATCATTTCGACTCGAAAACACTGAGGAGTTTAGTTGATGAACGTTTATTTTGAAGGGGAAAAAAAGGAAATTTCCGGGAGTAAGAACTAATTTTGGTATCCTAAAAATATCAAATGTTTATTACTTCTGTTAAGTTTGGGATACACAAATTTTAAGTACGAGAAACACTCGTACGAGCCCAAAATTAGGGAGTGGAGTGCGGCACTTAATCCCAATATATAGGGCAACTATAGTTAAACTTGGACTATTTAGGAAACCCTGTAGCTGTAACTGAAATCCAGATTCAGTATAAAATTTCTAGATAAATATATTAAAGGATGCGCTAAAATAATTAATATAGATATATAACGAAAAAAAAAAAAAAAAAAAAAATCAAAAAATTTCTAAATTAGAGTGCATTTTATTGAAGTACATACAAACAAGCTAAATTCCAATACAAACACATTTGTTTATTACAAGGTTACCTGTTACAAACTGTTTAGCAATTTAAAGCATATTGTTGAATGGGGTCCCTAATATTAGGTTGTAAAATGCGCAGGCGATGAGTAGTGTGTTCGACATCTGATCGCCAGTGTGCCTGCATATGAAACGTCCTACAGTCCTTCAGTTGCAGTGACATAATTGTAATATTTTGTACTGTCATAATGCTTAAAAATAAAAAAATAACAGTTTTCAATATTGTTTTCAAATGTTAAACTAAACCCCAGTTATTTTTAAGTGTTCTGATTGTAATCCGTCACGTACTTGAATTTTTCCCAATTCCTTTTTCTTTTCTTTTCTTTTCCCATAATCTATTTGCAAAAAATTTTATTTAAATTCTTTTATTTTAGCAACCACTCTATATAACGTTTAATATCATGTTTATAGTGTTTCATTCAACCAGGTATAGGCAGTTATTTCGAATTACGTGAAAAGATGAAAATATATATTTATAAAATGATTTTAGATATTTGAATTTCAGAAAATGGGTACGTTTTATAAATTGAAATTTTATAAAGAGGCCCATTTTATAGATTTAACGTTAAGGCGTAGCTAATGAGCTTCTACTATTTCTTGTATCGTCCTGTGTTAGGATTTTATGTGACTCTTTACTTTTCGATAATAATAAAAAAAAAAAAAAAAAAAAAAAAAAAACTCATGTGAAATATAGCATTTAAAAAAAATAAAATTCTAACCCCTTTTTAAACTTATATTGTGTGTTTGTTTTAAGAAGAAAGTCATAACACAATATTTTTTCTTATGTTTACTTTTTATGCAAATTTTGAGGCTATAGGTGATAAAGCAATCAGAAGGTTTTATCTGAATATTGCCATCAAAAAAATTCCTCGTAAAAAGGAAATAGCAGAATTTTATTCATGAACTAAATTTAGAGATGCCACAAACAGAAAATTCATGAAAAGAGAAAGGAATAGTATCTTCATACATTTTATTTGCCAATAGTGTTTCTTTTACATTTTCTAAAATAAATAGAATATAAATCATAAAAGAGGTGTGTATCATTGTGGTAAATATTATGATTGCAAGACGAGATTTAAAAAAAAAATTTCATTTGATTATAACACATTTGAGATTTAGGAAAAATCTTCAAGATTCACCTAAAGATATAAATTTATATTGAGCTGAAATTACTGTTTTCTTTATTTTATTTTATTTTCCTTTTTCTTTTTCCTTTTTTTGTAATTTGTAATTTATATTTTATATATTTTCTAGACTAGTCTTTTGAGAAATGTTTTAAAAAGTTTTATCGTTTCAAGAAACTAATTTCAATTAAAAACTGACCTGAAGTTGCAATTTAGGGAATTTGTTCTACAGATGGAGCCCTATCAATCCAAAATTGCTCCCAGGGCCTGATACGCATTCGGGCCCCCTACCTATTATTTTCCCCATGTTTTTTACGATGCATTGAAAATAAAAAGCCTTAAAATTTCACACTGTTTTATCCCAAAATGCATATTTGAGTAAAATTTTAACTTTGTAAAACTTTTTTTTTTTTCTTTTTTTTTTCTTTATTTGCTTTTTGAGTAAAAGTCTCAAAAAATATTGTTTCCAAGTGCATTTTTGTGTATTTTCAATTAAAAATTTTTGAAATGTTAATAAGTTTCGGGGCCTCAAAGTCATGGGCCCCTGGGCCGCAGCGTAGTTGGTCCGTGAGTTAAACAGGAACTGTTTACAGATTGTTATTCTGTTAGACAAACAAAGTTTAGGAAAAAAAATACTAATTTCAAAAGAAAAATAGTAATTTGACAATATTAAACAGATTTTTCAGGAAACCCCAAACCATGTAAATTTATTAAAAACTGCAACGCGAAAAATTAAAATTTGACCAATCAAATACTCTTTTCTTATTTACATTGAAAAAAATAATACATAAAAAGTTAAGCTTATTTTTCTTTAATAAAATTTGATGTGGGCACCACGTGATTTCCTTATACCACCCATTGAAATATATACATTGTTATGAAAACATTCACATTTTTGTATGAGCCAAATGATTCGTAAATAAATAGGCAGGTTCCAGTTTACGAAAATTTCTGAAAACAAGCAGTAAAAAAAAAAAAAAAAAAAAAAAAAAACTACTATTCCAGCCACAAAATTCATGATAATAGGATTATATATGCCACGGAGATACATGTAACAGTTTTTTAGTTTTTTAATAAATAGGTTTTCGCAGCTTAATACAGAATCTATTTGTGGAAAACGAACAGCCCGTGGCGGGTTAGGGGCTAGGGAGCTAAAGCCCGGCTTCCCCGGAAAAAAAAAAAAAAAAAAAAAAATGACATTCACAAAACTTATAATTAAAGTAAAACAACTTAAATTCATATTGGACTGAACATTGGCAGTTTTGTGTGATGTAACCGATTCGTAAATAAACAGACAGTTTCCAGTCCACGAACATTCCCTAAAATAAAAACAAAACAAGAAAAAAAAACTGCTACTTCAACCAAAAAAGTCACGATAATTCTATTTTATAAACCACCGAGACAAATATAGTAGTTTTTTCAGGAATAGAACTTCATGGCTTATTTCATAATCTCCCATTGGCAAATGCACAGCTTAGAATACAATGAAAATGATTCGAGTATAGATGGTTAAGTTTTTTTGTCTTTGGCAAAAATTAGTGGCAAAAAACTATAAATTTTACCAAAATAATTAACTCAGTTAAAATTGAGAAAGGACTTCTGGCTATCGTAAAACAATATTTGCCGCAAAATTTTATCGCTAATCTCGCCAAGCCGCAAGTTATTAGCCAGCGTAGATTTGTGGTTTTGGCTTCGATTTTGGCGTCTTAGTGAACGAATTTGGCGAAAATTTGTATTTTAGGGTTTCCAAACTTTGGAAGTTCTAACATGAATAAGAACAGAATTCTGGAATATTCCGGAAAAATTCATTGTTTTATAGCGCAAAACTAAATTCTTCAAAAGTTCTATAAATGACTCACAAGACTATAAGAAAAAGGAAGAGTGTTTGTTGATGATTGTAGACTAGAACCGGCCTATATCTTTACGTGGTACTTTATATACAGGCTTACAGTAAAAATAGAAACAGATCAAAGTGTTTTCATTTTCACGACGGTGAGCTTTGACTTAACCTCAAATTAGGCATTTAAATGTTGTGAAAAATGAAGTAAGGGATACACAAAATTTGGAAACTGTAACCTCAATAGGAGTCTAGTTCTGGAAATTTTGTAATGAGACAATTGTTTTTCGCGCAGAACTACCTTGAAAATTCCGTAAACTAATCTCGATGAATTCAAATTCCATTCAGACTTCGAAACATTCGGTGATTCCTGATTTAGCGATATTTATGCTCTGCTGTGTATTTAAGAATGTTTATTTGTTTTCTGTGGTAAAAATGCTCATTTCATTCAATTGTTTCATGAATATCAATATTTTTAGTACATGAAAATGTTTATTCAACTGTTTACTGAATATGAATTAAATAAAGTGCATTTATCGACTAGAACCTCTTTATTTCCTTAAGAATTACTTTCTACCCGCTAAAAAGTCAAAAACGTTTTTTATCAATACTATTACAGGTTCTATCTACGGCCTGAATATTCCTTAAATGAAGTGCATTCGTCGACTACAACCTGCTTATGTCTTTAAGAATTAATTTCTGAGCACAAAAATGTCACAACAATATGATTACGGGCTCTATGAAGCGCTGAATATTCATCAAATAAAGTGCATTCGTCGAACAGAACGTGCTTGTGTCTTTAAGAATTACTTTCTACACGCTAACATGTCGGAAACTTATTTTTAGGAATAACATTACAAGCTCTGTCTACTGTCTACGAGCTGAGTATTCATTAAATGAAGATCATTCGTCGACTAGAATCTACTTTTTTCTTAAAGAATGAATTTCTACACTCTAAAATGCCGACATCTTTCATAACAATAACATTACGGTCTCTACCTACGGGCTAAATATTCCTTAAATAAAGTGCATTCGTAGACTAGAATCAACTTATGTCTTCAAGAAATTACTTTCTATACGCAAAAATGTCGACAACTTTCAGAACACTATTATTATTACGGACTGAATATTTATTGAATAAAAGGCATTCATCCACTAGAACCTGCTTGTGTTTTTAACCGTAACTTTCTACACGCAAAAATGTCTTCAGCTTTTATAACAATATCATTATTGGCTCTATCATCAGATTCTTTTGAAATCTCTATGACTGTAGATCATATATAATGGCCAAAATCTTTGTATTTTTGGTCATCATGATTCATGAATATAATATAAATAAATATTTCCAAAACGGAAAATCCCAGAAAGTCCAAAAAGGGAGGTGCACATCTAGATGTCATAACGAACCTGTATACCAATTTGAAACGTTCTATGTCCAACCGTGTTTCAGTTATGCGAGATACACACACACGCACACGTACTTACATACAGAGGTCACGAAAATTCATGCAAAGTCGTTGATATCCCTGAAACAGTAGCTCGTACTAAAACCAAAGTTGCAGGTATACAACTCGACATCCAGACAGTCACACATATAAATTTTCAACATTCTACAATCATTTGTTTTTGAGCTATGCGAAATGCAAAATCCATTTCACAAATCAAGATTACTATACTTCCTTATACTATGTATAAGGAAGTAAAAACAGAAAAAATCTGCTTAAAAAACGGTTAAAATTTATTATGCGGTGTTTTGAGTGTAGCTAAAATCAAAAGTAATAAAATGAGATGCGTTTTACAAACGAACGTGCATTTAATTTTATGGAGCGACACTTAAAAGAATTTATTTACACGAGCTTTCTGAAATCACAAAATCCTCACGCTCCATTTTTTTTAAGGACTATGATTTATCTTGAGAAAGAATAACCCAACAAAAATGTTTTATTTGCATTCATTAAAACATGTCATTAAACTGATTCCATATTTGTTCTTGGATTTCGTTTTCTAAACCCTTGCTTAAACCAATAAAGATGTTGAAAGTTAAAAGTTCTGCTGAGAGAGTGCTGAACGAGTGCATATTATTCATTCGAGACACTCCGAGGGGTTTTATGGAGTCGAAAAAGTATTCTGACGGAATTTTATTGACCGGAAATAAACATTTTCTTCTTTTAAGTTTCATAAAGGTTAGAGTTTTCTGTTTTTTGATTTGGGATTGGAATATACATAGTGTCTTAAAAATTTTGACCACGTTCGAATTCTTTAAATATTTATTTTAGTGAAAGATAATACATCACAATAATGAATGCATAGACGCCAGTGTTGGGCATAATTGATTAAAAAGTAATTGAATTACAATTAAATTACAATTATAATTATTTTACTGTCAATCAATTAACAAGTAACTGATTACAAATAAATTGAATTGCTTATTCAATTTATTTGTAATAATTAAATTTATTTCTAATCAATTACTTGTTAATCGATTGACAGTAAAATAATTGTAATTGTAATTCAATTACTTTTTAATCAATTATGCCCAACACTGATACACGCACACACAAACACAAATAAAATAAATAGATAAATAAATAAAAGAATACAGAATTTTATAAAATTAATCGAACATTTTATGGAAGTCAGCTTCAATAATTAAAAACTTACCATATTATGTGACAACTATATAAATAATTTAAAGGTAGAAAGTGTTGCAAGAATACTATATAAATGAAGGCATGAATTCGCAGCTTCCTCAAATTAGTTATTTTAAATATATTTTATAACAAATAATTCTTACTAATAATTCTTTGTAAAAACAACAGTCATATAATTAAGTAAAGTTTGACTTACCTGGGTTGTCACAGGTAATCATATATTCCATTGATGAAGAACAATCTCCTTACTTATCATCAGATTGTACACTTGAAATTAGATGGAAAATACATGGATATATATTTTATAGGACTTCTGTTTTTAAACAATAACTACTTCTTTTCCTATAATGAATGTTGATTAGACTGTGAAATTCTTACATAATATGTAGATCAATTACTATTTAGGATAATTCACACATTGCTGCGTAATGAAAGAATGCCTAGATGTTTAGCCTTTTTATTTATTCATTTTAGACAAAAAAAATATTATGATTAAATAGAATAAGAAAATGGAACGTCAGTCCCGAATAACAAAAGTTACATGATTGAAAAAAAAAAGTATTACAGTGTACTCGTAGATAGACGCGACACATCGTCACATGATGCGGCAGGTGCACCAAACAATCAGTTGGCGGGAAGCAAAAAACAAAAAGAAAGTCCGGAACAAGAAAAACGAAAGTCAATAAAAGTGTTCTGAGATTAAATATCACAACACCCCCTCTTAAGCTCAGAAATTTTTCAATTGTTCATTAATGCATTTCTATGGCTATTAAAATCAGTTTTTGGCAGAGCTTTTGTTAGGGTATCGGCGGTCATTTTTTTGGTAGGTTTGTATTGAAGCTTGATTAGGCCTTCTTGTATTAGGTTTCGCAGAAGATGATATCTCAGCTGTAAGTGTTTTGTTTTGGAGTGGAATTTATCATTTTCAGCAATCTTGATGGTAGATTGGTTGTCCTGGTACAACACTATAGGACATTGTTGCGGCAAATTTAAATCATCCAGTAGTTTGTTGAGCCACTGTATTTCAAGTGCAGCACGTACGCAGCCTCTGCTGAAGACATGGACACACAGGACTGTTTCTTCGAAGTCCAAAATATTGGATTTTTATCCAATATAAATAAATTTCCTGAGATGGACTTTCTATCACTTGGGTTATTGGCTCAATCCGAATCCGAATATGCTCTAAGAACAGGTTCACCAGAGTTACAAAGTTTTAATTTAATATCTTGGGTATTTTTCAAATATCTAATAACCCTTTTCACTGCCTCCCAGTCTTTCGCTCTAGGATTTTCGTTTCTACGGCTTAAGATGCCAACGGCAACACTTATATCAGGTCGCGATACTGTAGAAATGTAAAGTAACGCGCCTATAGCCTGTCTGTACATTGTGTTGTTTGGTAAGAGATTGTCATTATCAGTTAATTTTATATGCCCTGGTTCCATCGGTGTGTCAGAGGGCCGTGCGTTATCTAGCCCAAATTTGGTTACAATGTCTCGTATTTTATTATTTTGATCAAGCGTAATTACCCCTTTACAAGGTCTTTCTATATTTATTCCGAGGTAATATTTGGCTTCCCCAAGGTCGGTTAATGGATATTCTTCCCTAAGTTGATTAATTAGTATGTCAATATTGTGATTTTTACTAGCTATAAGTAGGTCATCAACATACACAAAAATGTAAGTTTCTGTGTTATCTTTGTTACGGATATATAAACACTTGTCATGTTGACTTTGTTTAAATTCTAATTTACACAATGATTCATTAATTTTCAAATTCCACGCTCTAGCGGCTTGTTTCAAGCCATATATCGCTTTCTTTAACTTACATATTTTATTTTCTTCGCCCTGGATAACATAATCCTCGGGTTGATGCATGTATACATCTTCTTGCAAATTTCCATGTAGGAAAGCAGTTTTGATATCTACATGCCTTAGATTCAAATTTTTATATAGTGACATGGTCAAGAAACTTCTTAGAGTGGTATGCGATGCAACTGGTGCAAAAGTTTCGTCATAGTCCACCCCGTATTTTTGAGAAAAACCCTTGGCAACAAGCCTGGCTTTATATTTCTCGACTTGTCCTTGGCTATTGTATTTGGCCTTGAACGCCCACTTACAGCCTACTACTTTGGTCCCTGGTTGAGCGTCAACAAGTTCCCAAGTATTGTTTTGTCTGAGTGAATTCATTTCGTCGAGTGTGGCATTCAGCCAATTTTCTTTTTCAGCTGGGTTTTGAATTTTTAGTATATCATCAAAACACTTAGGCTCATCAATTCTTTTGTCATTTACAGCAAATGCAAATCTGTCGGGCGGAACACCTTTATTTAATCGTTGTGATCGTCGCGGCAGAGTTTGCGTGTCATCCGGACTATCGTTATCGCCCGCTATATCTATATTTATATCAGTATCTAATATTGGTAATTTGGACACCGGAATTTCATCATTTGAATTTTTATTCTTGATTTGTGATGTTTCATTATTGTGGGATTCTCTATTCTCATCTTCCAAAAATTTTACTGTTCTGCTAATTATTACATTTTTATTATTTGTGCAAATTCTGTAACCTTTGCTACGATTATCATATCCCACAAAAATTCCTTCTTGAGCGGTGCTATCCAGTTTTCCCCTATGTATTTTATGTACATATGCGTATGCGCGACATCCGAATGTTTTTATATTTGATAAATCGGGTTTACGGCCGGTCCATTTTTCGTAAGGAGTTGAGTCGCATGAGGAGGTCGGGAGCCTATTTTGTATGTAATTTGCAGTATTTACGGCTTCCCCCCAAAAGGAATTCGGTAAATTACTGTCTTTAAGCAGACAGCGAGCCATTTCGGTCAGCGTACGATTTTTACGTTCTGCCACGCCGTTCTGAGCACTAGAGTAAGGAACGGTAAACTGGTGCTCAATTCCTTCTTTATTCAAAAATTCATTTACTTCCATACTAGTGTATTCACTCCCGTTGTCGGAGCGAATTGCTTGCACTTTTCGGCCAAATTTGTTTGCGGTCATAGCCACATATTCCTTTAACTTAGAAAATACCTCAAACTTATTTCTTAGCAAATATATAATAGTATAACGACTGTAATCGTCTTTAAATGTAAGAAAGTAATATTTTCCACCTACAGTGGGGGTTTTCATAGGGCCACATAAGTCTGTGTGGACCAGTTCGAGTGGTACGGAGGCTCTAAATTGTGCAGCTTTGGGGTAAGGTGAATCAGTTAATTTTGACATTATGCATGTTTTACATTCAGTATTATGTTTGCAATCATTTAATTTTATACCCACAGCCATGTCCTTGTTAACTAAATCTTTAATGTGGTTAGTATTTCTGTGGCCAAGTTTCACATGCCACTTGTTTATGCAATTTTCGTTATCACAAGTTTGTATTACAATGTTCGCTGTGTGTTTGTTTTCAGAATAATTTAATTGACATCCATATAAGTTATTTTTCACATATCCCTCAATGCATGTATTTCCCTGATTTACAATTTTACAGGTTTTATCATCAAATACAGCGATACAACCATTCTCTGTTGCTCTTTTTATAGAAATTAAGTTAGTTTCTATTTCAGGGACATAAAGAACATTTTTAAGTGTTATTTTGTTCTGTGTGTTTTCCGAATTTACGGTATTCAAATCCACAGTACCGGAACCCAAAGATTTTAGCTGCATGCCGTTCGCGATAGTGACGTTAGAAAAGTTATTTTTAAGATCGCGAAATTTTAGTTTATCATTGCAGATATGTGAAGACGACCCTGAATCAACCACCTAATTTACAGTTTTATCTCCAACATAAAAAGAATACAATTTATCAGCTTTTGGTTTATTGGTCCCCTCTGCAATTTGAGCGCTATCTGGCTTCTCATTGTTCTGAGAGCATATGTTGGATCTGAAGTTGGGTTTTTTGTTGAAATTTTTACTGTGACTTTTAACAGCAGAATTATTTTTATTTTTTAACTTATAACATTCTTCAATATTGTGGTTACTTTTCTTACAGTATTTGCAGAATTTCTCCGATTTGTTATGGTATTGGACTTTTAACGCTGAGTTATGGACAGTTTTGTTTTCTAGCCTTTTGGCATATTCATCAGCCAATTTGTTTCGTATATATTCAGGTGTCAATTGCGCTTCGTCTCTCGATTCGAGACTTGTTATGAGAACGTCATACGAAGGAGGGAGTGAGCATAGCATTAATGCAGCTAGGTGCGATTCATCTATGACTTCACCTATGGCGGTGAGTCTGTCGCGTGTTTTATATATATCAGCTATATGTTGGTTAACATCACCACCTTCAATTAATTTTATGAAATAAAGTTTCCTAAGTAAGAAAAGCTTACTGGTAAGCGATGATCTTTCGTGGACTTGGCGCAGAGCATTCCAGCACTCTCGTGCTGTATCTAGATTCATAACGTAAACGATTTGTTCATTATCAATAAGTAAATTGATAATAGCTCTGGCTTTTCTATTTTTTGAACGCCACTGATCGGTTATTGGGTTGGGAGGATCGTCAGTAATGACTGTAAAAAGATCCTCTTTTTGCAAGTACATTTCAATACGAAACTTCCACACATTATAATTTGTGGAGTTCAGCGGTTCAATTTGTATATCTTTTGTTGCTGACATACTTAAACAAAATTTTTGTAATAGTTTTGTTAATATTTGTTCAATACGTAAATATTCATTTAATATTTTAAATCAACACAGTTTGGATAAATAGTACTTGAAGAAGAAAATAAAATTAAATAGTTTTCATAAAAATAAGTACTAGAAGAAGAAGATAAACTTAAATATCTTTCTAATTACTTTTCAATACTTTCGATTTAGTGTCACTTCAGTCTCATAATCTGTTGCAAGAATACTATATAAATGAAGGCATGAATTCGCAGCTTCCTCAAATTAGTTATTTTAAATATATTTTATAACAAATAATTCTTACTAATAGTTCTTTGTAAAAACAACAGTCATATAATTAAGTAAAGTTTGACTTACCTGGGTTGTCACAGGTAATCATATATTCCATTGATGAAGAACAATCTCCTTACTTATCATCAGATTGTACACTTGAAATTAGATGGAAAATACATGGATATATATTTTATAGGACTTCTGTTTTTAAACAATAACTACTTCTTTTCCTATAATGAATGTTGATTAGACTGTGAAATTCTTACATAATATGTAGATCAATTACTATTTAGGATAATTCACACATTGCTGCGTAATGAAAGAATGCCTAGATGTTTAGCCTTTTTATTTATTCATTTTAGACAAAAAAAATATTATGATTAAATAGAATAAGAAAATGGAACGTCAGTCCCGAATAACAAAAGTTACATGATCGAAAAAAAAAAGTATTACAGTGTACTCGTAGATAGACCCGACACATCGTCACGTGATGCGGCAGGTGCACTAAACAATCAGTTGGCGGGAAGCAAAAAACAAAAAGAAAGTCCGGAACAAGAAAACGAAAGTCAATAAAAGTGTTCTGAGATTAAATATCACAACAGAAAGCGAGTCCTATACCCTAATACACTGGTATACAAAATTTTAGTAATGTATCATAAAAATGTTTTAGAGATAACGCTTCCAAACTATGAAGAGCAATTAAAGAAGAAATAAATTGTAAATGCTTTTATTTATTTACGCTATCATAGCTTTCACTCATTATTTGATCCAAATTCATAAAACGGAATGTGACATCATGTTTACATCGGAGAACTTATACAGAGATGTTACCTGTAGTTTAAGTCAGTTTCTTTGTTTTAATACATCACAGAGGGCTTTTATGATGCACTGCTAAAATTGAACATCATTTTATATGTATATTGAGAACAAATGCACTGCTTGGAATTTTCGTTTTAGGGGGGAGGCTTATATAAATTTAATTTTGTATTTATTTAAATTAATGGGGTTTGACATTTTTGACTTGACACCAATGGCTTCATTTAAACGTTTTTATTTATATTTAATATTTATAAATTGAAATACAGGGCGATTACATTTAAAGTTACGATTTCAAAACGCTAGAACTTTAAACTAGAGCGATATAGACGATTATTAAAGAATATAACAATATTGGTATTAATTTTAGATGAATTAAATTACAGCTATTTGACTCCATAGCTTTGTTATTAAAATTCAAATTAACATATGTAATACTTTGCTCAGCTATTTTTTCTAAATGGAATTTCTACAAAAGAAATTATAACGCCAATATAGAAAATAATATAATAAATAATAATAATAATAAAAAAAAAAAAAAAAAAAAAAAAAAAAGAAATATTTTTTCTCCTATAAGAATAAAACAAAATTCTAATTCTGTTTTTTTCTTATATCAAATAGCACAAATTTACTTGTTACGTCCCTTTTCTAACCGTTTCTTACGATGGTTACATGGAAATACTTTGTATTGCTTGTATTAATATATATATATATATATATATATATATATCTGGGCCTGAAATTTGAACTCCAATTACGCTCGCCGAAACAAAAGTTTTACTCGTCACAAAATAGGGTTGCCATTTCTTTTTTCCCGCATTTTTTTCCCCTAACTATTTGCAAGGCTTTTACAGATATGAAATTGAAATTTTATTTTTCCGACTGAGTGAAAATAATGCCTGGACTGGGAGTCGAACCCCGGATCTTTGACTTACAAGGTCAAGGCTCTACCAATTGAGCTATCCACGCTGAAACCCGATCGACATTTTTCACTCAGACAACCTTTTAGGCAGAAACAATCTGGTCTATCATTTAGACAACAGACTCAACAGAAATAAGCCGCAGGTAATGGAAAACACCATTAAACAATGGGAGAAAGAAATACAATTTTTAATAAAATCACACAATCAAATGTGGAAGAAAATCATATTTATTGAAATTTTACTTTTCCGTCTGAAAAATAAAAATCCGAAAAATAATATATCCGTCAGTCGGAAAAATAAAATTTCTATAAATATAATTTTCTTCCACATTTGATTGTGTGATTTTATTAAAAATTTTACAAATATGCCTACAATTATGTATATTAAAAGTGTGTCGCATATCATAATGTTTCATAATCAACTCTAACCAAAAGTCATTATAGTGTATTGTATTTGAGATTTGAAAAATATTAAAATATCTAATAACATAAATGCAAAGAGGCATTAAAGAAAAAAAGACTCTTTGTCAAACAAAATATCCTCCAAAAATCTTATTATTCTGAAAGATTAAACTTCCTTATTTACCTGTTTATTTATTTAACTTTTTACATCAGAAATGTCTTTTTCCGTCCATTTTATTTTTGTAATCAGACGAAATGTCAATGTGTATAACTTGTTCATTGTTGTTATTTGAAATAGCCATTTCGGAATAACTTTTTCGATAAAATCGTTGCTTACAAAGCATTACAAGTGCAAATAATTGGCGTTTCAGTAAAAAACTGGAAAATATGAACTGTTTTTCATAATTACTCAACAAAATAAACATAGGCAGTATCTTTAAAGGGCTCGGGCTCATGACAATATCGCATAGGCAACTCTCGCATAGACACTCTCTGCTCGTCTATTCTCACTCTGCTTGGAGAAATAACAGTAGGAGAAACGAAAAGATCAAAACTTTTATGTATGCACTACGCATTTTTCCTTCTCCAGTCTGGGGCGATCTCGGGCCGCACATACACATACTCGGCTCTCCGAGAATCTGAAAAGGAGAGATTAAATATGAGGTTAAAAGATGGCAAGATTTTGCCATAGTTAAATCTATAAAAAGAATGTTTTCCGTCACCGTATCGTGTAAGAATTCTATCTATACGTAGACCAAATTTTTACTCGCCACAGTAAAAATTCCACTCGCCAATGGCGAGCTGGCGAGCGGAAATTTCGCGCCCTGTATATATTAATACTAATTATGCCTTAATCGATTCTAAACTACGTCTGAATGACGTAATGATAATTTCGTTATGCTTTGTCTTGAAGAAATAAATTGAAATACATTTTTAAGTTAATATCTGTAATAGATCGTTATATAACCGAATTCGTTTGTGAGTCCCTGTAAACAAAACCAGAAAGGCTATTTATACCATTTTGAAAAAGTAATGAGATATTGCAAACATGAATAATTTATACAACTTTCATTGCATTCTAAATAAGTTTACAAAAATACGATCATCGTGGGTACATACTGCCAAACCTAATTAATTGGTTGGTTCTCTATCTCCACTTTGTTGGTTATGTAAGTAAAATGAATTATAGTTTTTGTTACTTTGTTCGAAAAGTGGAAATACTATGAATAAAAAAATGTGAATTTTTATTTCCTTTGTAAAAATTAAAATGAATAAAAAAATTAGATTTAAACTATCAGTTATGGGTTTATTCTATGTCGATTTGTAAGATTAAACTTATTGAGCATTTTTTTCAAATTATGAACTCTGATTTTCTTTAAAAAATTATTGCCATAATATTTAATTTAGTGTTTTTCAGATAACATTAGTTGCTGAGACGAATCAGAAAAGCTAGAAATAATAACTATAAAAATATCACCAAATAACTATATCACCAAATAAGTAGCCTACTGGTGATCGAATGATTGTGATTATTATACACTGTTACTAGGTTCTTAAATTGTAAATTTAAATTGTTTAATTTAGAAAAAAAGAGACTGTTGTAGATTAATGAAATTAAAGTTAGAAAAAATTGATAATTTTAATTAATATAACAATTAAAATATCTCCAAAAAAAAAAAAAAAAAAAAAAAAAAAAAACTTCATTGAAATAGAAAATCTGAAATATCGCCTACATGAAATATAATAATATAAAGCTAATTACATAAGATTTCATCATTATTGTTTAAAAAATAAAAATTTGCAGAACTTGTCTCACTGCTTTTATCTAAAAGTTTCTGTTAATGGCTAGTTACATGTAAAAAGTAACTCAATTTAAAGTAGAAATAAAACTACATCAGATATATAAATGAAAATTATTGCTTTTATGAAATTAAAAAGTAAAAAATATTGATCAAAATTAAAAATATTTCCACAAAACATAGTTCTATTCTTATTGATTCAGTTATGAAATAAAGAGATAATTTCCTCGTAAGATTAAAAGATAATTCATTTGGATAGAAATAACGAACAAAGTACACAATGATGTTTTTTCGCCTTCCATAATAGATTTTTCGTTTTTGTCATTAATTATATATTTCTCAAGATGCAAATGCATAAAAATTTAATATTAGCATCAAATATATATATGAACAAACATCTACGACAAAAGAAAAATCTGACGTCATTTGATAAAAGAAAAAAAACTTTCAAAGAGATTTATGTCGATATAAATTAACAATATTATGGATTTCTGTGTTACTTTGCTTGCTGAACTGGAATTCTTATTTATTAATATTAATCGAGAAAAAACAATTAAATAGTTATTAATTTTGCTAATGGAAAATCAGCTTTCCTGTTTTCTCACGCAAGCAATGTGCAATTTGTGATATTTAGTTATATAATTGTTTACGCCTGGATCTGAATTTCATGTGTTTGTTCAAATAGGAAAAAAATTAGTAATAATTTAAGATAAAGAAAACTCTTTTAGTAAACCCAGAATTAATTGCATATTAAAAAGCGGAATTCATAGAAAACATTTTTTATTTTCTTAAATATCTGTGTTGAATTCAATTTAATTAATTTTGTTTCATTTTCGTCACATGTGTTATGAGAATAAAAAATAAAAGGCAATTGAATGATATCGGGTAAATTTATTTAGAGTTTTTTTTTTTTTTTTTTTTAGTTACGGCTGTGTGTTATGTATTCATTAATTAAATAAACTTATTCACTTATCTTTGCAAAGTAAATCAGTAAAATCATACAATCGTTATATTTCTTCTTCAGTAGAAACACTTATGAAATGCCACATACCGAATAGCACGTGCGAGTTTTCGAATAAAAATCGTTTATATTTTTTCGGCCCATTTACTTCGGCCGAAATTATATAATTTAATAATTTTTATATGCTGCAAGTATTGCCCTACCCATATTTATTAACTTTCTTCTGAGCATTACAAAATTTATCTAGTTAAAAGTATATATAACTAAAAATAACGCTGAGAATGAAGATGTTTCTGTAATGTATCAAGTTTCTCAGAAAGAGTTTGAATGCATTCAAGGTCTGATATATATATTGCATAAATTCATGATTTTAAGATAAAAAATTTTGTTTAATATAAATTAAATAAAACAAACCTTTAATTAACTTCATGTTTTCTATATGTAATATCTTTGTAGTTATTTGTCTCATTTTTTGTGAAGCATTCAGAAATGCTCTTCATTTCATTTCCTTTTTTTTTTTTTTTCGATAACAGTTTTGCAATGCAATAATATACATTCGGTTAACTGGACCAAAAAGTGTACTTTTTTTTTTTTTTTTTTCCAGAAAACTGTGCCAAAAATTCAAAATTCAGTCTTTTTTTAAAACATTTCCTTCATGCACGAACTATACTTATCTAGCAATAGAGCAATAGAAAAAAATTATTTAAAAAGAAAAAAAAAACTTTCTTTTACCCATATATATGGTAGAGAAAGTATTCTTTTTGGGTCAAATTTTCGAAATTGAGTTTTTGTTATATTTACACGTTTCGAGCTCCCCTGAATCTGAAAATCATGTTTTTAGCGAATGGTCTGTGTGTATTTTATCAGCATATCTCAAGAACAAGTAGCACCAGGATGTCCGAATACAATATTCTAAATCTATATTATATAGAGATGCTACACTAAACTTTCCGTTGAGATCAAGCGTTTGGTTCGTGTACAAGGACATCCAAGAGAATTCAAATGCATTACGTCTCTGGAGGAAATTGCATGTAAGTAGAGTTTAACATCTAATTAAATGAAATGAATGTATGTTTTTTTATAGGAATTAAAACTTGTTTTATTAGAATATGGTATGAAAAACATTCGCTGTTCATTTACAGAGCTACACAAAAGAACTAGAACACTTGGAAATTCATGGAAGGTTGTTTCAGGCTGTGCTATAGTTGTTATTAATATAGGATTAATATTAAGTGCAAAATGTGGTTTGTACATAATTTTCAAAAGATGTACAAGGCTGCCGCTTGTTATTCGAAGACATTCTTTTATATTGAATGTAATTAGTGAAAGTGCTTTACTACAATATTTTACCATGTTCAAGAAAACTGCTCAGAAATTAAATTTAATTTCTCATACCCATGTGGTGAATAAAGTATTTTTAAAACTGAATATTTAGCGTTTCTTTTTTATATATTGACACGTTTTGAGGTTCCCTGAATACTGAAGTCTCTTTTTTAACGTTTAAACTTTGGCTATAACTTTTATGAGAATAAATTAAAAACAAACAATTTCAGACAATTCAAATGTTGTATTTTGTAGTTAATATAAGGTTGTTAATTGAAAAATCTTATCAAAATTTCTAAGTTGTAAGGAATAGTGCGGGTGAAAGTTGTCTGACTAATTTGAAATGAATATTTAAATTTAATAACGGCTTTTGAATTCTGTTTAAATTTTTGTACAATATTAAAACAGAGGTTTGAGGGTGCGGTCGCCCTCTCATACGCAATTATTTGTCAAACGAGTCTTTTCCAAACTGTATTTTAAATTGTTTTCAGCGAAGGTTTATGTAACAGTATTCGTTATCTTATCCCTTAATGTCCAATCTGCTTTTATGGTATTGAATTAATTTCTGTGTAAGAGGAAGTCGTGTGGTTGACACACCAGATTATTTTAATTTCAAATAAAGCTATCATGAGTTGTCCTGACCACTAAGAAGCCACATTTGATGAGGGATCTCTGGAAAACAGGTTCTCGTTTTCGTATTTTTCAATGTTTTCTAACAATTAACTAAAAATAAATAAATAAATAATAATAAAATAAAATAAAATAAATAAATAAAATAATATAATACGAGGGTTGCTATTTATATTTCTGGCCTAATAATGAAAAAACAAATATGTAGGATCGAAATTGGTTTTATTGTTTTTCAAAATATTCTCCATGATGATCAATACACTTTTGCATGGGTTTGAACCAATTTTCAAAGCACTTTTTCCAGTCCGATTGAGGTAACTCCAAAACATGCGTTTTGAATGCATCAACCGCTTCTTCGGGGGTCGAAAATCGTTGTCCACGTAATTTATTTTTGATGTGTGGGAATAAGAAGAAGTCATTGGGTGCCAAATCAGGGCTGTACGGCGGATGACCCATCAGTTCGATCTTTCGCTCAGTCAGAAATGCATTTGTTTGAGTCGATGTGTGAGAGCTCGCATTGTCATGATGAAAAATGATTCGCCTGTTCTTCTGCTTTTTTCGAATTTCTCCGATGACTTCTGGCAAACAAATGGTCGTGTACCATTCAGAATTGACCGTCCTGCGTTGCTCTAACGCCACTGTTGCCACATGACCGTTAATGCCGAAGAAACAGGCAATCATTTGTTTCGATGTGCTTCTTCCTCGAACAACTTTTGTTGGTTTTGCCTCGCCTTGGAAGACCCATACAGTTGATTGCTGTTTTGTTTCCGGCTCATATGCATAGATCCATGATTCGTCACCTGTGTAGATGTTATACACAGCCTTTGATGTACCTTGAACGTATTTTTCCAACATTTCCTTGCACCAATCGACACGAACCTTTTTTTGAGCGTTTGTCAGATTATGCGGGATCCAACGCGAACAAATTTTTTTTACGCTCAAATGTTCATGCAATATTTTATTGATACTAGTCATACTAATGTCCAAAGACGCCTCAATCTCACGGTATGTCACATGACGATCTTGCTTTATCAGTTCACGCACAGCATCGATCTTTTCTGGCACAACAACGGATTTTGGACGACCTGCACGGGATTCGTCCTGGATCGAACATCGACCACGATTAAATTCGTTATACCAATTTTTTACAGTGCTGTAGGATGGCGCTTTATCGCTGTATAAAGAATTAAGTTCATCGAAGCACTCTTGTCTTGACAATACACGTCGAAAGTTATGAAAAATAATCGCACGAAAATTTTCACGATTCAATTCCATTTTTTGAAAGAGAAGAACTTTTCAATTTACTGTCAACAACACAAATAAAGCTATAATGGTAAATCGTCTGCTGAATTTATGTTTAAAAATATCAAACTTTCGATTAAAATCGTCTGCGGTCGCCTAGCAACACTTACTGTTGCCAAGGCCAGAAATATAAATAGCAACCCTCGTATAAAATAAAACAAAATAAAACAAAATAAATAAATTAATAAATAAATCTCCAATTAACTAAAAATTAAGAGCATTAAAATATACTTCTTTTTCTATTGAGTGTAAAGTAAAAGCACCATTTTGGACTGTTTACAAAATATAAAACTCACCTATTAAAGAATAGATATTTAAGTTCGAAAAATTTGACTTTCAATGGAATGATATATCTGTAATTATTTTTCTATAAATGTGTCTCAGAATTTTACAATTTACAATTTAAAACATCGCGCTTCATTTTACATTGTAAAATAATGATTTGTGTTTGAGAGCGGCATGTACGTAATAAAGTTATCCATTTTATTCCTCAGATTTTTAGATAATAAATCCGATTTATTCTCTAAATTACTCCTTTTAACAAAATAAAATAACGGCTTATTTAAGAGCTCTTGATATAAATACTCAAATAATGCTATGTTTCTTTTGAAATGGTTCAAAGGGATTTGAATTCATTTCCGATTTGAAAACATGATTACTAGCATTGCAAAAAATCTTTATTGTTGGAAATAAACTACTTAAAAAATTTCTATGAAAAGAATTTACGTTCTGTGTGGGCATTGATTCATTAAGGAATCTGGAATCTTTAATAACGATTCTTTACACATTTCAGAATTTAAAATATTTTTAAAGAAACAATAGTTTTCTTTTAGGTCGAGTTTATAGAAAGATCAGTTATTTTATGATTGCTGTCTAACACTAAGAAAATTGAGTTATTAACAGTTTGAAATGATTATGTTTTTACATGTTTCAGAAATTTATAATAATTAAGTGAAAAAAAAAACTATCATTAATTGTTAAAAAATGATGAAGGTACTTTGTATTAAAACTTTAAGATAAAAATATGTAATCTGAGAAATCTGAAAATGTAACATGCTGTTACTTAACAAACAATTAAAGTATTTATTTAAATGTGAAAAATTCTACTCTCAATAAAAGAAAACGATACATTTTATTTACCTGTACCTATATTTCTTGTTAACAATTGACATTTTTAGTGAGTTCTATAAAATTTAAACATATTATTATTCAATATATTATTATTAACATATTGTTGTTCAACAAGCAGGAGAAATAAATTTATGGAATGCCAGAATAAAACCACCTTTGATATTGTACACATACAATTACAAATAAAGCTTCATTTTACAATGTACAATAACGATTTCTATCGTTGAGCGGCATTTATATAACATCGTTATTCATTTTATTTTTCAGATTTTAAGACTTTAATTACGTTCAGTTCTCCAATTTACATCATTTAAGATAATAATAATAATAATAAAAACGGAATTTTTAAGAGATCCCCATACATACACATAAGTAACGCCATTTTTTTTTTTTTTAATGTTTTGGAGTAAATGAACACATTTACTATTTGGAAACATGTTTACTGGCGTTGTGAAAAATCTCTGTTGCTCGAAATAAACTATTTTAATATGTTTTCAATAAAAGAAATTTACGGTTTTTGTGGCTTTCTTTCTTTAGGGAATATGAGGCCTTTATAAACTTATGGTATTCATTAAAATAATAATAAAAATAATAAATAAATAAATAAATAAATAAATAAAATAAAATATTTTCACACAAACATGTGCAAATGTAGATGCTTTTTAAAGCTTGGGTTAATAGGAATAAAAATTTTTCATGATGAAAATCAAAATTGAAAAATATTGAATAATTAACTACTTTTAATGATTATGGTTTTGCTTTTTTTCTAGATTCAAGCAATAAATAAATAAATAAATTAACTAATTAAATAAAAAGCCACGGTAAAATATTAAAGACTGAAATATTTTATTGTTATAAAATTTAAAATAAAAACATTAATTTAATTTCTTAAAATGTAAGTTTCTTTAATATTTCAAATAAATTTATAGGATGCGAAAAATCTCTTATATTATTAAAATCTGTACGCGCGCGTGCGCGCGCGTGTGTGTGTCTATGAGAAACGGCTTGAAGCAGCTAAGGCTCGGCCGCTAATGGTCGTACGGACTTCGGACAGGTACCGTCGGATGATTTTTTTTAAAAATTTCTTTTCTTAAGACTAAAAGTTACTGTTAGTGATTCATTAATTATAGTGATTCATTTGAAAATACTGACCCGCTAGCGGGCGAAGCTCGCTAGTCAGACTGTATGAAAAAACGATAAATTTGTTATCATTCATTTATAAAAATACTTCTGACTTACCTGCTTTTGAATTTAAGAAACAAAGTTCTTTAAACATAGTAAAGTAATTATTTCTTTCTTTCAAACGGTATTTATATAAGAATGTTATCCATTTTGTTGTAAAGATTTTTAGATATTTAAGTCCACTTAGTTCTCAAGACTACCATTTTTAAGGAAGTAAAATAGAGTCATACTTAAGAGCTTTTCAGAAAAACACTAAAATAATGCCATGTTTCCTTTGAAGTGTTTCAGAAGGATTTTAATTCATGTCCGCTTTGGAAACATGTTTACAGGCATTGCAAAGTATCTTTATTGTTTGAAATAAACCATTTTCAAAAAAATTTCTATGGAAGAAATTTATGTTCTGTTTCAGCATTAATTACTCAGAAAATCTGCAACACTTAATAAAGTTACGTTGTATATTGAATAAATAAATAAATACTTTCACCTACAGATACAAATGATTTTTTTTTAAATTACTATTTTTATTAAACACTGAATTATTATAAAGAATTTTTTTAACGATTAAATTCAAAATCAACAAGAAAGAAAAATCATGCAGTACGCATTGATTAGTAACACTTTCCAACTGTACGCAGTTGTTGTATCGAATAATTATTAATATTCTTTGCCTGCGTTATCGCACAACAGACAGAAGGGCTGAAAAACATACAGATAGACTAATTGATTTTAAAATTACTCTTAGGCATTTTGGAAAGTGTAAAAAAGGCTTAACGCAAAAGAAAATGCAGCCGTTAGATTATCATTACAGCTTTTAAACTCTCTGACTATTTTACTGTAGCCCTGTAAATATGAAAGTGAATCATGTCATATTCTATAGAGAACAATATTTTAGAATATTAATAATACATGTCAATGTTTTTAAGATTTTTGTAGTAGAAAGTTTTTTAAATATAACTTTTAAAAAATTCTGTCCTAAAACGTAATACGTTGGCTTTTTTTTTTTTTTATTGTTGTTCTTGTTGTCCCTGTAAACAAAGTAGTTGTACAGGACCTATTAATGACATTTTAAATAGGGAACATTCCATAAGGAACTTGAGTGTATCATTTTTAAAAAATTCTCAAAATATTCACGGGTGATAGGAGGCGGAGACAAACAGTGTTAAAACGCTCATGTAAACAAAATTGCAATTCCAGCAAATTTTTATTAATACCTCTTAATGTAACTGATTATTTTTGTGTGGCCCTGTAAATCTAATGCTAACCATACTATGTGTTACATAGAAGGCACACTCTTTTGTGCATACAAATAATATATTTCAATTGCATTAAGCTTTGTGGAAGATAAAATTATTAAAATTTGGTTTATAAAAATAACTCTCATACAACACAATGCTTTGGAGTACTTTCAAGTGCCCCTGTACACAAACCAGTTAGAAATGTACTCTATTTTTTAAAGGAAACATCCGATAGGGATTTGAATAACATATTAAAATTTCATTGAAGTTTCTATACATTAAAGATATTAAAATATGATTTATAGAAACTCCTCTCACAGAACACAATGCTTTCGAATACTTTTGGGTGTCCCTGTACACAAACCAGAAGAGGTATCCATTCCATTTTCAATAGGGAACATCCGATAGTGAACTTCAATAAAATATATCGGTTTAAAGAAATTCCATAAATATTTACGGGCATTAGAGTGCAGAAAAACAGACAGAGAGACAGACAGACGGACAGAAGAACAGTCAGACATATACACAAAGTGAAATTATACTTATACTAAAAAATGATAGAAAGTGTCAAAAACGCTTAATGTAAACGAAAGTAGAATTCTAGCAATTTTTTATTAATAGCTCTTAATATAACTGAATATTTTTGTGTCACCCTGTAAATCTAATGGTAACCATGCTATATTATATGCAAAGCATTCTTTTGTGAATATAAATAACATATTTGAATTTCCTAAAACTTCGTCGAAAGCAAAGTTATTAAAATTTGATTTATAGAAATATCTTACAAAGAACGCAATGCTTTGGAGTACTTTTGAGTGTCCCTGTATATAAAACAGAGTTGGTATGTAATCTATTTTATATAGGAAACATCCAATAGTGAACTTGAATAACATATTTCAATTTCATGAAGATATTATACAGTAAAGGTATGAAAATATGGTTTATAGAAATACCTCTCATAGAACACAATTCTTTGAAATACTTTCGGTTGTCCCTGTACACAAATCAGTAGAAGTATAAACTCCATTTTCAATAGGAAATATCCGATAGTGAACTTAAATAACATATATCAGTTTCAAAAAATTCCATAAATATTTACGGAAGTTAGAGCGCGGGCAGACAGACAAACGGACATATACACAAATTGATATCACATTCACTCTTAAAAAAATGTTAGAAAGTCCTAAAAAAGTGTTAGAATACTTTTGAGTGTCCTTGTATATAAAACAGAGTTGGTATTTAATCCATTTTATACAGGAAAAATCCAATAGTGAACTTGAATAACATATTTCAATTTCATTAAGATATGTGTACAGTAAAGGTACGAAAATATGATTTATAGAAATACCTCTCAAAGAACACAATGCTTCGGGTGACCCTGTATACAAACAAGTAGAGGTATAAACTCCATTTTCAACAGGAAACATCCGATAGTGAACTGGAATAACATATTTCAATTTCATTAAGATATGTATAGAGTAATAGTATGAAAATAAGATTTATAGAAATACCTCTCATAGAACACAATGCTTTGAACTACTTTCGGGTGTCCCTGTACACAAACGAGTAAAGGTATAAACTCCATTTTCAAAAGGGAACATCCGATAGTGAAATTGAATAACATATATCAGTTTCAAGAAATTCCACAAATATTTACGGAAATTAGAGCGCGGAGAGACAGACAGACGGACAGACGGACAGACAGACAGACATACCGAAGCCATTAACACTTTTCAACCTTGTTGGGAAGTATTAAAAATGTTAGAAAGTGTTAAAAACTCTTAATGTAAACGAAAGTACACTTTTAGCAAATACTTATTAACAGCTCTTTATATAACTGAATATTTTTGTGTCACTCTGTAAATCTAATGCTAATCATTCTATATTCTATGCAAAGCGTTTTCTTTTGTGCTTATAAATAACAAATTTCAATTTCATAAATCTTCGTGCAAATTAAAGTTATAAAAATTTAGTTTATAGAAATATCTCTCATAAAACGCAATGCTTTGGAATACTTTTGTGTGTCCCTGTACACAAATCAGCGGTGGTATTTGCTCCATTTTATACAGGAAACATCCGTTAGTGAACTGGAATAACATATTTCAATTTCATTAAGATTTGTGTACAGTAAGGCTATGGAAATATGTTTTATAGAAATGCCTCTCATAGAACACAATGCTTTGAAATACTTTTGTGTGTCCCTGTACACAAATCAGTGGTGGCACTTACTCCATTTTCAACAGGGAACATCCGAGAGTGAACTTGTATAATATATTTCAATTTCATTAAGATTTTTGTATAGTGAGGGTATGAAAATATGGTTTATAGAAATGCCTCTCATAGAACACAATGCTTTGAAATATTTTCGGGGGGTCCCTGTACACAAACCAGTAGAGGCATAAACTACATTTTCAATAGGGAACATCCGATAGTGAATTTGAATAACATATATCAGTTTCAAGAAATTCCATATATATTTAAGGGAGTTAGAGCGCGGACAGACAGATGATTAAATCTTTTTATTTTCCCCAGTTTCAAACAAATAACAAAGATAAACAATAAATAAAAATAGTTAATCATCAGCATATATAGTTATGCTTGACTCTGTCACGCTTAAAAAGGCTTAAGAGATTCCCTTGGACTCTGTCTTTGTGTGAACACAAGTTGCCACCTTAAAATATTAAAATATTAAAATATTAATTATTTTCATACTTTAGTTAATTTAAAAAAATCTAATTGTCCGATCGATAAGTTGTTTCATCCGATGAATTCAGAAAAATCGGCCCTTTCATTGGGTAAATTATTTGTAACGAATTTTTGATTAGATTTTTTAAAATTAATTAAAATATGAAAATAACAGCTTTAAAATAGACACATTTAAAATTTTTATTGTTGCCATTTTTTTTTCAGTGTAAAATGAAATATGCTTTCACGTGAAAAAAATTATATATATATATATATATATATATATATATATATAATATTAAATTTACTCATGCATATGAAAAAATGACGGTAACAAAGAGCTAAATAAAGTGCAAAAATTTCGCGTTGGCTTGCTAGCAAATGAATTATTAGAAGTGAGAAATAAATAAGATGAAAAGATCTTTTTTCAACGGGCGCCTTATTCACCCTACAACTAACTAGTAATACATAGTCGAAAATTGTAGCATTTATTTAGATTCATAGAATTAAAAATAAAAGATTTATTATTATCAACTAATTATTCATTAACAGAATAAATGAATTTACTATATGCAAAAAAAATTGACAAATTTGAAAATAAAAAATCTGGAGTGACTCCACTCGATTTTCCGAACATTAATTAATTAACAGTTGTATAAATGAAGTAAGACAGTTCGTTAAATAAACAAAATAAAATATTATAAAATGATATATGAGTATTTTTCTGTGTATAGTATGTTGCTTAATTTAACGCCATTGCCCTTCAAATAATTTAAGCCCATAGATCATAAAAAAAAAAAAAAAAAAAAAAAAAACTGTCATTGTGCCATTGTAAAATTCTATAAGTAGTAGACTCACCGAAATCCAATCTCTTCGTGCGACAGTGATTTATAACATGTATCTAAATTTTTAGCTCATTCGGATGAGGCGTTTAGATGTTATAGTACTTTAAATAATTTGAGTCTATAAGTCACAATGATAAATAATTTTTTCTTTTTCTTTTTTGTATTTCTGTGGAATTTATATGTGCTAGATTCACCAAAATGCATACAGTTCGGATGACGGTGATTTATAACATGTATATAAATTTCCAGCACAATCAGATAAGGTGTTTAAACGCTATCGCACTTTAAAGAATTTGAGCCCTTACGACACAATGATAAAGAATTTTTCGTTGTGTCTGTAAAAAAAAAAAAAAAGTACTAGATTTACCAAAATTTATGCAGTTCGTGAAATGGTAACCTATAATAAGTGTATAAATTTTCAGAACAATCGAATAAAGCGTTTAGACGCTATTGTACTTTAAGCGGTCTGGAGTGACTCCACTCGACTTTCCGAACATTAAGTAATGAACGGTTGTGTAAATAAGTTAAAAAATAAGTAGTTAAATAAGCAAAAGTGAAAAATATAATAGGGGTGCAAGTATTTTTCCACATTGTTTAATTTTACGCTATTGTACTTCATATAATTGTAGCCCATAGATCATAATAATATAGAATTTTTCGTTGCGTCCCTGCAAAAATCTACAAAGGCTAGATTCACCAAAATCTATACAATTCGTAAGAAAGTAATCTATAACATGTGCATATATTTTCAGCTCAATCGAATAAGGCGTTTAAACACTATCGCACTTTAAAGTATTTGGGGCCATAGACCATAAAGAATTTTCCTTGCGTCCCTGTAAAAAAAATATAAATGTTTGATTCACTAAACTCTATACACTTTGAGCGACGGTGATTTATAACATGCGTATAAATTTTGAGCTCAGACGAATGAGGCGTTTAGACGCTATCGCATTTTGAAAAATTTGGCCCCATAGGCCATAATGATATAGAATTTTTCTTTGTGTCCCTGTAAAATATATATATATATATAAGTGCTATATTCACCAAAATCCATAGGGTTCGTGCTATGATGATATATAATATGCATACCAAATTTTAGCTTATTTGAGCAAAACGTTTAGGCGTTATTGTGTTCATTCACATACACACACACAAATAATTCATCGTAAAAATATCTAAAATGAACTTTGAGGTAACCTACCTCAAAACAGATAGAAACATCAAAATCGCCAAGTCATATTTTTGACATGATTACAATACTTTCCTTACATATGCATCTTCGGAAAGTAAAAATTTGAACCCATAAGCTATAATGATAAGGAATTTTTCTTTGTGTCCCTGTAAAAAAACTATAAATGTTAGATTCATCAAAATCTATGCAGTTCGTACGACAGTGGTTTATAACATGCGTATCAATTTTCAGCTCAATCGAATGCGGCATTTAGATGCCATCGCACATTAAATAATTTCAGCCCATAGTTCATAACGATAAAGAATTTTTGTTGTTTCCCTTAAGAAAAAAAAAAAAAAAAAAAAAAAAAAACCTGAAACGGTTAGATTCACCAAAAGTTACACAGTTTATTCAAGGGTGAACTATAACACGTATATAAATTATTTTGAGCTCAATCGAATAAAGTATTTAGATGCTATTGCATTTCAAATGATTTCAGCCCATAGGGAACAATGAACGGGAATTTTTCGGTGTTTCCCTGTAAAAAAAACTATAAGTGCTTGATTTACCAAAATGAATAGGGTTCTTCCTACTGTGATCCATAACATACCTACCAATTTCCATCTTATTCGAACAAAGCGTTTAGATGCTATCGTGTTCACTCACATACATGCATCACGAAAATTAGTGTAAAATCGTAGATATCTCAAATAAGAGAGATCTTATCAAAACCAAAGTTGGAAGTGTACTACTAGGAAACATGATATTCCCAAATATATATTTACAACATTGTACAACTGCCCTTTTTTGAGCTATTTGAGATACTAATTCCATTTCGCAAATCATGACTGCAATACATTCCTTACATATAATGTTCGGAAAGAAAAAAGGATAAATTTATTTTCATTAATTTATGAAGCTACCACTGATTTATATTCCTTACAATTTAAAACAACACTTCTATGAACGTTGTAAAAATAATGGTTTATTGTTTAGTGCAGCATTTACAAAACAATGTTAACCATTTTGTTTTACAGATTACTACTTTTAAATCCGTACGCTTTTCCAAACTAAGTCCTTCAAGACAATAAAAATCGTCGCATTTAAGAACTCTTCAGGCAAACAATGAAGTAATGCCATGTTTTCTTAGAAATGTTTCAGAGCGATTTAAATTCATTTCCGATTCTAAAACACATTTATTTGCACTGCAAAGAAACTTTATTGTTTAATATTATCATTGAGAAAAAGTTCTGTGTAGCATTTATTCTTTAAGGAATCGGGAATCTTTAATAAAAATCCTTTACAGATTTGAAAATTTAAAAAAAAATTTAAAGAAAAAAATTGTTTTCTTTTAAGTAGTGTTTATTCAGAGCTGAACAGTTTTACAATTGCTACGAAAAACTAAAAAAAATCAGTTATTCATAGTTTTAAATGGTTACGTCTCTGCATGTTCGATTAATTTACAAAAATTAAGTGAAAAAATATTAATTAATAATTAACATAACTAAATAACTAAATAAATAACAACATAGTTTTAAATCAATAAGTTATGAATAATATTTATAGATCGAAAACATTTTATTAATATAACTTTTAAAAAAGCATAAATCTGCAAAATTTTAAAGTTTAACTTACAATTAATTAACAGACAGTTAAAATTCGTTTCATAGAATGTGAAAAATTCTAATATATATATATATATATATATATATATATATATATATAAGATAAATTTCTTTTAAATATTATCTCAAAAAATAATTAATTAAACAAGTGATGTTTGTGTTTTATGTTAAAAAGACTTTAAAAACACGTAAAATGAATTTTTATTTGTTAACTGTTGACTGTGAAAGGAAAATTATTTAAAAACTGCTCATTTAATTCAGTAATAAAAATCACTTATCATGCTTTGGAAATTCCATGAAAAAAGCTTTGGATAATATTAAAAATATATATATTTTTTTAAATAAAAATTAATTTTACGTGTTTTTAAAGTCTTTTTAATATAAATGACATTTATTTTTATTTACCTGTAAATTATACGCCTTCAAATTTTAAAGACACCTTTTTTTTTGTTGCTATAATGCAAAATAAAGATTTATTTTTTAGTGCAGCATTTACATAACGATGTTATCCATTTTATTACTCTGATTTTTAGACATTTATATCGCTTACTTTTAGAAACTACCTCTTTTGAGGCAATAAAATAGAGGCGTATTTAAGAGATCTTCAGACAAACACTGAAGTAATGCCATGTTTCCTGTGAAATGTTTCACAAGGATTTGAATTCATTTACGCTTTCGGATCATGTTTACTGGCAATACAAAGAATGTTTATTGTTTGAAATAAATTATTTAAAAAAGAAAATTCTGTGAAATAAATTTCCGTTGTGCGTGGCATTGAGAATCTGAAATACTCAATAAAGATACTTTACATACTTCAGAAATAAAAAAACACTTTTCTAAGGAGAATTTTTTTTTCTTTTAAATACAATTTAATAAAACCAGTTTGCAACAATTTACAGCAATTAAATGAAAAAAAAAAAAAAACTGAAAAAAAACTGAAAAAAAAAATTATTATAAATTTTAAATAAAAGCATAAATCTGAGAAATTTTAACATTTAACTTGCTGTTTATAACTGAAAAGAAAAAAAAAAAAAGATTTTAGAATACAAAAGAGTTGACTTTCAACAATAATACTACTACTAATAATAATAATAATAATAAAATTGTACTTATTTACGCGTAAAAGTACCTCTTACCTATATGATTACCAATTTAAAATAACGCTTCATTTTTTAATATTCTATTTTGAAACTGTAAAATGAACAATTTTATGTATTGAAAATTCGTATTTTACGGCTTCAAAATAAAATATTTAAAATTTAAAAAATACGTTTTTAAAAAACGTCCGTCATTTTAACTGTTGTAAATTTTCTAAATGGGGAAATAGAATTTAAAAATATGCATTAGTTAATGAGGTATAAGATTACAAAATTTCCCATAGAATAACATTGGCTTGGGCTTCCGACGACGGTAAGTGAAGCTGGAACTTAACCTTTGAGAGTCTTAATTTAGCTCACAGATAGTTGTAATGTAGCCAATTATAGCACAGATCCTCCTTCCCCAATCATTGAAAGACACGCCACGTTATAGTCGTCCATTTAAAATAACACTCCTTTGAAGATTTTAAGAATCGTTTTATTTTTTAGAAGTGCGTTTGATGTCAATCATTTCTTTGTACAGATTTTAAGCCGTTTAAATCCATTTAGTTTTTCGAACCACCGCTTTTAAGACAATAAAATTGTGGCGTATTTAAGAGGTCTTCGAAAAATACTGAAGTACTGCTATGTTTCCTTTGAAATATTTCAGAGACATTTAAAGTCATAAACATATTTATTGGCATTGCAAAGAATCTTTGTTGTTCTAAGAATTAAGGCCAGTTGACTGTTCGAAGGTTCCAGGCTTCTCCGTGGCTTGAAACAAACCATTAAAAAAATTATTATCAACGAAATTGATATTTTGTTTGGTATTGTTTCCTCAGTGAATCTTGAATCGTAAAAAAATATTTTCTACACATTTAAAAAATAAAATAAATAAAAACAAAAATAAAAATACGAAGTCTAAATATATATATATATATGTGTGTGTGTGTGTGGTATATATATATATATATATATATATATATATATATATATATATATATATATATATATGTGTGTGTGTGTGTGTGTGTGTGTGTGTGTGGTATTTATTCAAAGTTCCATAACTTTACGGTTGCTGTTTAACATTTAGCAAATTCTGTTATTAACATCTTTAAATGGTTACGTCTTTGTATTTTAATGCAGTTTTCAGAGCTTAGCAAAAGTGAAGAAATAAAAGGTGTAATTAATTGTTAAAGATTAAAGAAGTATTTGGTAATATAAATAACAAAATGTTTAACTTACTATTTATGTACACATAATTAAAAAGATGAGAATAAAAATAACTTTACATAATGTGAAAAATGTAACTTTTAATGACATGGATATATATATATATATATATATATAGTAATACAATAATAAAATATAATAATATCAGTGCAAAATTTTATGAAATTCAAAGATGATTCAACCTCAGCATTAAAACAATTATTCAGATCATAATCGCAGACCACTCATATCAAATCAGAAAAGAATTAAAGATAAATCGAAATGAATTTTGGAGATGAGAAAAAAGCATGATTTGCATTCCAACGTTTTCAAGGGCCTGGTAGAATACAAATATGCTAAGAAATGGATGTTTTTCTGTCACAAAGAAAGCAAAAGCTAAGAATTTCTTTGTTCACAGGCCCGAAACATCCATTGAAAATCCATAAAAAAGAAGATCAAAATCACAATATTACCTGAAATAATTCTAAGACATATTTATTGGAGATTGAAATAAACATACAAAATTACTTAATAAAATATATTTGAAACTGATTCAAATACAAGATACCCATGTGAAAAAACCAGAAAAATTCAATCCAGAAAAACTAAGATACAATGCACATGTAAAATTTAACAATCAGAACTCAGTTAAACACACAGTTAATCAGGTCAAAATTGCAGTGACTATTGAGTAATAAAGGATGCGCAGTGTTATTCAGGTAAATTAAGGATTCATACGTATTCAGATCCTAAAAAAAGCAGCTTATTATTCATAATTATTTTAGCATGCCATAGATAGTGCTGCCATCTAGAGTATTGAGATGAAAATAATAGTAAAATAAAATGAATTATTCATAATTATTTTAATGTGAATAATAGTAATAAAAATAAAAATTATGAATAAATAATAAATAATAATATTTACAACAATAAAATAAATAAATAAATGATTAAAAGAATTTTTGAATCAAGTGTTTGGGATAGCCATTAATTAATGCTAATTTTTTAAAAAATCGAAATTGTACTTTTTGATGTTTATCAGACACTAAATTTTTGATACGTAGATTAAAATTAAGAAGAATATTGACGAATACAGATTTATGTAAACATGTTTGAAAATTAGTAAAAAAATTTACCTTAAAGGGGAAATCTTTCTTTTTATCATATAAGTCAAATTCTAATTTGCCATTACAATTAAGAATAATTTTTAAATCTAAGAAACTAATGACATTAGATTCCAAATCAGTACTACTAAGAGACAGATTTTCAGGATAATTAACAGGTAAGTTTAGATTGGTGTGATGTTTATCCAAGTATAATATAATTATATCATCTATGTATCGTAGTAATTTAAAGTTAGTACACTCAATATCACGCTCATAATAATATAAGTATAGATCAGCTAATATACTAGAAGCAATGCCACCTTGTGGCAATCCTAAACGTTGTTTATATAAATAATTATTGAATAAAATATAGTTATGGAAAAGTATAAACCTAGTCAGAGTTTTAAAGGTTGAAGGAGTAATGTTAACATTTAGATTTAAATACTGCTGATTTTCTACAAAAAGTTTATTTATAATATCAAACATATCTTTAATAACTATATTATTAAAAAGATCATTGAAATCAAAAGTTTTTATACCAGTAATATCAGTAAGATTTTTAATTTTATTTTTGAGTTGAAAACTATTTTTTAGAAAAAAATTACACTTGTTAGAAACAATATAACTATGTAATTTTTTAAGGATATTTAATAATATAATATTAGCATTAGAAGTGTAGGCATTACAGGCAACAGTAACAGTACGAAATTTAATTGGATCTTTATGAAATTTCGGAATTACAACTAAATAAGGATAATTATAGTTATTATTTTTAGTTTTTATCAACTTGTAATAATTAAATATATGCCTGTTTTTAATTTCGATACTGTCATTAATCTTAACAAAAATATTACTAGTATCCATAGTATCAAAAAGAAGTTGTTTATAATACTTTTTGCAAATAATTGCATAGTTATTAGCCGCCTTGTCAACATAAGTAATAATAAATTTAGACTGTAGGTCGAGAATTGCTGAATTAATTTCTTTGAAATTATAGTACTTGATATTAGAAAGATGGTGCATATTATAAACTAAATCAAGTTTAAATTTCTCAAGTAGCTTAAATTTCCACTCATTAAAATATTCCACTGGTTTATTATAATCAATAGCAATTTTGTATATAAAGAGATCCAAGTCTAAATTAAATTGAGTAATGATATCAATAAATTTGAATTTTGAAGGCATACGAAATTTAGTGCCATATTTCATCAAAGATCTTAAAGTAAGATTTTCAATATATATATATATACCTTGACTTTGTAAGTCAAAGATCTGGGGTTCGACTCCCGGTCCAGGCATTATTTCCACTCAGTCGGAAAAATAAATCTCAATAAATATGATTTTATTCCCAATCAGTTGTTTGTGTGATTTTAATATATTGTATTTCTAAATAAATGTATCAAACAAAAAGCCAAAATAAATTGTTAAAGACTGAAATATTTATTTAGTTTTATAAAATTAAAAATAAAAGTGTTATTTTCAAATTTAACTTATTATTTTCTTTAACAAACACTAGAAATAAATTAATAATATGTAGAAGAAAAAAAGACTCTGAATAAAAATAAGATAAATATGTGTTTTCATTCATTTATAAACTTACCTCTTACTTACAATAACGCTTTACTTTATAATGTAAAATAATAATTCATTTCTTAGAGCAGCATTTACATACAAATGTTATCCATTTTATTTGTCATATTTTTAGACTTTAAATCGTATAGTTCTCCAAACTACATCATTTAAAACAATGAATTTGCGACGTATTTAAGAGCTCCTCAGATAAACAGTGAAGCCATGTTATGCTTATTTTGAAATGTTTCAGAGGGATTTGAATTCATTTTCGTTTCGAAACATGTTTACTGGCATTGCAGAGAATCTTTATTTTTTTGAAACAATCCATTTTAAAAAAAAAATTTCTGTGAAAAAAAAAAAAAAAATTACGTTCTGGGAAGTACTGTAACTTAAGGAATTGTGGATTCTTTAATAAAGATTTTTTACACGTTTGAAAAGTAAAATATTTTCTTATATAGAAAAAAAAAGAAAGAGTTTTTCATAGAAGTTGTTATTATCAGTTCGACATAGAATGTGGTTCTTATTATTCTTTTGTTTTAAACAGAATAATCCCTCTAAAACAGACGACGCGTGGATTACTACCAAATTTGGTATGTGGGAGATTTGCGAGATGCGCTAAAGAAAAAAAAATAAATAAAGTAATGCACATTAAGTAGCTCTTTTCATATAAATATGGCAAATTTAACATATGGAATGATGAACGTAAGATCAAAAGTTAATTAGTATAATGGTTACATTCTTATGCATTTCATACGATTTATATCTTTCTTTATATATTTCCATTTATTTCTGTAAAGCATATAATAGGACAGTTTTAAAATCACGCCACGCACTTTGAGCTATATTACTGACATTTTTAGCGGTGTTCGGAACAGTTATTTAACTTTTACAAAAAGTTCCATTTATCGGTTTCACAGGGCCTTTTACACTGAAAGTTCTAACACACAAATTCAACAAGAACTTTTATATATGTGAAAGGTTTTGTTAAAATGTTCCCCAAACATTTCTCATCAAATGAACTTTTTGATAAAATTTTGTAAATATTGGGTTGTTCTGAATGTAATTTCATTTTTCTCAGCAGAGGACGTAATTATATTTTTTTCACACCATCTTCCCAATCAAGCTGCATTACGATTATATATTGTGACAGCTGATATAGCAAGGTTTGCTTGTGAAAAAAGTTCGTTTTATTCTGCTCAATAGGCTTTGCTTGGTGCCTTATCAAATAAAGAAAATCGGAAGCGATATTTTCGGCATATTTTGTTTATGCTATCAAAAAGGCAAAAATGCTGTTCAAACAAGGAATACAGTATAAGATGTGTATGCAGAAAATTTATTTAAAGAACTCCAGTGTCAAAACTGGTTTACCAAATTTTTATTCTGCAATTTTGACGTTGAAGATGCATTACGTTCTGGAAAACCAGTTTATGCTAATGAAGACAAAATAAAGTATTGATTGATGAAAACTGCCGAATAACAACTCGTGAGATCGCTAAGAAACCGACCAAAGAATATTTATACGATATAAGAAAATCGTCTTTCATTTTCAAAGGAAAAAACGAAATTATTTTCCAAACAACCCAATATTAGTTCTCGCCATTTTTTTAAAATAAAAGTTATGATAATACAAGTTCCTATGAGAACTTTTAAGATGTAAGTTCTCACATATAAGTTCGCAAACGTATGGCTCGGAGAATAACCTGGCATCATTGAGCAGAAACCTCGGAAGACAACGTTTTAGTAGCGGGTTTTTCGAGTGGTCAGTGTGTTAAATGAATAGCCACCTTAAGCAGCGAACCAGTTTTTTTCATTTTCATTATAATAATAATTTTTTTTCAATTTAAAACTTTTAATTTTACAGTAAATCTGATCCTTAATTTTATGAAATGCACTATAGAGAACAGTCAGAAAAGAAATCAAGTCTACTTTTTTTCGGACGCTAGAAATTTTTTTATTGTTTTAGACAATATTTAGACAGGGAATTCCTCCATTGTCACAAAAATGAGACAATACTTAAGTAGTGCATCTAATTGCTTGAAATGTATTGTAATCTTTTAATATTCTGTACTAAAACTTATGAAATTAACCAATTAAAAGAAAATTAGATTTTGGAGTTTTGGCAAGTAATGGGTTAAGTGAAAGCATTTTAGGATATTTAAATGGACACAATTTCAGTAAAAGAAACTTTAAGTATATATATATATATATACATGTATATACACTGCTCAAAACAATTAAAGTATATTGTTAGTCTTATATAAAATAACGGTATAAGAGAATTTGTTTTTGCAGAAAATAGAAGAAGCGGGTCACAAATACAATTTCTTGTTTTCAAACCTCGGAGTATGCATATGTTGAGTTTGACCTAAAAAATGACGTTTCAGCGGCAGCGAATGAAATTTGGCTTTACACTAAATTAAAGACAAAGCAGAAGAGAATGGTCAATATTCAGTTAGTGCGTTGTTTCGATGATTGCGATATCTTAACGAAGTTATTTAACCGATTCAAAAGCTTTGAGAGTTGTTGGTCGGTTAAAGACGGGGTCCAAACAGAAACCAAAGTAGTCACTGGAGTTTTGCAAAGTGTGATTTACAGGATCTGAAATCGGTTTTTGGAGACTGAAAATGTAAGCTGAAGGCCTGGGAAAGGTCGTAGACGTGCAACAACACTCAATGGAAATCGATATTTAACGCTAACGGCTCAGAGACTTCGAAATATGAATGCAACTCCTCTACAAAAACAACTTCGCTAAGCTACTGGCACAACAGATTCGACTCAAACTGTCCGAAATCGGCTCCACGCTGTAGGTCTGTATGCTCACCGACCAATGATGTGTGTTACTTTAACAGCAAGAAATCGTCGCGCTCGCAGGGAGTGGACAACAGAGCATGTAACGTGGACAGAAATGAATGGCTCAATATATTTTTCTCTGTAGAGTCTCGTTTTTCTGTCCATCACGATAATAAACATATTTTCATTTGTAGGGAAAGTCGCACTAGAAACAATCCTGCGTTCGCGCACAGAAGTATCAGATTTGGCGGTTGGAAAGGGGAATCCATTGATGAGTGCACTGATCCCCACATCATTCGAAATGGAGTTCTGACCGGTCGTCGATATAGGTGTGAGATCATTAGACCTATTGCTATAACGTGGAGACAGTTTTGGACAGTTTGGGTCAATGTGGCACCAGTATCCGAGAGAAGGCAATTGTTGAAGAAGAGAGACATTCATGCTTCGGTACCTCCGATCCGTTAACGTTAAATATCGATGTTCATTGGATGTTGTTGCATTCTAGGACCATGCCATGATCTTCAGCCTGCATTTCCAATCTCCAAAAGTCGGTTTCAAATCATGGAAATCACACTTTGCGAAACTCAAGTGGTTTCGGCTACTTCGGTCTTTATTTGGACCCCCTCTAAACGACCAACTACTCTTAAAGCTATTGAATCGGTTAAATCAATTCGTTAAGACATCACAATCATCGAAAAAACGCACTTACGGAATGTTGACCATTCTTTTCTGCTTTGTCTTTCATTTAGTTTAAAGCAAAATTTCATTCGCCGCCGTTAAAACGTCATTTTTAAGATCAAACTCAAAATTTGCATGCTCCAAAGTTTGAAAACGAGAAAAATTTGTACTTGTGTCCCTCTTCTTTCGTTTTCTGGAAAAAAAAAATCGCTTATACCATTACTTTATATCAGACTTACAATATCTTTCAATTGTTTTGAGCAGTGTGTATAAAGATCCCAGATCATGACGAAACTTTGTCAGGATGTACTAGGAATGTCATAATATGTTTGAAAAAAAAAATTTAGAAAATTGGTATATTAGGTTTTCTGTCATTTTTGGCAAAAGAAAGGTTGATTATTATTATTATTGTTATTATTATTATTATTATTACTATTTTTCTTTATGATAAATTATTCAAGTATGGAAATCTAATTAATTTAGGAGTACAATACTTACAATTGCATTTATTTGCATTAATAATATTACGTAATATTAGACCTCAATATTCGTTGTTAGAATGTTAATTTTTTCAAGAACACAATTGAACATATCCATTTCCGGATCAAAAATATTTCAAACGAATCGTTTTATGAAACTGCAGCACTACTTCTATTTCTTCTAAAACTAGATGCGATGTTTATCGCAACACTCATTTAATCTCAAACCAATTGGCAAACTACACAGAGTAATAGGAAAGATACAAGTTACATATATATATTATAAAAAAAGAAAGAAATTTAAATCTGTATGCATAAATTTGCTGCGTTAAAGAAAATTGTTTCTTTGTGTTTCCAGAATTACAAAAATTCCCTTTTTAAGTAAGACGTTTTAGTCTGTAGAGAAGAAATAACCCGACTAAAATGTTTTATTTGCTGTCGTTGAAACATTCCATGAACCCGAATCTGTATTTGTTCTTTGACTTCGTTTTCAAAATCCTCACTTAAACCAATAAAATCTTTGAATGTTAAGAGCTCTGCTAACAAAATGCAGTAAGAATGCATACTATTCTCTTGAAATGCTCCGAGGAATTTTATGAAGCCGAAAAAGAATTCTAATGGAACTTTATTGAACGGGAATAAACAGTTTTTTTTTCTCTTTTTATCCTATAAAAACGAACAATTTTCTTGCATTGATTTGGGTTTAATGTTATAAATAAGTGCCTGTTTTTGGAATGCGTAAGTTAAAAACAGTTCGTTGCTTCCGGATGACTTTTTTATTGAAAGCGAAAGCACAGATTTATTTGTGAAAATGTTCAAATATTTTTACAAAGATAGTTGTATATTTTAAACAAGTAGGACTGACAAACTGAAATTGGTTAATGTTTCATGTAAGTCTCCTATCCAAACGAAATATATTTAAAAAAATGTAAGAGTATATTAATTTGATTAATAATAAATTATTTTTACTTTTCTGTACTTTACTGTATTGATAGTTACCATGTTCATTACAATAAATTCTAACGAGGGCAGGTGGAAGTCCTTTAATGCCTGTAATTATTTGTATCCATTTATTACTTAAATAATTAATAATACATATTTAAATAAAAAAAATTATCATTTAATATTTTTATCACGCTTCGTTTAATATTATTGCAATAAGTATGGTAAAAAACATAAAATTATTTAATTTTCACCGAAGCGGATTTTAGAGCAGAACTTACATTCAAAATTCGATTGCGAAAGACAACACAAAAAGCTGCAAAAATTTTAAAGATATGTTTTAGAATCTGTAACGGAAGTTGCCGTCAGATGGCGCTGTATTTGTACAGATTTTGGAAAATAAACAAATATTCAATGGTATAGATGAATTGGACGTTTTCCTTTGCTACACTAAAATACTTTCACGTTTAAATATCTGAACTGATAGTTCAGACTTCAACTTCGACTTTGAAATTTTTCGAATGAAAGAACCTGTGACTGAATTCACAGATCTTTTCTTGCAGAAGGATGTTTTCTAATGGGGTGAAAATCCTGAATTTAAATTCCCTACCAAATGGAAGGGGGGGGGGAGGGACATAAAGAGAACACAAAACAATCAAGAAATTGTGGAGCATATCAGAAAAGGAAGCACAAAAACACAAGAATTAGGGATTTTGACATTACACATTAGTAGAAAGATTAAGTACAGTCAGAATATTTTTGTATTTTCGAGAGCATTTTTTAATTTTTTATTTGCTTTTTAGGGAGAATCACGGTTAGCCTGCCCTCAGGTGGCCAGCTGACCTCATAAAAGGTCTCAAGCGGTCTTGAGTTTGTAACTGCATACTATAAATTTTTTATTATTCAATCATTAATGAAATTATTATTAATTAATCAAAAGAAGAATAATCTAGAGTTTCAAAGACCAAATGAAATTGTACGTTAAGATATTTGATAACGTCATTAAGCGTTGCAGTGAAAATCTCCTTATATATTTAGGAAAATTCCGAACATACCAAGGTATAACACGAATTTGTCGAATTGTTACATTTTATGCTCTAATGAGTTTTCTGAAATGGGTTTTCGTAGCAAGGGACCACACCATACATCTATAAGTTAAAATAAAACTTGAAAAGCATGTGTAAAAGAACAATTTTTTTTTAGTGTTTAAATTAGTTCTTCGTGCAAGAAGGAACATAAATTTACTTTAAGGAGCTCGGAATTTGTCAAGCATGACGATTATATGTTGTTTGAAAATAAAACTTTGATCAAAAATAATGCCGATGTATTTACAGTATCTTAACCATGGTAGAGGTGTGATCAAGGTCAAGGTGAATTTCATATTTATGCATAGTATCAGGTGTCATATGGGGTTACTTGCAGTTGAGAAAGGAATAGCTTCAGTTTTGTTAATATTGTAATATTTTTATACATAATAATAATACATTTTGAAATAAAAATAATGAAATTTTTTAACAAGTGACACAAAGACATATTCAGCACAAAGTGTTGAGTCGCATTACATAAAAGCCGAAGAAGTTACCATAGATCTGTAAACTGGTTTCGTTTCCGCTGTACTTAAGGCTTCTTTTCTGGCTAATTTTGTACCTGGTCATTTTTGGCACAAGCAGTGAATAACCTTGAAAGACATGCATTTTTTAGTTTTTCGCAATTCTAAGGACGAAAATTTTTATACACAAAAAACTTGACATATCTTACTCTTTTTTGTATTTTTTGTTAATATGTATTTGCTCAATTATAAACTATTGTGGTTACCTTTAGCACAAGAAGATTTTCGAAAGTCAAAATTTCACAAGAAGCCTTTTTTCGTAGAATTTTGAAAGCCTCTCGGTCTTTCTGCCATGAGTCAACCATGAGAATTTCTGTCCGAAAAGTTAGTGTGGAAATAGTAGAACACAAAATAATTATCGACGCTATGGTTCATTTTTGGAACGAAAAGTGGTATGTTAAAAGAAAAAGAATTTAGATAAAAAGGAAAGTACGAAAATAAATATTATAAAATTCGTTTTAAAAATTAAACGTTATTTTATACTGAAATCAAAAGTAATTAAAACTTCTTTCCTTAACCTTTTTAAAATTTTTGTCTTGTAAAACCTAATAGTAGCACTTGTCGTTTACTGTCCCATGACATTTGTTTCCATAACATTTGCTCATGTTTAGTTTTTAAATCATTCTATATTCTTAATTCAAATACTTATAGAGATTATTGTTAAAAATAAAGTTATATTTCTTTTGTACGTATCTAGAAGTTCTTTAAAAAAAATTGACTTCAATTTAAAAAAACTATTAAATTAAAAAAATATTTTTTAAATTATTATTATTATTATTTTAATTGAAGTTCTACTTAAAAAAAAAAAAAAATCATTCTTTGAATTGAAATCTAATTTAGAGTTAAAATATTCTACACTGAGAAATATCTGACCTCAAAACCAAGTTTTTCCTTTTTGTGATGTAAATTTACTATTTCTTTATGGAAGGGGGGGGGGGGGGGGAGGGACATAAAGAGAACACAAAACAATCAAGAAATTGTGGAGCATATCAGAAAAGGAAGCACAAAAACACAAGAATTAGGGAATTTGACATTACACATTAGTAGAAAGATTAAGTACAGTCAGAATATTTTTGTATTTTCGAGAGCATTTTTAAATTTTTTATTTGCTTTTTAGGGAGAATCACTGTTAGCCTGCCCTCAGGTGGCCAGCTGACCTCATTAAGCGTTGCAGTGAAAATATCCATATATATATATGAAAATTCCGAACATACCAAGGTATAACACGAATTTGTCGAATTGTTACATTTTATGCTCTAATGAGTTTTCTGAAATGGGTTTTCGTAGCAAGGGACCACACCATACATCTATAAGTTAAAATAAAACTTGAAAAGCATGTGTAAAAGAACAATTTTTTTTTAGTGTTTAAATTAGTTCTTCGTGCAAGAAGGAACATAAATTTACTTTAAGGAGCTCGGAATTTGTCAAGCATGACGATTATATGTTGTTTGAAAATAAAACTTTGATCAAAAATAATGCCGATGTATTTACAGTATCTTAACCATGGTAGAGGTGTGATCAAGGTCAAGGTGAATTTCATATTTATGCATAGTATCAGGTGTCATATGGGGTTACTTGCAGTTGAGAAAGGAATAGCTTCAGTTTTGTTAATATTGTAATATTTTTATACATAATAATAATACATTTTGAAATAAAAATAATGAAATTTTTTAACAAGTGACACAAAGACATATTCAGCACAAAGTGTTGAGTTGCATTACATAAAAGCCGAAGAAGTTACCATAGATCTGTAAACTGGTTTCGTTTCCGCTGTACTTAAGGCTTCTTTTCTGGCTAATTTTGTACCTGGTCATTTTTGGCACAAGCAGTGAATAACCTTGAAAGACATGCATTTTTTAGTTTTTCGCAATTCTAAGGACGAAAAATTTTTATACACAAAAAACTTGACATATCTTACTCTTTTTTGTATTTTTTGTTAATATGTATTTGCTCAATTATAAACTATTGTGGTTACCTTTAGTACAAGAAGATTTTTGAAAGTCAAAATTTCACAAGAAGCCTTTTTTCGTAGAATTTTGAAAGCTTCTCGGTCTTTCTGCCATGAGTCTACCATGAGAATTTCTGTCCGAAAAGTTAGTGTGGAAATAGTAGAACACAAATTAATTATCGACGCTATGGTTCATTTTTGGAACGAAAAGTGGTATGTTAAAAGAAAAAGAATTTAGATAAAAAGGAAAGAACGAAAATAAATATTATAAAATTCGTTTTAAAAATTAAACGTTATTTTATACTGAAATCAAAAGTAATTAAAACTTCTTTCCTTAACCTTTTTAAAATTTTTGTCTTGTAAAACCTAATAGTAGCACTTGTCGTTTACTGCCCCATGACATTTGTTTCCATAACATTTGCTCATGTTTAGTTTTTAAATCATTCTATATTCTTAATTCAAATACTTATAGAGATTATTGTTAAAAATAAAGTTATATTTCTTTTGTACGTATCTAGAAGTTCTTTAAAAAAAATTGACTTCAATTTAAAAAAACTATTAAATTAAAAAATTATTTTTTAAATTATTATTATTATTATTTTAATTGAAGTTCTACTTAAAAAAAAAAAAAAATCATTCTTTGAATTGAAATCTAATTTAGAGTTAAAATATTCTACACTGAGAAATATCTGACCTCAAAACCAAGTTTTTCCTTTTTGTGATGTAAATTTACTATATCTTTATGGAAGGGGGGGGGGAGGGACATAAAGAGAACACAAAACAATCAAGAAATTGTGGAGCATATCAGAAAAGGAAGCACAAAAACACAAGAATTAGGGATTTTGACATTACACATTAGTAGAAAGATTAAGTACAGTCAGAATATTTTTGTATTTTCGAGAGCATTTTTAAATTTTTTATTTGCTTTTTAGGGAGAATCACTGTTAGCCTGCCCTCAGGTGGCCAGCTGACCTCATTAAGCGTTGCAGTGAAAATCTCCTTATATATATATGAAAATTCCGAACATACCAAGGTATAACACGAATTTGTCGAATTGTTACATTTTATGCTCTAATGAGTTTTCTGAAATGGGTTTTCGTAGCAAGGGACCACACCATACATCTATAAGTTAAAATAAAACTTGAAAAGCATGTGTAAAAGAACAATTTTTTTTTAGTGTTTAAATTAGTTCTTCGTGCAAGAAGGAACATAAATTTACTTTAAGGAGCTCGGAATTTGTCAAGCATGACGATTATATGTTGTTTGAAAATAAAACTTTGATCAAAAATAATGCCGATGTATTTACAGTATCTTAACCATGGTAGAGGTGTGATCAAGGTCAAGGTGAATTTCATATTTATGCATAGTATCAGGTGTCATATGGGGTTACTTGCAGTTGAGAAAGGAATAGCTTCAGTTTTGTTAATATTGTAATATTTTTATACATAATAATAATACATTTTGAAATAAAAATAATGAAATTTTTTAACAAGTGACACAAAGACATATTCAGCACAAAGTGTTGAGTCGCATTACATAAAAGCCGAAGAAGTTACCATAGATCTGTAAACTGGTTTCGTTTCCGCTGTACTTAAGGCTTCTTTTCTGGCTAATTTTGTACCTGGTCATTTTTGGCACAAGCAGTGAATAACCTTGAAAGACATGCATTTTTTAGTTTTTCGCAATTCTAAGGACGAAAATTTTTATACACAAAAAACTTGACATATCTTACTCTTTTTTGTATTTTTTGTTAATATGTATTTGCTCAATTATAAACTATTGTGGTTACCTTTAGTACAAGAAGATTTTTGAAAGTCAAAATTTCACAAGAAGCCTTTTTTCGTAGAATTTTGAAAGCCTCTCGGTCTTTCTGCCATGAGTCAACCATGAGAATTTCTGTCCGAAAAGTTAGTGTGGAAATAGTAGAACACAAAATAATTATCGACGCTATGGTACATTTTTGGAACGAAAAGTGGTATGTTAAAAGAAAAAGAATTTAGATAAAAAGGAAAGAACGAAAATAAATATTATAAAATTCGTTTTAAAAATTAAACGTTATTTTATACTGAAATCAAAAGTAATTAAAACTTCTTCCCTTAACCTTTTTAAAATTTTTGTCTTGTAAAACCTAATAGTAGCACTTGTCGTTTACTGTCCCATGACATTTGTTTCCATAACATTTGCTCATGTTTAGTTTTTAAATCATTCTATATTCTTAATTCAAATACTTATAGAGATTATTGTTAAAAATAAAGTTATATTTCTTTTGTACGTATCTAGAAGTTCTATAAAAAAAATTGACTTCAATTTAAAAAAACTATTAAATTAAAAAAATATTTTTTAAATTATTATTATTATTATTTTAATTGAAGTTCTACTTAAAAAAAAAAAAAAAATCATTCTTTGAATTGAAATCTAATTTAGAGTTAAAATATTCTGCACTGAGAAATATCTGACCTCAAAACCAAGTTTTTATAGATTTGACGTGAAAGTGAAGATAATGGGCACCTGTCTTTTACTGTATAGACACCTGTTAGGATTTTATGTGATGTTTTATTTTTAGATATCAAACACAAATAACTTGTTTCAAATATAACATAAAAAATTTAAATTTAGCTTCAAGTCCTTTTTTAACTTATTTTATTTGTCTGTTTATGAAAAAAAAAAATATTACACATTCTTCTTTCTTATGGTTGACTTTTTATGCAAATTATTATGCTATATGTGAAAAAGAAATCGAACGTTTTTATGAGGATATTACCAACATAAAAATTTCTCGGAAAGAGGAAATAGCAGAATTTTACTGATGAACTAAATTTAGAGATGCCACAAACAGCAAATTCATGAAAAGGGAAGGGAATGGTATTTTCATATATTTTATTTGCCAATAGTGTTTCTTTTACATTTTCTAAAATAAATATAATATAAAAAATAAAATAGGTGTGTATTATTGTTTTAAATATGATGATGGAAAAACAGAATTAAAAGAATCTCATCTGATTATAATACTTGAGATTTAGGAAAATTGTTCAAGTTTCATCTACAGATGTAAATTTATATCGAGCTGGAAAAAAAAAAAAAAAAAAAAAAAAAACGTTTTTTTTTTCGGTAATTTCTGTTTTATATACTTTCTAGACGAGTTATTTGAAAAATAAGTAAAAAAATACTATCGTTTCAAGAAACTAATTTTCTTTGAAAACTGTCGTGAAGTTACAACCTAGGGAATTTATTCTACAGTTATCTTTTATCTTAGATAAACAGATTCTGGGGCGAAAAAAAACTGATTTTCAAAGGAAAATATTAATTCGACAATATTAAACAGCTTTTATCCTATTACGAAGCTAAAACTAACCGAAATGTATTTGTATGAATTGTTTAGCTAGATTTCTCTAAAAATGAAAGGATGAATTGTATCAATCAACGGAAACAATACTTAGCATTAAATGTATGTTCGTATTTCCCTCTCAATATCAGAAAAAGGGTGATTTTAAACACAAACATACAGCATAGGATGTTACATAGGATGTGATTTCCTTCATTCCACAGCACATCATGTAAATTTCCAGTTTAAATAAGCAGCATCACCAATCATGGCTGGATAGCTTATGAAAAATTCGTAGGAATGTCATATGTTCCTAACGATAGATAGAACGAGCGGAACTTATACCTTGGCCTACACTCTTACCATACCTAAAATTAAACCTTTTGAATGTTTTATTATAAAGGCACAGAAAAACATTGTTGTACGTTGTTGTACACTGTTGTACATTGTTTTACATTGGTTCCATTAGTATACACTAGTGTACAAACAAGGGTTTGAGCCCTTGGACAGCGTGAGACATCTCATAACAGGAAACGAGGTGACAGCGAAAGAGATAAAAATAACATCAGCATTTCTTTGGAGGGCTCAATATTTCGGTGGGTGGCGTAAATTGTGCTACGCTACACTTGGTTCTACACTTTAATAATCTATGTTGAGTTAGCTTCTTTCAAATTATAATTTCATTCCTTAAAACTTTCCAAGAAAACTGAAAAATGTTTATAACTACGTTTTGCTTGAATGAACACTCTCTAACTCTCGGAAATATTCTCGGAATTTTTTGAAACTGATATATGTTATTCAAGTTCGCTATAGGATGTTCTCCATTGAAAAAGAAGGTAAATACTACCACTGGTTTGTGCACATGGACACCAAAAATAATCCCCAGCATTGTTTTCTATGAGAGCATTTTCTAAAAGCCATATTTTAGTAACTTTATTTTGCACAAATAATGAAGAAACTGCTATTTAATATTCATATGCACAAAACAGTACTTTCTGTAAAATATTTTATGATTAGCATTAAGATATACAGTCCTACACAAAAATATTAAAGGCTATAATTAATTGCTGACCCTGTACTTTTGTTTGCATGAAGCGTTTTTAACACTTTCTAACAATGCTTATGAGTAATTATGGTTTCAAATATTCTGTTATCTGTCTGTCTTTCTGTCCGTCTGATTATCCGTCTGTCTATTTATCAGTCTGTCCAGAAAGAGTCAAAAGTTTGGATAATGTAATCCATTAGTTCGTGAGATACAGGTCCAGAAAATTATGCTAAGTCACACAAAGACATTGATATTGTCTGAAAAATCTACGAATTGTATTCAGAAGACCTAAAACCAAGTAAATTTACTAAAAACTAGCAGATGAAAAAATAAATTTCACCAATCAAATGCCTTTTTCTTATTCATATTAAAGAAAATAATATATATATATATATATATATATATATATATATATATATATAAATATTTTTCTTTAAAAAACAGAAAAATATTCTTAAAAATGGTTAAGATTTGTTACGCGGTGTTTTGAATGTGTCTAAACGCAAAAGTAATCGAATGAGATGTGTATTTCAAATGAACATGCATTGAGCTTTATGGAGCGACACTTAAATTATTTACACGAGTTTTTTGGAATCACAAAATCCTCACGCCCCATATTTTTTTAAGAACTATGATTTACTTTCAGAAGGAATAACCTAACAAAAATATTTTATTTGCATTCGTTAAAACATGTCATCAAACTGAATCCATATTTGTTCTTGGATTTCGTTTTCAAAACACTTGCTTAAACAAATAAAGATGCTGAAAGTTAAAAGTTCTGCTAAGAGAATGCTGAACGAGTGCATATTATTCATTCGTGACACTCCGAGGGGGTTTTATGGAGTCGAAAAAGTATTCTGACGGAATTTTATTGACCTGAAATAAACATTTTCTTCTTTTATGTTGCATAAAGGTAGAGTTTTCTGTCTTTTGATTTGGTATTGGAATACACATAGTGTCTTTAAAATTTTGACCACGTTTTGAATTTTTTAATTATTTATTTGACACAAAGATAAACAAATCACAAAATTGCATGCACACACATACACACACATACAAATAAATAAATAAAAGTGTACAGAGTTTAATAAAATTAATCAAACATTTTAGACGAGTCAACTTCAATAGTTAAAAAATTCAGCATATAATGTGACATCTATACAAAATAATTAAAAATTGGTAGTGCCCTATACTCTGTTACATTGATGTATAAAATTTTTGCAATGTATCATAAGGAGTTTTAGAGATATGTTCCAATAACGTTGAAGAGTGTTTAGTGAAGGAATAAAATTGTAAACTTGTTTGTTTATTTACACATCATAGTTTTTCATCGTAATTTGATGATAGACCCTAAAACGGAATGTTTCAACATGTTTCTATCGATCGAAGAACTTATACAGAGAAATTGCCTGTAGTTTAATACAGATTCTTTGTCTTGATATAATGCAAAGGCTTTTTATGACACGTTGCTAAAATTTTATACATTATTTTATTTACATATGAGGCACTCCCCACTACTGGAAAATTTTGGTATGGGGGTTATAAAGACTTAAATTTTGTGATTCTTGAAATTTAGAGCCTAAAAATTTTAAGTGATTTTTAAAATTCTCTTCCTTTTCCTTACGCAACTTTGCAATTTATAATACATATCTAAGACTAATATTCAATGAATTAATTCAGAGGTTATGATTATTCACACGCCCTACATGCATATGTGTATGTACATGATATTTTTAACAATCTGAAACTGCATGTATAAAGACAACAATTTACACTTTATCATTTATTCACTGAATTAAATTATGAATATTACATGATAAAAAATGAACTTCATTTCTTTAGTTTTTTTTTAATTCCCCCTAGCTCTATTTCTTTGAAGCGTTAATTTTGAATTTTGCATCGTCTCCAAGTTTGCAGTCCAGAGGATTTTAGCATTATGTTAAAATGAACAATTTATAATCGATTTAAAAATGAATATTTTCGCAGAGAACTATATATTTACGTTCTTTTACCCATGCATGTTAAAGAAAGCATTCTTTTGACGTCGAACTTTTAAAACTGATGTTTTGATATATTTATACGCTATGAGGTCCCTTTAAAACGAAAAATTACATTTTAGGCAATTGATCTGTGTGGTTACGAGTCTTCAATCAGTATAAATGAAAAACAAATATTAGGAGAAAGTTTAACTCTGTTATAAAGTTTAACGTTGTTATAAATAAATTAGGCTATAATTTCCGTTGTAATATCATTAAAGGGTAATTTATATTTTTTAATGATAGGATGTGCAATAAATCGCAGACTTTATGTCTCTCTTACGCAACGGTTTTCTGGCGATAAAATTTGGCATAGATGATTGGCGTTAATTCTTTAACGGACTTGCTAAATTCAAAATATTTATATTAATTTGATCTAGAAACAATGGTATATCTCTCGCTGTAAAATTTGGCACTATTTCAAAAATCTTGGCGTAATTCAGCAGTCTGATCTGGATTGCGATATAGTCAACTAGAGAATTCGTTCTAAAAGGACTGATAGGATAACATGTGATCCCGTAGCTCTCTCTCTCACCTCTACCTTTTGCATTCTCGTAACTTACGGTCAATATGTACTTTCATTATTAAGGAACTATTTATTTTCCTATGAACACTCTCCAAAATAAAATATATTATACAGCAATCTATTAGTAATTTTATTTTAACGCCATCTTTTTCAGCTGTATGGACCTGGACAATAAATTGGAACTTTCTACAGTAGAATCCCAGAATTCTACTTAACAAACTTTGGTGAGCAGTTAGAGACCAGTTAGAGATGCATTGGTGAGAGAGAGGGGCAGTTATTTAGATAAATTTACTAGCTAAAGAAACTATTTTATTACTATTGTTTCAAAGTTATACGGACTTACTTTTTTCAAAAAATAAATCGGCTACTTGGAGACAGATGTGTAGTTCACCTTATAGTGGATATTTAGCAATCTGGTTAAAGTTCTATCTTACGCATGTACTATTTGATGTGTGAAATATTTCTTCAACGACAGCAGGATATGCATGTATTAAATGAATGATCTTCCCATCGTGTTTTTATTTTGACGCAATGGTTTCCCCGAACTATTGGGAGTTTCTTCGCTGCTATCTTTGATGGACTACCGGCGCTCGGCATTTTATCTCAAGTCAAAGCCGTTGGATCTCGTTTTCCAGAGGCCGGGCCGGTGTTTTTCCTTCGTCCTCTCATACGGTGTGCTATGGAGGCTCACACTCTGAATGTTGCAAACCCGTGTTCATGTGGAGTGACTTCATTTTTATTTTATTGTTCGTCTTTTCGACATTTTTCAAGTTATTAACGGATTTGTGTTAACGGACCTGCTGAACATTCGAACTTTAATGGGAAAAAAAAACTGTGCGTTGTTAAATAGGGTATTACGTTTAAGTAAATATATACAGGATTTTCACTCAATTAATCTGAGGGAACTCATGGATAGAACGTTGGTCATCTAGAAAGGCCATGTGTTTTTTTTTTTTTAGTGCTCGGATTTTATGCCAGCTGTCTACAGAAAGAAAGTTTACAAATATTACTAAATCGGAATATTGAAAAATACATAATGTATTCTAGACTGTATGAGACTTCAAACAGAACTTCACGTGTCAAAAAAGAGAGAAAAGAAAATAGGGACGTGCACATAAAGTATATATATATATATATTTAAGAATAATGTTTCGTTTGTAAGTTTAGCAGAATAACGTAAGTAGAATGTTTTTATATTTTATTGATGAAGATTAAAATTTTTACTAAAAAAAATAATAATAAATATATTATTACTACCTTTTTCGTGTATAACAATAATTTTATGACTTTCTGTAGTATATTCATGGTTACTTTATGCATTCTTTTTCTAAATAATTTTTTTTTTCATTTATATGGAAGCTGTTTTATAAATTGATATATAATAATTGATGATAAATTTTAAGAAAGTTTTTTTTTTTTTCCCATTGAATAAATTTCTTGATTTTTCAATCAAAAGTAAAAAAAAAAAAAAAAAAAAAAAAAAAAAAAGTTTCATATATTTTTACTAAATTGAAATGTTGTTTTGCTGGTAATTTTTATTAAATGGGTTTGGAATAAATTAATTTTGTATATGATGTGTAAAAATAATTTTTCATTGATAATTTTGGTAATAATAATTATGAAATGGATCAATTAATATTATAGAAGAAAACTAAAATATTTACATTTTGTGCAAATTTATTTTGAGATTAATGCCATGAAGTGTATTCACATATTATTTTGACAACTTAAATTTAATATTGAAGTTGTTTGTTTCTCACAGTGAAAATACATGTGTTGAAAAAAAAAAAAAAATTAAAAAAGGAATAGAATAAATACATAAAATTATGTGATGTTTGCAGAATTTTAGCGAAGCTTTATTCTTTTAATTCATTAACATCGCAATATTTATTGTGTTTAAGGAGTTAAATTTTCCATGAAGTAAATTTCTTGCCTTTTAATCAAATGCTTAATAAAATTCGTTATTGATTATTAGTTGAATGTTTTATATATGGGTTTATTGCAAAATGATTATTACTCTCTTTATCGTCAATAATTAAATTTAATTAATTTTCCAACTTAAGAATTAAATTTGAATTTATTTCTAATGTCGGCGTTTTCCAGGCTGGTTTGAAATACCTACATACAAAACAATATTTTATATACCTTTTTGGAGATGTGTCGGCAAAGATTCGCTTTTGATATCAGTCGATATTTAGACACTTATATCTCCTCTTTTTACACACACACATATATATATATATATTCTGTCCAATTATTTTAACCCGCTTGGATTTGCCATTGTTATCATCATGAGGAATAAAAAAAAATTAATAAAAGAGGCATGTAAAGAAATAAAAATGATGTGTGGTATTCCCATACTTTCGTTGGATAATTTTTTATATTGTAACATGTTTGGGGTCTTCAATTGAAGCAAACTTTACAAATATATTTTACCGTCATTGGTTAAATTTCACACAATACGTAATGTTTTATACTGCATAACTTTTTCTCGCTTTTACATAAAATTTTAATTATTAAGTTTCATTTTTAATTGAAATAATAATAATGATAAGCTTATGCTTTTTATTGTGGTTGTTTTAAATCAAATATAGTTATAATTGGTTTCTTAAAATAAAGGTCTGAGTAATTTTGTGCATCACTGTGTTTTGATGCTAGCTCCAATGCGCAAGTGACTGGTTCGATGTTCCGCACCATGTTCCTTCATCTTGAATTCTTGGCCAAAATTTTGTGTTGTATGCCTTACCTTGCACGATTTTGCACTGAGTTACATAATTTTTGTGGTTACAATAATTCACTTACATAATATTTTTTTTACTATTTAAATTTTACATAAAATTTAACATATTTTACAGAAATCGAATGGAATTGTTTTATTTAGGGTACATTTTCATTGTCTACTAATACTGTATCTATAAAAAAATCTTTCTCACGGCGCATATGTACACACTAACGCACACATTGACAGAATAAGTAAATAAAATAAAATATTGAAGATAAATATTAATCAATTAGTTATATCTCCAACAATTTTCATTTTTTTAAAACTCTATTTGTATTCATAAAATTACGTAAATCCAGTACATAATATTATTTTATATTATTATTATTATTATACTGCCATATCTTGTTTCATGCAAGAGTCCTAACTTTAACACACAATTTTCAAAATTTATATATTTCTTTTCTCATTTGTACACATATACACCCTTTTTTCACACATTTTGTGGTGAATTTAAACAATCATTGTGTATACAATTTTTTTTTCTTTTTCTCATTTTTCAGATATTAAATACATTGCCTTTCATGTAAATCTAGCAAATTTGTTAGTCTTGAACATAAGGTTCAATGTTGTCTTTATTATACTTACTAGGCATTCTTAAATAATCATATATAATGACTTATACAGAAAGAGAATTGGTTGTATGTCTTGGATACTTAAACACATAAACATATTTTTTTATTTTAATATTTTCTTTTGGTTGTCGAAATTTTTTTTCAAGTTTTAATTTTTTTTTTTATAATAACGTAACACAGTATTTTCTTTTTCTATTTTAACTTGTTACATTTTATTACAAATGTTTTAATTATTCCTTTTTTGTAATTTCACAAACATTAAGAAATTTTATAACACATTGTATATTTTTGTTTTTATTTCGTTCATTTTCGTACAAAAAAAAATATTTAAAAGTAATCGTGATATGATTGAAAAGGGAAAGAAAGAATGATTAGATTAAAAAAAAAAGGGGAAGTCTGTTTGATTTTTTTGTTGAGATAGAAATAAACATCTTACAGTTCTGTCGTAGTTTTTGTTCATGTTCGAAGAATAATAATAGTGATTTTTTTTTTTCATTCATTTCAAATACGTTGATTGCAGAGGAGAAGTTTTTTTTATTTTACTGTACATATGGGATATTTTATCGCATTTATTCACTATTCCATGTTTGTTTATTGGTGTTTGTGTTCAATATGTCTATCATATATATATAGGAATATTTTACTACTATTGCTAGCAAATAATTATGACAACAAAATAGATATTAAGCTTACATTAACATCGAATTGTGCCCACTGCTGAATAATTGCAGTATTTTTTAAATAAAAAGAAAAGAGAAAAACATTTTATGGCACATGTGTGAACAGATTTATTTTACTGTTCTTTTTATCAGCTGATTTGGTGAAATTTTTTCATTCACCTTTTTGAAGTGAGATTACACTTCTTGTACTCGAGTCTTTTTTTTTTTTTACTGAGCAATTTTATAGCCTTTGAAGCTATTTCTTATATATCTACTTTATGCGCATTTTTAATTTTTGAGGCCTCAACTCATCTCATCTCAGCTCATCTCAGCTCATCTTAGTTCATCTCTGCTCAGTTCAGTAGATAATACTGTTATTTTAGTCATGACTTTTTACTTTTACTTTTTGTTTATAATCCCATGTGCACGTTAAATTCGCAATTTTAGCGCTTTCATCTGCGGCTATGGGAATTTATTTTTGTGGCATTTTTTTAACTTTTTTTTTTCAATTTCAATATTTGTTTGAACACTTACAGACATATACTAAATTTTTAATAGTTCAAATTATTTCAGTTGATATTCATTTTTACAATGCTGTTTAAATATTATAACATATCACCCATTTGATTATTTTTTTTTAATTACACATTTACACTTTTACCCACTAAGCACAATTGTGTTGCTCTGGTTGTCAGTATATTAATGACTTCTATAATCTACGGATTTCGACCATTATATTGGTTTCAACACTTGTAATTGTGTAGGGGATTTCACACTTTCACAACAATTTTGGAAAGTTATGTTTTATAGGCCTTCATAGACACTTACAATTCATTAATACATGTTCTATAATATTTTGGGTCACAAAATAAATAATTAAAATAATAATAAAAATAATGATCAATAAAAAGATATTGATATAAAATTACTTAATAGATTTTAAATAAATAACATGAGGATATATGTGACTTTTGGAAATATTTCGATTGTATATTTTTCCTAATTATATTTTCATTGTTGTCAAAGTTTCGTTTGATACATTCAAGGATTCTTGGTGTGAACACATCACCTCTTTCACAAGATTCATTTTTAACAGATTCACACTAATTTTTTCATCTCATTTGAATGAAATGATCAGTTTATTTTAACTTTTGCAAACACTTTATAATTAATAATTCTCACACACACACACCAAAAAGAATATATTTTTTTCCTATGTTTCTACATGTGTTCCTGTATATGTTTCCTTTTGGGTCGGAATTTCATAGTATTATTGGCTGGCTTCTCAATTTGTCAGTCATAATGCAAATTTATCAAATAGTATTCCATTATCTTTCACATGCATGTTTTCCATGCTTTTCTGCATTATTCTCAAACTTGGCCTCACAACCCAATGTTTGACATACACACACACACTCTCACAAAATTTTCTTTGACCTATTTAGTTAATATATTTTATTGGTATGCTTGTGGAGATATTGTATTACATTTTTGGTTATTAAATTTTACATAGAATGTCTACACATAAGGCTAGTTACAGTAATAATACATACATACACAAAAGTAAATAAATATATTTTTGTCAACTTACAATAAATTCTGATATGTTTTAGAGCCTATTTATTTTTCAAAGAAATACATAAAAAGTGAAATTTCCGTACATAGTCTGCACGTTTTTTTTTTTTTTTTTTTTTAATTTTTGTTGTCAAAAAAAAAAAAAAAAAAAAAAAAAAAAAAAAAAAAAAAAGAATTTTTTTTCTTGTTTAAAGAGTAAAACTCTTGCAGAAAATTTTCTGTCATCTTAAATTAAATATTTAATTATTTAAAATTTTTTAATTAAAATAATTCCTTTTTGTAAGGTTTGCACCACAGATGCATTTTGAATGGGACCTTGAAATCATCTGTGCGTTGTAAGAGGTAGTCTGTGCAGAAGTATGTGGCTGGTTCACTCTTCATTTTTTTAAAGACTATTTCTTGCTGAGCAGTATTATAAAATTATCTGTGTAACATACAGTATCATTCTTAAGAAAGGTCTTGAATATTAATTGGGCTTAATAATATAATAATTCAACTGTAATTCTAAAACAAAATATGTATTTAGAGTTTTTTTTTTTTTTGCTGTTTTTGACAATTTTTATGAGTTGTATTCTTATCACCTACTTCAGGTCAACTCAGATATTATGCATTAAAAATTAAATTTTTATTGAGATCATGTTTTTTGAGAAATTCAAATGCTAATTCAATTATTAAAAATTTTTTCAGGAAAAGGAAATTATTTCATACGGGTAAATTTTAATACTTTTTTTTGACAAACACAATCTATTGAAATGAAGTTGGTTCTTAAATTTATGCAAAGAAAATAAATTAGAATGCATAAAAATGAATAGAATTTAATAAAAAATAAAATAAAATAAAATAAAATAATTTTTCTATCACTCTTACACGTGCTCTCTTATTCTGACATAGGGCTAGATTTTTTTTTACAAATTTTTTTACACATACAAAGGACATTTCATTATGTCACTTTGCAGAATGCTGGTTGTCATTTTTGCACAACATGAAGCCTCTTCTGCTTCACACATCTAGTTCATTACGCTATGTTCAGTTTGGCATCACAAAACCATAATATCTGCCATAGCTATTGTTCTGTTCTACACTCTCTGGCTCACTTTGTTGGAATTTAATTTTTCACGTGTACGACGATAGTCTTTTTAATCAAAATACTTTGAATCTTTGTCATATTAAGGCAGTATTAATTTTTGTTTTTGAAATACAAAATTAATTGATTTTCAAATTTCTTGTTACTGATTTCCTTTTCCTTATTTTCAACCATACATACACTTTAATGAATGATTATTTTTAATATTTTACACATTTTATATGTCATATTTATATACTTTGTTGATTATGTAATTTGTTTCAGATGTTTCAACTTTGTCATAACAATGGTTAGTTATGTCTTGTATGTTGCTCCATATATGTGAATGTTTTCAGGTTTAGTGTTATATGCCACATTTTTTTTTTTTTTTTTTGTTGTTTATCAAAAGATTATTTTAGATTTCCCACAATGGTATGCAGAATTTTTGATGTTGTATTATACTGTTGTGAAGGTGAGAGAGAGCGTTTCATGTCTTTATACTTTTTATCCATTTTGACGATTCATTTTTTTTCCTAGTCGCTGGGGAGAAATATGTGAAGTCGTTCCTTCACATATATGATTTTAATTACAGCTTTAAATAAATGCAATAATTAATTACTATATTTTCAATAAATTAAATGGCTAATAAAAATATCTAACGAATTTCTAAATTACTTTTTATATTTATTCCCATTTATCTCTCTATATAAATATCTTAATTATAATAATATTTTATCTGTTAAGCTATTAAATAAATCTTCTGAGAACAAAAACATATTCTTTAAAATTAATAATTTATTTCGGCTAGTCATATGTTTATATGGCATCTCTCAGAATTAGAATCTCTCCTAAATCATTTAAGAAAAAAAATATATTATTTTCATTTATAAACCGTTGTATACATAATTACATTTTCATTCTTTTAAAATTGCGCAAGTCCACTTTGTTATAAATAAATTAGGCTATAATTTCCGTTGTAATATCATTAAAGGGTAATTTATATTTTTTAATGACAGGATGTGCAATAAATCGCAGACTTTATGTCTCTCTTACTCAACGATTTTCTGGCGATAAAATTTGGCATAGATGATTGGCGTTAATTCTTTAACGGACTATTTATATTAATTTGATCTAGAAACAATGGATTATTTTTGGCTGTAAAATTTGGCACTATTTCAAAAATCTTGGCGTAATTCAGCAGTCTGATCTGGATTGCGATATAGTCAACTGGAGAATTCGTTCTAAAAGGACTGATAGGATAACATGTGATCCCGTAGCTCTCTCTCTCACCTCTACCTTTTGCATTCTCGTAACTTACGGTCAATATGTACTTTCATTATTAAGGAACTATTTATTTTCCTATGAACACTCTCCAAAATAAAATATATTATACAGCTATCTATTAGTACTTTTATTTTAACGCCATCTTTTTCAGCTGTATGGACCTGGACAATCAATTGGAACTTTCTACAGTAGAATCCCAGAATTCTACTTAACAGGCATTTTGCAGGATCCTTTATATTGTAGGCAATGTGTAATAAATATTGATGTTTATCACAATTAGTTTTTGATTTCTCGTTTTGTATAAAACCTTTGAAAAACTTTTATCAGTCAAAGGTTTTGCATTATAAACGTTTCTAAATAATTTCCTTTTCTCTCATTTTTTCTTCACAGATTGACAAATTGAGCTTTAAATTTTTCCATTTTATATGCGTGTTTCTCCCTAAAAGGATAACTACATCAAATAACAGAATTTTTTTTTTATCATAACACAATCATAATAATTTTAACAATTATTTGAATGAAAAAAAATTATAATAACAGTGCGATAGTTTCAATTTGTTTCAATCTGCAATTTTGCATAATCAATTCTATTGTAGGGAATGTGTAATAAATATTGATGTTTATCAAAATTAGTTTTTCAGTTCTCGATTTGTGTAAAACCCTCGAAAAACTTTTATCAGTCAAAAGTTTTGCATTACAAAATGTTCTAAATAATTTCCTTTTCTCTCATTTTTTCTTTGAACATTGTTGAATCGAGCTTTAAATTTGTCCATTTTAAATGCATGTTTGGATTCATGCTTTGAAAATTTTATTCGACATTATTAAAGTATAACTTTTTGCAAAACTCATATAAATGTTCCATTTCAGCTTCCAGAAAATTAAGAAATGTATTGGAAATATTGTTCTATTGAAAATATTGAAAACTTCTTTTTTCAATTTTTTTTTTTTTATTTTTATGCAATGTGATTTACCTAATTTGTAATTACTTGTATGTATTTTGCTAAGAAAATTTATAAATTTAAATTTAACTGATCGAATAATTTATACGAAAAATATAAATTGATGAAAATTCTTTTTGGAAAGTTATTAAAATGTCAGGTTATATATCGTTTACATCTATCTGACATTCTACAATTTTGATCTATAATTTTCATATAATTATGTATACTTGCTGATAAAATTATGAAGCTAACATTCGTGGATATGCACTCAATAATTTATATCTTTAAACACTCATATCTGAATGTTGATTTCGATGAATTTTTTTCTCAAATTGAAAATGCTTTTTTAAGTGAAGTTTTCTGTAATTTATTCGTTTCATTCAAATTCTAATTTGTAATTCCAAAATATTTGCTTTTACCTGAATATTTGTTTATTGCACTTTTGCCTCCTCTGCCAAAAAGAAAAATATTTATATAACACCGAAAATATTACACTTCTCTTAAATGTACAATATGAAGCAAGGGCATTAAGAACTATGGAATAAAAGAAAAGCAATTTAATAAACGAAAATTTCATAGTTTCTAAAGTTATCTCGATTTTGACCCAATTCTCTATGAGTAATTTTTAGAAATAATCAAAATGTTGACAGAAATATAAACACATATCATAAAAATTTACAATTTCGGGGACCTTCAAATCTAAGGTTTTGCCGCCATAGGAACATGACCCTGCATACAAATACACCTATTTTTAAAGTTTTTTTTTTCTGTTTGTAGAGAAAGATAGATTAGTTTTGTTTGTGTAGTCCTTTATATTGTTATAAAATTTCATATACGTTCTAAATATTTAAAGTAGTAAAGAATAAAAATCTCTTAAAACAACGGAAAACATACATTAAAGGATTTCTGAATTTCGAGGAGTACATCATACTCCATAATATATCCCCTTGCTCCATATTACTTTGTATAGCCCACTTATGCTAACCATTGTCATATTCTATAGAATATATGCTTTAGTGCATTTTTAAATATATGTTTATTTCATTATGATTCATGAAAAATAATGATATTAAAATATATTTTAAACAAATGTCGCTCTAATTCGATAATTCGCTATAATAAAATCAAATACTTTTGTGAGTTCCTGTACAAAAATCAATAGGGCTATTTGTTAAGTTTTCAATGGCATACATGTGGCAGTAGCCTATTAGCTTATTATCCTTGATCATTCCCAGCACTGTGCATGCGTAGATTAACTCTAAAAACTTTAGTTAGAGTTTTGTTGAATGTCGATTTGGCTAATAAACTTGTATTAAAGATATAAACATGCAATACTTTTGTGTCTGAAAGTTTAGTTGGCTTATCAGTGTTATCATATATTAGGTGATATTTTCATATATAAAAGTTTAGTTGCCTTATTAGGATTATCATAACTTTCACGTCATCTCACTGCCTTAAAGCCATAAACATCCTAATAGTAAACCTGAAAATTGCATACCATTTTAAACACATTATGAAAATATTTACTAATAATATTGGCATATACAAGTGAAACGAATTTATAAATATCTTTCTACGTTCTTGAAAAGTGTTTAAAAAGTAATAAAAACTTTTCATTCCAAATCTCTCTCATTAACTCTCTCCACTTTTAGAAGATGTGTCTTTCCTCCAATTTTGAAACTGTTTGATGTTTAAATATTCATCACCCACTATGTCTGATTCAGAAATATAGTTTTACATTTTTCTGCGCGTAGAATTTGTATTTCGTTACGTCAGTAAATCTTCAATATCTAAAAATATGTTCTGTTAAAGTATGTTGAAGAATATATGAATTAAAGATGAATCAGGACATCTTGTGATTAAATACTACACTCTTGAAACATATTTCACCTCCAAATTATGCAAATAAATTGAGATAGAAACATTTCTTTCTGTCATTTATTTTAATTATTAATAATTCATTCTGTAACTCATTCGGTCGTTATGCAAATACAGGGTGACAAGAAATAACTTGGACGAAGTTTCAAACGAAATATCTGTAACTACCACTAAAGTTATAATATTTATTCCATTAAGTATTGATCCTAGAAAGCTGCTAAACAGGTGTAAGTAAGTTAGTTGTGATAACCATTATGGTTAACAAATAATATGCCATACTTGAATTACATAAGCAAGGAAAGAAATAATGTGAAATTGTTCTACTATTGAAAGTGTCTAAGCAGACAGTTTTATGCACAATCAAAAGGTTTAAAGAACTCGGACACGATGGTGACAGTCCAGGAAGAGGAGGAAAGCGCACAGTTAACACATCAAGAAACCGGAAAGTTATCAAAAACCGAGTTCAACGAAATCCTAGGATTTCAATGAGAAAGGTTGCTAGAGAGATGAAGATCAAAAGAGAAACCGCACGTTTGATGGCAAGAGTAGAGCTTGGTCTTCGCCCTTACAAAATGAAAGAGGCTCAAAAGCTAACAGCAGAGAACAAACGCACAAGACTTCAAAGGTGTAGAGAACTGATGAAGCGGGCCGCAGGTGATCGATGGCAAACGTTTGTCTTCACAGATGAGAAACTGTTCTCGATTGAACAAACTCACAATAGCCATAATTATAGAGTTTGGTCAGCAGAAGCACTTGGACATTCTTGGATTGTTAAACGGCGTCAACGACCCCAATCTGTAATGGTTTTGGGTGGGATATGTGCTTGTGGGAAAACACCACTTGTTTTTGTTGATCAAGGGATAAAGATTAATCAACAAACATATCGCAAACTCATTTTGGAAGATGTTGTCTTACCTTGGTCGCAAAAGTTCTTTGGAAACAAAAGATGGACCTTGCAACAGGATTCCTCACCTGCACACAGAGCTAAACGCACTCAAGATTGGTGCAAGAAAAATTTTCCTGACTTTATTGGAGCTCAAGAATGGCCACCGTATTCCACAGATTTGAACCCAATTGATTATTCTGTTTGGTACACCTTGGAGACAAGGGTGTGTGCTAAACCTCATAAAACTTTGGCATCCCTAAAGAATTTCTTATGCAAGGAATGGGATAAAATATCAGTAAGTGAGTTGCGGGCCATAGCCGAAAATTTTGTGACACGTTTAAAGCTCTGTATTAAGCCTAAAGGTAGCCACTTTAAAAATTTGTAAATATATTAGACAAAATAATGTATTCATATTTATTTTGAAGTTTGGTCGTAATATTTTCATTGGCATTAAAGTTATAACGTTTTATGTGTGTCCAAGTTATTTCTTGTCACCCTGTACATTTTTCCTCAATTTTAGAAAAATTAGGAAGACACCTACTTTTATTGCAGCTTGAAGTAATTAGAATATCAAATGTATTTGTATATTTTAATATTAAAAGCTAAAAGGTACATAAATTAATCGTTTTGACTTCAGATTTGTACAATATATTTTTTTTAAATTATTACTAAAGCATAGCTTGCAAGTGTCACAATTGTTTGATACCACTATCTTTGCTCTATGATTTCTGGCAGTTTTCTGTGATTAAACAAAGTCATGCTGAAAGTGAATTATTAGGAAGCGCGATTTTTAAGTAGGGGTTCCTTCAGATATTTTGCGGGAGGGCTCCCAAGTTGATAGCGCTGCCACACATATCGAACTTTTCTATTGAAAAATAATGTAAATAATATTAATGTATATATTATTATGAAATAATGTATATAACATTTAAAATTCTGTTGTATTGGTGCCACATAAAGTAATTTGATTCATATAACGATCTAAAGCCAATAAGGCTTTGAAATATATTTTAATAAGCTAAAACTGTCAGAAATAGAAAGAAATTTATGCATGTAATTGAAACTTTCTACAATATAATATACAAAAAATAAAAATAAAAAATGTTGTGCTTATTAAGCATATATTAATTAGTATAATAACAAAATAATTGCAGCACTATATGGACTACGAACATTAAGTGTATTTTGGTTTTGTAAGTAACGTTTTCGATTTTTATAAATGTAGACTAAATGCACACTGTTCACCCTTTCTTCTTATGGAGCAAATCGAATCGATTCGGTAAACAATGGCTGGGTGTTCAATCGTTTTAAATAGATTTCCCAAGTTAAAGCTGGAACGAATGAATTGTATGCAAATTTAATGACTAAACTTGAAATTTCTTGTATTTTACCATGGTTTTATTAACTTCGATTCTTGTTGGTTTGTGCAGTACATATCTTGCAATCGAATTTTAACTAACTTCCTGACTAGCTAGACATTTGAAACTTTCAGGACAACTAAGAACATGGTGAGAATAATTTTTTTAATACTTTTAGTCAAGTGTTTCAGGTGCTTACTGCCTTCGGCAGCATTTATATTATTCAACAGAAAATTTATTTAACGAACTGGTTAGACATTTGAAACTTTCAGAATAGTTCAGAACACGGTGAAAATGCATTTTTTAAATACTTTTAGCCAACTGTTTCAGGTTGCTGCTGCCTTCGGCAGCGTTACCAGTACAAAGCTTGCAATCTATTTTTCACTAACTTCCCGACTAGATAGACATTTGAAACGTTCAGGATAGATCAGAGCACGGTGCCAATATATATTTTTAATACTTTTAGTCAACTGTTTCGGGTCCCTACAGCCTTCGGCAGCGTTTATATGATTCAACAGAAAATTTATTTAACTAACTTCCCGACTAGCTGACATTTGAAATTTTCAGAATAGTTCAGAACACGGTGAAAATGCATTTTTTAAATATTTTTAACCAACTGCTTTGGGACCTTGCTGCCTTCGGCAGCGTTACCAGTACAAAGCATGCAATCGAATTTTAACTAACTTCCCGGCTAGCTAGGCATTTGAAACTTTTATAATAGCTCAAAACACGATAGCAATAAATTTTTTTAATACTTTTAGTCAATTTATCCAGGTTCCCGCTGCCTTCGGTAGCGTTTATATGATTCAACAGAAAATTTAAAAACATGGCATATAAAAAGTTCTTTTTATCTTGTAATTATTTGATTGTATTATTAATTTCCCGTCTTAGATTTTGGGATACAAAATAAAATTATTGTTTTAAAATATTTTTCTTTAATCAAGTTTTTTTTTTTTTTTCTTTCAAGTGGCAACAATCTTTCACTTGACATGGAACAAAAAATACAGCATAGTGTCCGGAACAGAAAACATTACTCTTTATCTTTGATATAATTTTTTATTTAAATTAAATGAAAAATTGAATTTGAATTAAAAAAAAAAATGACTGTAAATCAAAGGAGAAATGAGGGGCTCTGGAGAGAAGCATTGTATCTAAGATTAAAGGAAAGACCGATTGTGCTCATACTGAAATTTTGAAGAGTCGACGCCTAAATCTGTGCATGTTAATCGCTATTATATAAAACGATATCAAAGGAAGTTTTGTAATAGAAAAAGCGCACGATTTTTTTTTTTTCAATTTCGTTTTTAAATTTGAATAATAAATAAACTTTGTTAGTAATTTTATCTACAAGATATGAGAGAGAAATTTCGAAACTTCCGTATCTTTCTTCAGGTCTTTTTTTATGGGGACGTTTTTTCTGGGAATGTTTTTTCTGGGAATGTTTTTTCACGGTACGTTTTATCCGGGGAACGCTTTTTCCAGACAACGTTTTTTACTTGGACGCTTTGAGGGAGACGTTGGAACTTTTTTTATGGAACATTTTTTCTTGATATCTCTTCAAAACGTATTATAGATTATAATCATAGTTGAAAATTTTAGCCTTTTTTAACTACCGGGAAATTTTAATAAACATATTTATATATTTCTATGACAGTTTTTATTGAAAATGAAATAAAAATTCCGATTAAAAATTTTCGGTAGCGGGGAGAGGGGGGGGGGGGGAGTAAGGAAAGCTAAAGTTAACAACAAAGCTTTTAAAGTTTACATATATACTTAATTAACATATGTGCTACTTTGTTCCACTATTTTTTCTAATTGAAATTGCTACAAAAGAAACTATAATGGCAATAAAAAAGAAAGAAAAATCTTCTCTTTGTTTTATTCTTACACTGGCAGGCTTTGACCGCTTCGCTGGTCACAAAATTTAAAGGAAACTCTTTTCTAATAGCTGTATGAAAATAAAATAAAACAAAATACTGGAATTGCTCTGAAGCTCGCTTTAGGTCACTGCTGCCTTCTGCAGCGATTTGGTCATCCGCTAAAACTCGAGCGCCTGCACCTATTACTTGCGACATTTGTTTACCAATGGGCTTCATTTAGGTGCTTATTAGATAACAGTTTCGAAACAGATAGTATCGAAAAAAATTCAAGTATCCCTTTTATATTTGAATCCCAGTTACATATGAACAACGCTATACGTGGTGCACGTAATATTTGCTTTTACGTTATTTCCTATGTTTATTTTGTTTATTCGATCAACCATAAAAGGACAGATATTTCACGCTAAGTATTACAAATATGCTATGACCGGCTACGTCTGTCGCATGAGACAATTAATTTTTGTGGTTATATATAATTCATGGTTTGTAAACCGGATTATAGTACAGCCTTAATATACATAGTTCTCTTTGGCGACTTTTGTTACCGTTTTAGACTTAATCCCTTGTAACAATATGCTATAAGCGCTATTTCTGCCGTACTTTAGACAACTAATATTTTTATGCTTATATTTATTACTCATTAAACATATTTTTATTTACTTATTTAAACATTAATTTGAATTAATCAAATATTTCTGTTCGACAGCGTACAATTGCAGTCACACACAGAGGCTCATTTAGTATGTAAAAAAATAAATAAATAGGTAAACGTTATCGTGCTACACAACTTTATTATGCTGCTCCATTGGCAGCTTTTGAATTTTTGTGGCCATATTAGCGATGGAATTTTTTTTTTAATGAAAAGGGTAAGGCTATTTTCCTAATAGTTTTATCAGACACTTTTTTGTTTATGCATAAGAATCCTTCCTATTCTGCTTATAATTTTAATGGTTTTTAGGTTTAAAATAGTGCTTGCTGAAATAAACTTGCTATCTTTAAAACTGCATTTTTTCTATAAACTTTCTATAAAAATGAATCATTTATGTGACTACTATTTAGGTTTTATTAATTAATTAATTAATTAATTTTTATTTATTATTTCTTTTTAGAATACTTTATAATTTTTTTTATATTTTTGATGCGCTACTTAGATTAAAATGGCTGTTGCTATATTAAATTTTTTGTCAAAAAACATTCGGTGTACTTCAACCCCCAAATTAAAAAAAATCGCCCTGGAGGATGTATTAATGAAACTGATAAAAAAAAAAAAATGGTTCATAGAGTTAAATAACATATTTAAAAAACTTTTAAAACCCAAATTCTTAATATATCGTTTTTTTTTAATTCCGTAGAAAAAAAATTGCCAACAATTAAATTATGGATAAAATTTAAATGACTAATTTATCAGAAATTAGAATGTTATTATTTTCGTATTTTAATTAATTAAAAGAACACTAATCAAAAATTCGAAAATCGGGCTTCCAGGTGCATCAGAAGAGGTCATTACGAACCTCCATGCGAACGTGTGTAGCTCTGCGTTCAGCCGTTTTCCTAAAAAGCTCTGGATATACATACACAATTACACACACACACAAACACCTTATTTTATTATATGTATAGATTAAATAGCACAAATATACTAATTACGTCCCTTTTCTAACCATCTTTTTGGATGGCTACATGGAAATACATTGTATTGCTTATATATATATATATATATTGGTTTTAATTTCTTTCAGATGCATAGCTTTATTTATAAAATTCAAATAACATACGTGACACTTTCTTTCACGCTTTTTTCTTCGTAAATCTGAATTAACAATCAAGAAATTATAATGCCCATAAGGTAATAATAATAATAAAAAAAAAATCTTCTATGGAAGTAAGTTGTATATTTCTTCAGTTCTCGCCTTAATAAAACAAACTAGTCACTTAGTATTCCTTTAATTCTCTCACCATTTTTAGCTGTATACATTTTGCAGGTCAAACGATGTATTTTTTATCACAATAGGGAATAACGGTATTAATGTTCAACTCATAATAATATCTTTACTATACTGCTTCACTATTAAACTTCAAATTAATATGCATATTACTTTATACCACTATTTCTACTAAATGGAATTGCCAATAAAGAATTTCTTTGATCTCGCTAAAAGATATCACGTCTCCGAAGTTTCTTTAATGGAAACAAAGCCTCTTCCCGCTCTATTTGGTTAACGGAATATAATCAAGATGAGTTTCTAGGTAAGGAAAAAAAATGCTTTGTCTTAACACTCTGGTTAATTAACGATTATGTTCTTACAACAGTGATAAAAGGGAAAAGGTTTGTAGCGGGTTAAGTAAATGCCACGGCGTCTACGCGTGTGGGAGTTCCGTTTTGATTGTTGAAGGATTAAAAATGTACAAGAATAGATAAAAGAGAAAAAGTTAGACACCTGAAAAATAAAGCGGCGTAGGAAATTTCAAACGTAAATAGACTCAGAATCTGTGTTTAAACTACATAGCAATTATCTCTATTACATTATTAAACTGATACCGAAACTTAAATAATTTAAAATGCAAAATGCAAAATGCATATAAATAAATAAATAAATAAATAATAAATATTACGCCATTCGAATAGATTATAAAAAGTTTTGCAACTAAACTTACTGCTATACCATTATACCTCATTTTATATTCCTGATAACAATTTTTAGTGCATTTTGTATTTCATTATCAACATTAAACATTCAGTGGGGGTTCTGAAAGCTCTTACGGTAAATAATGCTCATATATATAGACAGGTAGACTGACAGCGAGATAGACTTAACGAATTTTTAAATACTTTTCAACTTTAATGGGAAATGTAAATAAATAAATAAATAAACCCAATCAGAACGAATAATGTACTTCGAGATATTTTTCTTATGCCAAATAATGTATTTGAATACTTTTATGCAGCTGTTTAAACCAACCACTAATAATAATGATGCCATAATCAATTGGAAATTACACCTGAATAACGTGATGCTAATCTCGTTATGCTTTATGTAGAAGAAATAAATTGAAATATATTTTTAATTAATACATGTAATAGATCGCAATATAACTGAATTCGTTTGTGAGTCCCTCTAAACAAAACCAGAAAGGCTTTTTATACCATTTTCAATAAGTAATGAGCTATTGCAAACATGAATAACGTATATCACTTTCATTGCATTCTAAATACGTTTACAGAAATATGATCAAAGTGGGTACTTATAGACAAACCTAATTAATTGCTTTGTTGTCAGTCCCCACTTTGTTGGATATGTAAGTAAAATGGATTATAATTTTTGTTACTTTATCCGAAAAGTGGCAACACTATGAATAAAAAAATAGGAATTTTTATTTCATTTATAAAAATTAGAATGAATAAAAAAATTAGATTTAAAATATTAGTTATGGGTTAATTCTATGTCGATTTGTAAGATTAAACTTATTAAGATATTTTTTCAAATTATAATCTCTGATTTTCTTTAAAAAATTACTGCCAAAAGATTTAATGTAGTATTTTTCAGATTACATTAGTTGTTGACTTGCATCAAAAAAAGCTAGAAATAATGATTATAAAAATTTTATGTCTGAAATCATCAAATAATTAGCCTACTGGTGATCGAATGATTGCGATTATTATATACTGTTACTAGATTCCTTAATTAGAAATTTCAATTGTTTAATTTAGAAAAAAAAAACTATTGTAGATTAATGAAATTAAAATTAGGAAAATAGATAATTTTAATTAATATAACAATTAAAATATCTCCAAATTTAAAGAAAACTTAATTGAAATAGAAAACTTCAAATATCACCTACATGAAATGTAATAATATAAAGTTAATTACATAAGTTTTAACTATTATTGTTTAAAAAATAAAAATTTGCAGAACTTGGCGCACTGATTCTTTCAAAAAGTTACTTTTAATGGCTAGTTACATGTAAAAAGTAACTCAATTTAAAGTAGAAATAAAACTACTTCAGATATATAAATGAAAATTATTGCTTTTATCAAATTAAAAAGTAAAAAAATATTGATCAAAATTATAAATATTTTCACAAAATATAGTTTTATTTTTATTGATTCAGATATTAAATAAAGAGATAATTTCCTCATAAGATTGAAAGATAATTCATTTTGTAAGAAATAATGAACAAAGTACACAATGATGTTTTTTCGCCTTTCATAATAGATTTTTCGTTTTTGTCATTAATTATAAATTTCTCACGATGCAAATGCATAAAAATTTAATCTTAGCATCAAATATATATATGAACAAACATCTACGACAAAAGAAAAATCTGACGTCATTTGATAAAAGAAAAAAAAAAAAAAACTTTCAAAGAGATTTATGTCGATATAAATTAACAATATTATGGATTTCTGTGTTACTCTGCTTGCTGAACTGGAATTCTTATTTATTAATATTAATCGAGAAAAAACAATTAAATAGTTACTAATTTTGATAATGGAAAAGCAGCTTTCCTGTTTTTTCACGCAATCAATGTGTAATTTGTGATATTTAGTTATATAATTGCTTACGCCTGAATCTGAATTTCATGTGTTTGTTCAAATAGGAAAAAAATAGTGTTAGTTTAATATAAAGAAAACTTTTTCAGTAAAAATGAAAATTCTTAACCCAGAATTAATTGCATATTAAAGCTCAGAATCTATAGAAAACTAGATCTTATTTTTCATAAACTCCTGTGTTGAATTTAGTTTAAGTTTTGTTTAATTTTGCGTCACTTTCATCATATGTGTTATGAGAATGAAATATAAAGGGTAATTGAATATTATCGGGTAAATTTATTTAGAGTGTTTTTTTTTTTTAACGAATACCTAGTTTAGTTAAGACTGTATGTTTTGTATTCATTAATTAAATAAAGTTATTCACCTATCTTCGCAAACTAAAACAGTAAAATCACGCAATCGTATATTACTTTCTTCATGTATTAATTTCTTCATGCATTTATTTCTTCATTACTTTCTTCAGTAGAAACGCTTATGAAATGTCACATACCGAGTAGCACGCGCAAGGTTTCGAATAAAAATCGTCTATATTTTTTCGGCCCATTTCCTTCGACAATTTGATTAGCAGCAAATAATTTAATAATTTTTATATCCTGCAAATATTGCTCTATTCATACTTATGAACATTCGCCTAGGCATTAAAAAATTTATCTAGTTAAAATATATATAACTAAAAATAACACTGAGGATAAAGATGTTTCTGTAATGTATCAATTTACTCAGACACGTATGCGTGACAGTCGGTGCAAAAGTGTTAAAATTATGTACACTTTTTCAAAGTATTCTAATATTAATATTCAAAATATTCTTATATCAGGCGAGACGGAGCTGACTCTCAACGACAGCCACAGAGGCCCTAGACCCGACGCGACCCTTCCGCAGCTTCGATTACTTTTTCTTGTCTATTTTGACCTTATATTCCTTCCAACGTTAGCCTTCTTTCTTTATTTTGTTTATTTTTTCTTTTGACCCACACACTTGTACTTGTGAGTTTTTTCGTTTTCATCTCACACTATTTTCTATGGATTTTTGACTTTTTGATCCGTTTTATACATTCTTAAGTGCGGTGGTTCTCGCCCCGCCCCACCGCCGAGTTTTATATAAGCGAGACGTAGCTGACCATTGAAGAGAGCTTCAGGGACCCAACTTTTCTCCAGCTTCAGTTACTTTTTCATGTCTATTTTGACCTTATATTCCTTCTGGTATTAGCCTTTTCCTTTTTCCATACACATTTATGATTTTTAGCTTTTTACGTTTTCATCCCATACTACTTCCTACAGAATTTTGACTTTCCTTCCCATTTTTTACATTCTAATGTGTGGTTAGGACTAGGAATTGAACAAACGGGTGGTTTTCTTTTACTTTTTTTCCGATAACAATTAATTTTAGAATGTAATAGTATTCATTGGGTAAACTGGACCAAAAGCGTATACTTTTTTTTTTCATAAAACTCTGTCAAAAGTTGAAAATTCTGTTTTTTTTTTTTTTTTTTTTTTTTTTTTTAAATATTTCTTTCATGCATGAGCTATACTTAACTAGCAATATAAAAAATTAGTTTTTTTTTCTATCTTTCTTTTACCCATATATATGGTAGAAAAGTATTGTTTTGGGGTCAAATTTTCGAAAGTGAGTTTTTGTTATATTTACAAGTTTTGAGGTTCCCTGAGTCTGAAAATCATGTTTTTAGCGATTGGTTTATGTGTATTTTATCAGCATATCTCAAGAACAAGTAGCACCAGGAAGTCCAAACTCGATATTCTAAATCTGTATCATATAGAGATGCTACACTAAACTTTTGGTTGAGATCAAGCGTTTGGTTCGTGTACAGGGACATCCAAGAGAATTCAAATGCATTATGCCTATGGGGGAAATTGCATGTAAGTAGAGTTTAACATGTATAGGCTGCACTAAATGAAATGGAATGAATATATATTCTTTTATAGGAATTAAAACATGTTTCATGCAGAATATGGAATGAAAAACATTCGCTCTTCATTTACAGGGCTACACAAAAGAATTAGAACACTTGGAAATTCATGCAAGTGCATTCCTGTCTGTGCTATGTGTTATTGATACAGGATTAAATTTAAGTGCCCAATGCGGTTTGTGCATAACTTTTAGAAGATGTGCAAGTCTGCCACTAGTTATTTGAAGACATTCTTTTATATTGAATGTAATTAGTGAAAGTGCTTTACTATAATATTTTACCATGTTCAAGAAAACTGCTCAGAAATTAAATTTAATTTCTCATACCCATGTGGTAAATAATTTTTAAAACTAAATATTTAGTGTTCCTTTTTTATATATTGACACGTTTTGAGGTTGTTTTTAACGTTTAAACTTTGACTATGACTTTTATCAGAATAACATAAAAACAAATAATTTCACTCAATTCAAATGTTATATTTTGTAGATAATATAATGTTGTTACTTGAAAACTTTTTACCTAAATTCATAAGTTGTAAGGAATGGTGCCCTTGAAAGTTGTCTGAATAATTTGAAATGAACATTTAAATTTAATAATAGCTTTTGAATTCTCTTTAAATGTAAGTACAATATTAAAACAGGGGTTTGAGAGTGCGGTCGTCCCCTCATACACAATTATTTCTCAAACGAATCTTTTCCAAACCCTATTTTAAATTGTTTTTAACGAAGGTTTATGTAACAGCATTCGTTATCTTATCCCTTAATGTCCAATCTGCTTTTATGGTATTGAATTACTGGGAAATAGAAAATCGTGTGGTTGACACACCAGATTATTTTAATTTCAAATAAAGCTATAATGAAAGCAAAAACTGTTTTATTTAAGAGACAAAAATTTTAAGTTAAAATACATTTTAAAAACAAAAAATACATACAAAAACAATTAAAAGCTAGACGTTTCGAAACCCGTCCGGGATTCCTCATTAGTAATTACAACACAATATGCAAACATTACATGAACACTCAGGAATTTTAAGGAGTACCGAATATTGAGGAGCCAGTGCGCATGCTTCATTGATAGTGTGGAGATGCTTGGTAGTGTGACAACTCTTTATGAAAACAAATAATTATGAATTTATAATTATGAAACTTTGAACATAGTAAAGTAATTATTTCTTTCTTTCGAACGGTATTTATATAAGAATGTTATCCATTTTGTTGTAAAGAATTTTAGAAATTTAAGTCCACTTAGTTCTGGAGAATACAATCTTTAAGGAAGTAAAATAGAGTCATACTTAAGAGCTTTTTAGAAAAACACTAAAATAATGCCATGTTTCCTTTGAAGTGTTTCAGAAAGATTCTAATTCATGTCCGCTTTGGAAACATGTTTACAGGCATTGCAAAGTATCTTTATTGTTTGAAATAAACCATTTTCAAAAAAATTTCTATGGAAGAAATTTATGTTCTGTTTCAGCATTAATTACTCAGAAAATCTGCAACACTTAATGAAGTTACGTTGTATATTGAATAAAAAAATAAATACTTTCACGTACTAATACAAATGATTTTTTTTTTTAATTACTATTTTTATTAAACACTGAATTATTATTAAAATTTTTTTTAATGATTAAATCCAAAATTAACAAGAAAGAAAAATCATGCAGTACGCATTGATTAGTAACACTTTCCAACTGTACGCAATTGTTGTATCGAATAATTATTAATATTCTTTGCCTGCGTTATCGCACAACAGACAGAAGGACTGAAAAACATACAGATAGACTAATTGATTTTAAAATTACTCTTAGGCATTTTGGAAAGTGTAAAAAAGGCTTAACGCAAAAGAAAATGCAGCAGTTATCATTACAGCTTTTAATTATCATTACAGCTTTTAAACTCTCTGAATATTTTACTGTAGCCCTGTAAATATGAACGTGAATCATGTCATATTCTATACAAAACAATATTTTAGAATTTAATAATAATTAATAATTAATGTCAATGTTTTTAAGATTTTTGTAGTAGAAAGTTTTTTAAATATAACTTTTAAAAAATTCTGTCTTAAAACGTAATACATAGGCTTTTTTTTTTTTTTTTTAATTGTTGTTGTTGTTGTTGTTGTTGTTTCTGTAAACAAACTAGATGTACAGGACCCATCAATGACATTTTAAATAGGGAACATTCCATAAGGAACTTCAGTGTATCATTTTTAAAAAATTCGCAAAATATTCACGGATGATAGGAGGCGGAGAGAAACAGATAGAAAGGTAGACAATCGGACAGACAGATGCACAGAACAATATTTTAGAATATTAATAATACATGTCAATGTTTTTAAGATTTTTGTAGTAGAAAGTTTTTTAAACATAACTTTTAAAAAATTCTGTCCTAAAACGTAATACATTGGCTTTTTTTTATTGTTGTTCTTGTTGTCCCTGTAAACAAACTAGTTGTACAGGACCTATTAATAACATTTTAAATAGGGAACATTCCATAAGGAACTTGAGTGCATCATTTTTAAAAAAATCTCAAAATATTCACGGATGATAGGAGGCGGGGACAAACAGATAGAAAGGTAGACAATCGGACAGACAGATGCACAAATTGAAATCATATTCCCACTAAGATTATAAGAAAGTGTTAAAACGCTCATGTAAACAAAAGTGCAATTCCAGCAAATTTTTATTAATACATCTTAATGTAACTGATTATTTTTGTGTGGCCCTGTAAATCTAATGGAAACCATACTATGTTACATAGAAGGCACACTCTTTTGCGCATACAAATAATATATTTCAATCGCATTAAGCTTTGTGGAAAATAAAATTATTAATATTTGGTTTATAAAAATAACTCTCATACAACACAATGCTTTGGAGTACTTTCAAGTGCCCCTGTACACAAACCAGTTAGAAATGTACTCTATTTTACAAAGGAAACATCCGATAGGGATTTGAATAACATATTAAAATTTCATTGAAGTTTCTATACATTAAAGATATTAAAATATGATATATAGAAACTCCTCTCATAGAACACAATGCTTTCGAATACTTTTGGGTGTCCCTGTACACAAACCAGAAGAGGTATCCATTCCATTTTCAATAGGGAACATCCGATAGTGAACTTCAATAAAATATATCGGTTTAAAGAAATTCCATAAATATTTACGGGCATTAGAGTGCAGAAAAACAAACAGAGAGACAGACAGACGGACAGAAGAACAGTCAGACATATACACAAAGTGAAATTATACTTACACTAAAAAATGATAGAAAGTGTCAAAAACGCTTAATGTAAACGAAAGTAGAATTCTAGCAATTTTTTATTAATAGCTCTTAATATAACTGAATATTTTTGTGTCACCCTGTAAATCTAATGGTAACCATGCTATATTCTATGCAAAGCATTCTTTTGTGAATATAAATAGCATATTTGAATTTCCGCGCTCTAATTCCGGAAATATTTATGGAATTTCTTGAAACTGATATATGTTATTCAAGTTCACTATCGGATGTTCCCTATTGAAAATGGAGTTTATACCTCTACTGGTTTGTGTACATGGACACCCGAAAGTATTTCAAAGAATTGTGTTCTATGAGAGGTATTTCTATAAACCATATTTTCATACCCTTACTGTACAAAAATCTTAATGAAATTGAAATATGTTATACAAGTTCACTATCGGATGTTCCCTGTCGAATATGGAGTTTATACCTCTACTGGTTTGTGTACAGGGGCCCCTAAAATATTTCAAAGCATTGTCTTCTATGAGAGGCATTTCTATAAACCATATTTCCATACCCTTACTGTACACAAATCTTAATGAAATTAAAATATGTTATTCAAGTTCACTATCGGATGTTTCCTGTATAAAATGGAGTAAATACCACCACTGATTTGTGTACAGGGACACACAAAAGTATTCCAAAGCATTGCGTTTTATGGAGATATTTCTATAAACTAAATTTTAATAACTTTACTTTGCACGAATATTTATGAAATTGAAATGTGTTATTTATAAGCACAAAAGAAAATGCTTTGCAAGAGAATATAACATAATAAGCATTAGATTTACAGGGTGACACAAAAATATTCAGTTATATAAAGAGCTATTAATAAATAATTGCTAAAAGTGTACTTTCATTTACATTAAGCGTTTTTACCACTTTCTAACATTTTTAACTCTTCCCAACATGGTTGAAAAGTTTTAATGACTTTGGTTTGTCTGCCCTCTGCCTTCGTCAGCGTAGACCTGTGTGCACGCAGTGCTCACGAATTCATATATACGCTCGCTGCGCACGCGTATTCCTTCACCACCCTTTCCGTCCCTCCTTAATTTTACACTTTCAAAAATATCCTCATTCGACTCGTAGGCACCCAAAACCTATATATACCAATTTTGAACGGTCTAACTCAATTTCTAATTTTTTGGCCCCCTTGAGGACATCTTAAAACATATAAATCAGGTGAAATCTCGAATAATTGCCATTAGCGCCCTCTATTGGATAAATGTAATGTAGGTTATTCGATAATATAAAAGTACTTTAAAATTACTTTTGAATGGTGTATTAAAAATAATTTAATCATATTTAGAATTCAAAATATTGAAATTTTAAAATATTGTAGCGCCATCTGTCTGTAGAAATTTCTGTAATCTACTGTTCAATTCCAAATCAACAAAGCTTTAAAATGATGTATTACTTATGAAATTATTTTAATTAGTAGCTGAGATACAAAAGAAAACCTAATCAGGAGACCTTAAAACGAGTAAATCTGGTGAAAGCTCGAATTCCACTTTCGATAATATAAAAGCTCTTTAAAATATCTTTCGAATGATGTATTAAAAATAATTTAATCATATTCAGAATTCAGAATTCGAAATATTGAAATTTTAAAATATTACAGTGCTTCTGGCGGTAGAAAATTCTGTAGAGGGTGATACTTCGTTCTTTATTATTATTATTATCATAATTTTTTTCATATATTTTAATTAAAATATGTGTCTATCCTAAATTCGTCATTTTGGTGAAAATTTTCAATTTTTTTTTTATTTATTCATTCTATAGGCCACATATTTAAGATTCCAAAAATACTTTATTTTTCTTTTTACAATAACTAGAAGCAAAGTTATAATATGAATAATAAACAGGATTGCAGTTATGTTTGAAGACTACATAGGAATAGACAAAGAGCGAATTAAGAAATCGAAACGCCAATCTCTACAAGCAACAAAGTTATAAAAAAAAAAAAAACTAAACTAAACTAAAAGCCAAATGAAAGTCAAAATTAGTTAAAAATGAAGCAAAAGTCGGTTTGACATACAAATATGACGAGTTTGAAAAGTCTAAAGTGGCTACAAAATGTTTTGTGCTGTATTAAAATCTTTAAATGCGTTTTCTGAGTAACTGCGTTTTTCGTTATTTTTGTTTGCGATGACATTCATTTCTCACAATGAATTTAGAATATTGAACTGAAATTTTTCCAAAATGTTTTATTCATCTTTAGTTATGTTCTGTAGCAAAATCTAACCTCTTTTTATTTATTTATTCATTTTACGGACAGTTTTTTTGGAGAAGAGAGGATTTTTCGTGTTTTAATTTTGAGCTTTTGTACCAAGTATGGAATATTTCAATAAATTTTATAAGTACATCAAATCTTTTGCTACAGGACACAGGTAAGTATATTACTTCTATACTGTGTAAAGAATATTGAAATATATTCGTTAGAATTTGCTATAAGAGATGTGGCGTAAATAAAAATTTTCACTAAAATTTTTCGAAATATTGCGTATATTTTAAAAGTTAAGGAAAATTTCTGTAAAATTTCATTTAAATTCATAGTTTTGTATCCCATCTTAATTAAATACATCTGTGCTTCATTAAAATTTTATATATTTTTAAAAAAGTGTTTGTATGTAGGCACATACCTTAAGTAAAAACTATAGGCATATAAAGTAACTTACTGCACCTTTCCCATTTTAAAAAAGATGATTTTGGTGGTAAATATACCTACCAAAGGCTACTTTTTTTTTTTTTCTTTTATGTTTCAAAGGGATATGAATTCATCTCCGATTTGGAATCATGGTTACTGGCATTACAAAATATCATTAATGCTGGAATTATACCATTCTTTATAATTTACGTTACCGATTTTAAATTACGTTACACATTTTAAAAATAGACTATTTTTAAACAAACCGCAACTATTGAAAAGCGCTGAGTTATGAACAACTTTAAATGACTACATCTTTACATTTTTCCCAGTTCCAAGCAATTAATTAACTAATTAATAAACAAAAAAAAAAAAAAAATCACAAGAAATTGTTACTGACTGACTGAAGTACTTTTTTAGTTTAAAAAAATTTAAAATAAAAGCATTATTTTTTTTTTTTTTTTTTTAATTTAACTTAATTATCTATAAAACTATATCTGACTTATACATTTTACACCGGACGACATGACTTTTTGACGCCATCTGACATCATGATGACGAGGTTCTTTCATTTAACGGCCCGCTTCAAATTCCATCGCCGGAAGCCAAAGCCAATGTTATTCTATGGGATATTTTATTTACTTATAATTCAGTAACTAATACACATTTTTAAACTTTGTTTTCGAATTCAGAAAATTCACGACTGTTAAATTGACAGACGTTTTTTAGAAACAGAATTTTAAATTTTTAATATTTTATTTTGAAACTGTAAAATGAAAAATTTCACATATTGAAAATTCGTATTTTACGGCTTCAAAATAAAACATTTAAAATTTAAAAAATGCATTTAAAACAAAAAAACGTCTGTCATTTTAACTGCTGTACATTTTATGAATGGAACAATGGAATTTAAAAATATGTATTGGTTAATGAGGTATATGACAACAAAATTTCCCATAGAATAACATTGGCTTGGGCTTCCGGCGACGGTAAGTGAAACTGGACCTTAACCATTGAGTGTCTTAATTTAGCTCACAGATAGTTATAAAGTAGCCAATTATAACACAGATCTCCCCCCTCCCCCAATTATTGAAAGACAAGCCCCGTTATAGTCGTCCATTTAGAATAACACTCCTTTGAAGATTTTAAAGAATTGTTTTATTTTTTAGAGGGTCATTTAATGTTACTCATTTCTTTGTACAGATTTTTAACCGTTTTAATCCGTTTAATTTTTCGAACCACCTCTTTTAAGACAATAAAATTGCAGCGTATTTAAGAGGTCTTCGAAAAGTACTGAAGTATTGCTATGTGTCCTTTAAAATATTTTAGAGACATTTAAAGTCATAAGCATGTTTAGTGGCATTGCAAAGAATCTTTGTTGTTCTAAGAATTAAGGCCGATTGACTATTCGAGGGTTCCAGGCCTCTTCATGGTTTGAAACAAAATTATCAAAAAAAATTATATTTTGTGTGGTATTGATTCCTTAGGGAATCTTGAATCATAAAAAAAGATTTTCTACACCTTAAAAAAATAAAACAAATAAAAACAAAAATAAAAACACATAGTCTAGAAATATATGTATTATTTATTCAAAGTTCTATAACTTTATGGTTGCTGTTTAACATTAAGCAAATTCTGTTATTAACATCTTTAAATGGTTACGTCTTTGTATTTTAATGCAGTTTTTAGAGCTTAGCAAATGTGAAGAAATAAAAAGGTGTAATTAATTGTTAAAGATTAAAGAAGTATTTGGTAATATAAATAACAAAAGGTTTAACTTACTATTTATGTACACATAATAAAAAAATAAAAATAAAACTAACTTTACATAATGTGAAGAATGTAACTTTCAATGACATGAAAAAAAAAATGTATATATATATATATATATATATATATATGTGTGTGTGTGTGTGTGTGTGTGTGTATCATGTATGAAATTATCTGGGAATTATAAACTTAACAATTTAAAATTATGCGTCATTTTACATTGTAAAACAAGGCTATATTTCTTAAAACGGTGTTTATATAACAATGTTATTCATTTTATTTATCAGATTCTTCGATTTTGAATCCATTGAGTTATCTAAAATACTTCGTTTAAGACTATACAATAATCCATTTTCAGATAAAAAATGAAAAAGAAAAAAATCCACATACACATGAATATATATATTTATATCCACACACACAGACACAAGATTGTATTTTAAACAGAGATTACTAAGACTTTAATTATTTTATATTTGAAGTAAAAAAAAAAAAAATCAATTATTAAAATTTAAAATGATTATATCGCTGCAATCGAATATGAATAAATAAACCGTTAATTACTGATTGTAATTAACAAATTATAATTTCTATTAACGATTTCAAAAAAGAAAATTTCAATCAATTGTTTAATATTGGTATTTATGTGATAAGTAATATTACTATGCGTAGTTATCAGCTCAATCATTTTTATCATGTACTGAAGAATATTTTTTTAATTTTGTTATTTTATAATGAGATAAAAGATTTATATATATATATATATTCGTTACCCATCCTAAACCTCATAATATATTTTCATATTTTTAATGTATTTTTATACATGACTTCCCTTTTAAGAATCTTTTGAGTTATACTTTAAAAAGAATTGTTTTTACTTTATCTATAAAACAATTCTAAGTAATTATGTTCAGATATTATAATTATGATTTGCCGATTAAAGTTATAAAGTATGTTTTGCAACTCATGACAAATTCAAACCTTTTCAAGAGTATTGTAAAAAAATATACCTTTTAAGTATATTAAATAAGTTTAAATGTGTTTGCTGCAATAGAGAAATGGGGCAGTCACTAAAGTGAATGTTTGAAATTTTTGTCTTGGGTTTTACTGCCACAAGAAGTTTGAAAATTTTTTTATATATGAATTTCCAGTTGTTGTTTAAAAGTATTTTTTAAAACTAATCTTCTCTTACAATATCTAATTTTATAAGACATTTATTTAATAAATAATGTTCTTAGACGTGTTTTGTATAACTTTATATATTTGAGTTTTAAAAGGTTAATCATTTTGGAAAAAAAATAAAAGGCTGATACATATGTATAAATTTAATAAATGATTGAGATATTTGTATCATATTTTTTTTAAAAACTTTTAATGTTACTGTAAATCTGACCGTTAATTTCATAAAATGCACTATAAAGAACAGCCAGAAAAGAAATCAAGTCGATTGAGAAAAAAATATTTAAATTTTAGGATTTTGAGCATGTTCATAAAAACACGAATTGAGGAATAAATAAATAAATAAATAAGTCATTACCTGCAATTGTTACTTTTTCCGGACGTTAGAAATTGTTTTATTGCTTTAGACACTATTTTAGACAGTGAATTCCTCCATTGTCATGACAACACAATGAGACAATACTTAAGTAGTACATCTAATTTTTGAAATGTAGTCTAATCCTTTATTATTCTGTACTAAAACTTATGAAATTAACCAATTAAAAGAAAATTCGATTTTAAAGTTTTGGCAAGTAATGGGTTAAGTTTAAGCATTTTAAGATATTTAAAAACATAATTTCAGTAGAAAACCTTATATATATATATATATACAGTGGTGGGCATAATTATAAGACACTTATCTAATTTGACAAATAGTGAAAGAAAAGATTCAGATCTTAAAAATGTTTTATCAAATACGTCAAAAACATAAATTTATTTTGTTATCACGCATAATTATTTTATAATAATAATATTTTTATACAATTTAATGAAAAAACTTAAAAACATAATGGACAAAATTATAAGACACCAAATGTTTTTTTCCAAATACAGTGGTAAACATAATTAGCAGACACTAATGGTCTAAAAGAAAATCCTCTAACATGGTTATTCAATATTTGGTGGAGCCGCTATTGTTTTTTATAACATGAAAGATGCGATTCGGCATCGAATCTATCAATTCTAACAAAATATCGCAACACAGTTCTTCCCAAGCGCATTTTATAGCATTCTTTAGGTCTTCGACACATATAAACTGCCTCCCATTTCGGCAGACCTCACGAGCTAAGATCCCCCACAAGTTTTCGATGGGATTTAAGTCTGGGGAGCGAGGGAGGCCACGGGAGAACATTGATACTTTGCTCTGAAAACCACTTTTTTGTTTCGTGTGATGTATGAATCGGCACGTTATCGTGCTGGGAAGTGTAGTTTTCGCCACAAGGAAGTTCACCGTATATGGCTAGTTGATCTTTAAGAGAAGATTCTTATACTTTTCGGAATTCATTCTTGAATGCACAAAAACAATATCCGTTTTCCCTTGAGTCGAAAAACCAGCCCAAACCATTGCTCAGTCTCCACCCATTTGGCGACTCATTAGTACATGAGGAGACTTCCGTAAATCATGCCAATAATATTGAAACCAGTCAGGACCATCCAGGTTAAACTTTTTTTCATCAGAAAATAACACAGAGTACCATTTGGAAACCCAGGCCATAGTTTGTTTAGCGAAGTTTAGACGCTCCATTTTGTGCCGGCTTAAAAGCGGTGGTTTTTTTCTTCAATTTTTTTATATATCACATGGGAAGCAATATGCAACAACCTGCGAATGGTTCTCCTTGAACAATTCAGTTTCAAAGCATTTTAATGCCTGTAGTGGTCATCTTATTCTATGTAGCGAGCGAAAGCACATAGCGTCTGTCTCTCGAGGACAAGCAAGGAGTACGTCCAGATCTTTTAATCACTGATCCATTAATTCCTCTTTTCAAAACATTTCTAATTGCACATCTAGAGGGTTTAATAACTTTTGAAATATTATTAATTGAAGCACCAGTTCCATTTAATCTCCAAATTTCGCGAATTTCACTTTCTTTTGATTCTGTACCTCGTGGCATGTTTGTAAATGCCTGAAGTCGGTTATCGTCTGCTTTAGTTAACTGCTGACGTCAAAACAGCGTGCAAAAAATTTGCACATTGCACATTATTTTCGAAAAAAAACAGGTGTTTTAATTAAAATGTTAGGGTGTCTTATAATTTTGTCCATGGTATTTTTAATTTTTTTTATTAAACTCTATAAAAATATGATTTCTGTAAAACAATTACGTGTGATAACAGAATAAATTTATGTTTTTCACGTATTTTATAAAACGTTTTTAAGTTCTGAATCTTTTCTTTCACTATTTGTCAAATTAGATAGGTGTCTTATAATTATGTCCACCACTGTATATATATATATATATACTGTTCCCGGATCATGACGAGAGTTTGTCAGGATGTACTAGGAATGCCATGGTATATTTGAAGCAAAAAATTAGAAAATCGGTACATCAGGTTTTTTGTAATTTTTGCCAAAAGAAAGGTATTATTATTCCTAATAATAATAATAATAATAATAATTATTATTATTATTATTATTATTATTATTATTATTTTGCTTTATGATAAATTATACAATTATGTAAATAATTAATTTAAGAGTACAATACTTACAGATGTAATTATTTGCATTAATAATATTACGTAATATTAGACCTCAATATTCGTTGTTAGAATGTTAATTTTTTCAAGAACACAATTGAACATATCCATTTCCGGATCCAAAATATTTCAAACGAATTGTTTTATGAAACTGCAGCACTACTTCTATTTCTTCTAAAACTAGATGCGCTGTTTATCGCAACGCTCATTTAATCTCAAATCAATTTTCAAACTACATACTGTAATACAAGGAAAGATACATGATATATATATACATATATTAAAAAAAAAAGTAAAGTAAAAAAGAAATTTAAATCTGTATGCCTAAATTTGCTGCGTTAAAGAAAATTATTTCTTCCTGTTTCCCAGAATTACAAAATTTCCTTCTTAAGTAAGACGTTTTAGTCTGTAGAGAAGAAATAACCCGAATAAATGTTTTATTTGCACTAGTTGAAACATTCCATGAACCCGAATCTGTATTTGTTCTTTGACTTCGTTTTCAAAATCCTCACTTAAACGAATAAAATCTTTGAATGTTAAGAGCTCTGCTAACAAAATGCAGTAAGAATGCGCACTATTCTCTTGAAATGCTCCGAGGAATTTTATGGAGCTGAAAAAGAATTCTAATGGAGCTTTATTGAACAGGAGTAAACAGTTTTTTTTCTCTTTTCATCCTATAAAAACGAACAATTTTCTTGCATTGATTTGGGTTTAATGTTATAAATAAGTGCCTGTTTTTGGAATGCGTAAGTTAAAAACAGTTTGTTGTTTCCGGATGACTTTTTTATTGAAAGCGAAAGCACAGATTTATTTGTGAAAATGTTCGATTATTTTTACAAAGATAGTTGTAAATTTTAAACAAGTAGGGCTGACAAACTGAAATTGGTTAATGTTGCATATAAGTCTCCTATCTAAACGAAATATATTTAAAAATTTAAGCGTATATTTATTTGATTAAAAATAAATTATTTTTACTTTTCTGCACTTTACTGCATTGACAGTTACCATGTTCATTACAATAAATTCTAACGAGGGCAGGTGGAAGTCCATTAATGTCTGTAATTATCTTATCCATTTATTACTTAAATAGTTAATAACACATATTTAATTAAATAATTTATTATTTAATCTTTTTATCACACGTCGTTTAATATTATTGCAATAAATATGGTAAAAATTTAAAAGTATTTAATTTTCCACTAGAGCGGATTTTAGAGCAGAACTTACATTCAAAACACGATTGCGAGAGACAACACAAAAAGCTGTAAAAATTTTAAGTAGAAGTTTCGGAATTAGTAACGAAAATTGCCGTGAGATGGTGCTGTATTCTGTACAGATTTTTGAAAATAAATAAATATTCAATGGTACAGATGAATTGGACGTTTTCCTTTCTACACTAAAATAATTTCACGTTTAAATACTTGAAGTGATAGTTCAGACTTCAACTTCCACTTTGAAATTTTTCGAATGAAAGAACCTGTGACTGAATTCACAGATCTTTTCTTGCAGAAGGATGTCTTCTAATGGAGTGAAAATCCTGAATTTAAATTCAGTGCCGAATGGAAGGGGGGAGGGGACATAAAGAGAACACAAAACAAACAAGAAATTACGGAGCATATCAGAAAAGGTAGCACAAAAACATAAAAATTAGGGAGTTTAAGACACATTAGTGGACACATTAGACACATTAGACACATTACACATTAGTGGAAAGTTTAAGTACGGTCAGAAATTTTTTTGTATTTTCGAGAGCATATTTTAAATTTTTACTTGCTTTTTATGAAAAATCACTGTTATCCTGCCCTCAGTTGGCCACCTGACCTCATAAAAGGTCTCAAGCAGTCTTGAGTTTGAAACTGCACGCTGTCAATTTTTTATTATTCATTAATTAATGAAATTATTATTAATTAATCAAAAGAAGAATTATCTAGAACTTCAAAGACCAAATGGAATTGTACGTTAAGATATTTGATAACGTCATTAAGCGTAGAAGTGAAAATCTCCTTATATGTATGAAAATTCCGAACCTACCAAGGTACAGCAGGAATTAGTTGAATTGTTACATTTTATTCTCTAGTGAGTACCCTGAAATGGGTTTTCGCAGCAAGGGCATCATACATCCAATCGCAGCACCATACATCCATAAGTTAAAATAAGACTTGAAAAGCATGTGTAAAAGAACAATTTATTTTTAGAGTTTAAATTAGTTCTCCGTGCAAGAAGGAACATTAATTTACTTTAAGAAGCTCGGAAATTGTTAAGCATGACGATGATATGTTGTTTGAAAATGAAACCTTGATAAAAAATAATGCCGAGGTATTTACAGTGTTCTGACCATGGCAGAGGTATGGCGCCAAGGTGAATTTGATATTTATCCATAGTATCAGGTGTCATATGGGGTTACTTGCAGGTGAGAAAAGAATAGCTACAGTTTTGTTAATATTGTAATAGTTTTATACATAGTAGTAATAAATTTTGAAATAAAAATAATGAAATTTTTTAACAAGTGACACAAACACATATTCAGCACAAAGTATTGAGTCGCATTGCATAAAAGCCGAAAAAGTTACCATAGATCTGTGAACTGTTTTCGCTTCCGCTGTACTTAAGGCTTCTTTTCTGTCTAATTTTATACCTGGTCATTTTTGGCACAAGCAGTGAATAACCTTGAAAGAGAGGCATTTTTTAGTTTTTCGCAATTCTGAGGACAAAAATTTTTATACACAAAAACTTGACATCTCTTACTCTTTTTGGGTATTTTTCGTTAATATGTATTTGCTGAATTATAAACTATTGTGGTTTACCTTTAGCACAAGAAGATTTTTAAAAGTCAAAGTTTCACAAGAAGCCTTTTTTCGTAGAATTTTGAAAGCATTTTGGTCTTTCTGCCATGAGTCAACCATGAGTATTTCTGTCCGAAAATTAGTGTGGAAGTAGTAGAACACAAAATAATTAACAACGCTATGGTTCATTTTTGGAACGAAAAGTGGTATGCTTAAGATAAAAAGGATATAGATAAAAAGAAAGAAATATATATATATATATATAATACGTTTTAAACATTAATTTATACTGAAATTAAAAGTAATTAAAGCTTCTTTCCTTAACCTTTTCAAAATTTTTATTTTGTAAAACGTAATAGAAATACTTGCCGTTTACTGTGCCATGACATTTGTTTCCATAACATTTGCTCATGTTTAGTTTTTAAATCATTCTATATTCTCAATTCAAATACTTATCGAGATTATTGTTAAAAATGAAGTTATATTTCTTTTGTAGTAATCTAGAAGTTCTTTAAAAAAATTCAATTATATTAAAAAAAAAAAAAAAATTAAAAATTATTTTTTTAAATTATTATTATTATTATTATTATTGTTATCGAAGTTTTACCAAAAAAAAGTCATTCTTTGAATTGAAATGTAATTTAGAGTTAAAATATTCTGTACTGAAAAATATCTGACCTCAAAACTTAGTTTTTACTTTTTGTGATGTAGATTTACTATTTCTTTATGTCAGTAAATATTCAGTAGCCTCAGAGCTTACGTGATGCCGAAGTATAATGAAGTGCATATGAATATAAGTTAAGCAAAAAGTTTTTCAGATAAAAATTTTGAAGATTTTCAAAGAAAAGTTTTCTTGCTAATTTAGTAAATTAGCTCAATTGAAAAACCTTTTTGCTATCACTTTTATTATTCCTTATATTTCGCTTTTTTTTTCCTTTTACTCAGGACGAATACATATTTTAAATACTTGTAAAATTTAGTTCATTTTAGATGTATTTCTTTTAAACATATGCTATATATTCTTTGAAGAATTTTATTGCTAGAACATTAATGCAATTAGGAAAATTATTTAAATTCGGCACATCTTTTTAAATTACAGAACTGTTTTTTTTTTTTTTTTTTTTTTTTTTTATTTATTTATACTCATTTTTGTATAAAAAATAATGATTCATGAAATCCAAATTTTTACCAACCATTAAAAACAAATTTAAATACAATTGAAAAATTAAACCAGTTTTTTAACCAGTTTTTAAACAAAATTTCAAATTATTCAATCGAAAATAGGGTTAAACTTTGAGAATTAATTTATCATTGCCAAAAATATTTCTGAAAATAACTTAAAATTTAGATTTATTTTTATATGCTGTCTAAAATGCCAATAAATTTAAACTTATTAATAATATGAACATTTGATTAAAGTTTATGGCACAAAAATTTCGAACTTTGAAAAAATTAAAAACAGAAAATTTCAATATATAAACAGTAGAAAATTAGTTATTATTTATTTTTTCATGTAATACGTTTTCCCCATATGCTGTAACTTGTACATTTCTAGTTACACCTGATAAATCTCAGTACTGACATATTCACTAATGTTATGCTTACATTTTTAATAAAATTTATGCTGTTATTTATTTGTGAGTTTACAGTCATTTGTAAAAGATTAAGACCAGTAGCCGATTTTCAGTATTTTAACACATTGCATCATTTGCGCAGGTTATTACGTCATCTCATGTGCTGATTTCATCAGACGCATTCTACTGCTATAAAAAATGATGCCCGGCACGTTTATCGCCAGTAATTTGTTGGATTTTGTCGAAGACTGTTTTGTAAGTATTGTAATAGGTAAAAAACCTTCACTTACTGTTACAAAAAGGTCAGAAATGTTGACCCTGCATAAAACTGGATTTTCTGAACGTCAAATAAGTTTGAGGGTGAAGACGAGCAAGACACCTGTGTATCGAGCTATTAGTAAAATTAAAATTTACATAATTATCATATTTCGAACTGTCATAATGCTGAAAAACATAAAAATAACAGTTTTCAATGCCGTATTGTTTTCAAATGTTAAAATAAACCCCAGTTATTAATCATAAATATTTTCAAGTGTTCTGACTGTAATCCATCACGTAACTGAATTTTCCCCCTCTTTTTCTTTTCTTTTACTAGAACCTTTTTGTAAAAAATGTCATGTAAATCCTTTTATTTTAGCAGCCACTCTATATAACTTTTTAATATCATGTTTATAGTGTTTCATTCAACCAGGTACACGTAAATGTTAAAATAAGCCACAGTCAGTACAAATATTTTCAAATTTTCTGACTGTAATCCGTCACATAACCGAATATTTTTCTCCCTTTTCTCCTTCTTTTCTTTTCAAATATATATATATTTTAAATATCATGTAAATCCTTTTATTTTAGCACCCAATCTATATAACCTTTAATATCAAGTTAATAGTGTTTCATTGAACCAGGTATAGGCAGTTATTTCAAATTACATATAAACAGGAAAAATGTTAAAATAGATTATATTTATAAAATGAAATTATGTGAAAGGTCCGTTTTTAGAGATTTGAATTTTTTAAAAAGGGCCCATTTTATAAAATTAAATTTTATGAAGAGCCTATTTTATAGATTTGACGTGAAAGTGAAGATAATGGGCACCTGTCTTTTATTGTATAGACACCTGTTAGGATTTTATGTGACGTTTTATTTTTAGATATCAAACACAAATAACTTGTTTCAAATATAACATAAAAAATTTAAATTTAGCTTCAAGTCCTTTTTTAAGTTATTTTATTTGTTTGTTTATGAAAAAAAAAAAAAAAATATTACACATTCTTCTTTCTTATGGTTGACTTTTTATGCAAATTATTATGCTATATGTGAAAAAGAAATCGAACGTTTTTATGAGGATATTACCAACATAAAAATTTCTCGGAAAGAGGAAATAGCAGAATTTTACTGATGAACTAAATTTAGAGATGCCACAAACAGCAAATTCATGAAAAGGGAAGGGAATGGTATTTTCATATATTTTATTTGCCAATAGTGTTTCTTTTACATTTTCTAAAATAAATATAATATAAAAAATAAAATAGGTGTGTAGATGTGTTTTAAATATGATGATGGAAAAACAGAATTAAAAGAATCTCATCTGATTATAACACATGAGATTTAGGAAAATTCTAATATTAAAAAATTCTAATATTAGGAAAATTCTAATATTAAAATAATATTTTCGCCTTCCAATAAACTCACCTTTTCTCAGTTAAAAGATCCCATTGATACGCAAAATTCTTGGGGTATTTATAGTATTTCCTGTCAGTGTGGTTTATCATACATTGGCCAAACTAAACGCAGTCTTAAATTTCGTCTAAAAGAACATATGAATTACGTCCGCAAACAAGAAACCAATAAATCGGCTATTTCTAAACATTGCTGGGAGGAAAATCATAATTTTAAATTTAATTCAGCTAAAATAATTTGCAGACCTAAATCCATACATCAACTCGATTTCTTTGAAGCTTTTCATATTTATAAAAATTTTAAAAACCTTGTAAGTTGTGATTTCGCTATTCCCTATTTGTCTGACTGTTGGAAATTTTATATTCAGCCCACAGTTTCTTAATTTTTCTACTGTTTACACAGCTAACTTTAATAAATTCCTATTGGCCACTCTCCCCACCTTTCCCGTAATTCTATTGGTTGAACTAAATTCGGCCCCTCTCCTATATATACGAGCACTTCTGCAGATTCAGAATCCTTTTTGCACTGATGACGGCACGCTTAAAGCTGCCGAAACAGCTATATGCATTTCCAATATTTTTCTTTGGCGTTTCTGACGTAGTCGTTTATTTGAGTTTTAATATTCCAACGCCAAGTCTCCTGTTATTATTAAATACTACCACTGGTTTGTGCACATGGACACCAAAAATAATCCCCAGCATTGTTTTCTATGAGAGCATTTTCTAAAAGCCATATTTTAGTAACTTTATTTTGCACAAATAATGAAGAAACTGCTATTTAATATTCATATGCACAAAACAGTACTTTCTGTAAAATATTTTATGATTAGCATTAAGATATACAGTCCTACACAAAAATATTAAAGGCTATAATTAATTGCTGACCCTGTACTTTTGTTTGCATGAAGCGTTTTTAACACTTTCTAACAATGCTTATGAGTAATTATGGTTTCAAATATTCTGTTATCTGTCTGTCTTTCTGTCCGTCTGATTATCCGTCTGTCTATTTATCAGTCTGTCCAGAAAGAGTCAAAAGTTTGGATAATGTAATCCATTAGTTCGTGAGATACAGGTCTAGAAAATTATGCTAAGACACACAAAGACATTGATATTGTCTGAAAAATCTACGAATTGTATTCAGAAGACCTAAAACCAAGTAAATTTACTAAAAACTAGCAGATGAAAAAATAAATTTCACCAATCAAATGCCTTTTTCTTATTCATATTAAAGAAAATAATATATATATATATATATATATATATATATATATGTAAATATTTTTCTTTAAAAAACAGAAAAATATTCTTAAAAATGGTTAAGATTTGTTACGCGGTGTTTTGAATGTGTCTAAACGCAAAAGTAATCGAATGAGATGTGTATTTCAAATGAACATGCATTGAGCTTTATGGAGCGACACTTAAATTATTTACACGAGCTTTTTGGAATCACAAAATCCTCACGCCCCATATTTTTTTAAGAACTATGATTTACCTTCAGAAGGAATAACCGAACAAAAATGTTTTATTTGCATTCGTTAAAACATGTCATCAAACTGAATCCATATTTGTTCTTGGATTTCGTTTTCAAAACACTTGCTTAAACCAATAAAGATGCTGAAAGTTAAAAGTTCTGCTAAGAGAATGCTGAACGAGTGCATATTATTCATTCGAGACACTCCGAGGGGGTTTTATGGAGTCGAAAAAGTATTCTGACGGAATTTTATTGACCTGAAATGAACATTTTCTTCTTTTATGTTGCATAAAGGTAGAGTTTTCTGTCTTTTGATTTGGTATTGGAATACACATAGTGTCTTTAAAATTTTCACCACGTTTTGAATTTTTTAATTATTTATTTGACACAAAGATAAACAAATCACAAAATTGCATGCACACACATACACACACATACAAATAAATAAATAAATAAATAAAAGTGTACAGAGTTTAATAAAATTAATCGAACATTTTAGACGAGTCAACTTCAATAGTTAAAAAATTCAGCATATAATGTGACATCTATACAAAATAATTAAAAATTGGTAGTGCCCTATACTCTGTTACATTGATGTATAAAATTTTAGCAATGTATCATAAGGAGTTTTAGAGATATGTTCCAATAACGTTGAAGAGTGTTTAGTGAAGGAATAAAATTGTAAACTTGCTTGTTTATTTACACATCATAGTTTTTCATCGTAATTTGATGATAGACCCTAAAACGGAATGTTACAACATGTTTCTATCGATCGAAGAACTTATACAGAGAAATTGCCTGTAGTTTAATACAGATTCTTTGTCTTGATATAATGCAAAGGCTTTTTATGACACGATGCTAAAATTTTGTACATTATTTTATTTACATATGAGGCACTCCCCACTACTGGAAAATTTTGGTATGGGGGTTATAAAGACTTAAATTTTGTGATTCTTGAAATTTAGAGCCTAAAAATTTTAAGTGATTTTTTAAAATTCTCTTCCTTTTCCTTACGCAACTTTGCAATTTATAATACATATCTAAGACTAATATTCAATGAATTAATTCAGAGGTTATGATTATTCACACGCCCTACATGCATATGTGTATGTACATGATATTTTTTACAATCTGAAACTGCATGTATAAAGACAACAATTTACACTTTATCATTTATTCACTGAATTAAATTATGAATATTACATGATAAAAAATGAACTTCATTTCTTTAGTTTTTTTTTTAATTCCCCCTAGCTCTATTTCTTTGAAGCGTTAATTTTGAATTTTGCATCGTCTCCAAGTTTGCAGTCCAGAGGATTTTAGCATTATGTTAAAATGAACAATTTATAATCGATTTAAAAAAGGAATATTTTCGCAGAGAACTATATATTTACGTTCTTTTACCCATGTATGTTAAAGAAAGCATTTTTTTGACGTCGAAATTTTAAAACTGATGTTTTGATATATTTATACGCTATGAGGTCCCTTTAAAACGAAAAATTACTTTTTATGCGATTGATCTATGTGGTTCCCAGTCTTCAATCAGTATAAATCAAAAACAAATATCAGGAGAAAATTTAACTCGGTATTCTAAATCGGTAATATATAAATATGTTACTTGAAATATTGCATTAAAATCTCACAAATGGCCCCTCGCACAGACATAAAAAATATCCAAATTCATTACGCCGAAGGGTGAATTTTTTTATTCGTACTTGTATTAAGAAAATGTACATTTCGTAAGCACAAAAAATGTTTCATATAGAATTTCATATGAAAGTAATTCAGCATTCGTTTACAGTGCCACAGAAAAGAATTCGAATTTATTAAAAACTATATAGGGAAGTCTTTCGAAGTACATTTGTGTTTATGTTAGATGTTTTCATACTCAGTATGTGGTGCGTATACAGTGTACAGACTATATATGTGTCTCCAAATTACAAGCGAACACACCCTCTTCTTTTTTAAATATGAATGTGGAAAGCGCTTTAACTATTTATATTTTGTTCTTTCAAAGAGCTAAGAAATTATAATTACTTTCTGTAACTCATGTGGTAGGCAAAATATTGCTTCGAGTCCAATTTCGACGTTGACTTTTATTATAATTTCTTGTTTTGAGATTCCTCAATACGAAGTATATCTATTAGTGGATAGTTTCATTGTCGATTATCAGTGTAAGAAATAAATGTGAGAAGTTCACATTTAATATTTTGAAGATTATAAGTAATGTGACTTAGAAACTTTGACTAAGATCGGTAAATTTCTAAGAGTAGTGTGAGCAAAAGTTCCCTGAAAAATTTGAAACAGAATCTTGAGTTAAAAAACAACCTTAAATAATCCATGAATGTAGGTACATAATTAAGTGAAGAATTTAGGGGCGTTAAAACCCCTTCTCAAACAGATATGTATATATATAAACTCTTTTTTAAATTATCAGGAAGGAGAAAGCAGTGTGAGTGTGACATGATGTTATTTTATTTATATTTGTTTTCTCCATAAAAAGATAACTATATCAATTATAGTGATTTGCACAATTATGTAAATGAAAAAAAAAAAAAATAATAATAACAGCGCGATAGTTTCATTTTTTTCAATATGGCATTTTGCAGGATCAGTTATATTGTAGGCAATGTGTAATAAATATTGATGTTTATATAACAATTAGTTTTTGATTTCTCGTTTTGTATAAAACCTTTGAAAAACTTTTATCAGTCAAAAGTTTTGCATTATAAAAGGTTCTAAATAATTTCCTTTTCTCTCATTTTTTCTTCACAGATTGACAAGTTGAGCTTTAAATTTGTCCATTTCATATGCATGTTTCTCCCTAAAAGGATAACTATATCAACTAAGAGAAAATTATTTTATTTTAACACAATCATAATAATTTTAACAATTATTTGTATGGAAAAAAAAAAAAACATGTCGATAGTTTCTATTCGTTTCAATCTACAATTTTGCATAATCAATTTGTGTAATCATCTGTTAAATTTTTCTTTGAAGTTGTAATTGTGATATCATGTAGTAACTTAAATTTTCTATGTTTATGTGTTTTTTAACATCATTCTTCCCTGAGGAAGGTTAATGAAGGAATTTAGCCGAAACGTTGGATTTAAAATTTTTAAAAGTTTTTAAGATTAATATGCTGAAAGTTATTTAGTACTTCTTCATAATCAATTCTATTGTAGGGAATGTGTAATAAATATTGATATTTATCAAAATTAGTTTTTCAGTTCTCGGTTTGTGTAAAACCTTCGAAAAACTTTTATCAGTCAAAAGTTTTGCATTATAAAATGTTCTAAATAATTTCCTTTTCTCTTATTTTTTCTTTGCAGATTGTCGAATCGAGCTTTAAATTTGTCCATTTTAAATACATGTTTGGATTCGTGTTTTGAAAATTTTATTCGACATTATTAAAGTATATTTTTTTTGCAAAACTCATATAAGTGTTCCATTTCAGCTTCGAGAAAATTAAGAAATATTGTGAACTTCTTTTTCAACATTTTTTTTTTTTTTAATTTTATGCAATGTAATTTATCTAATTCATAATTACTTGTATGTATTTTGCTAAGAAATTTCATAAATTTAAATTTAACTATTCGAATAATTTACAAGAAAAATATAAATCGATGAAAATTCTTTTTAGAAGGTTATTAAAATGTCAGGTTATATATTGTTTATATCTATCTGACATTTTACAATTCTGATCTATAACTTTCGTATAATTATGTATACTTGCTAACAAAATTATGAAGCAAACATTCGTGGATATGCATTTAATAATTTATACCTTTAAACACTCATATCTGAATGTTGATTTCGATGAATTTTTTTCTCAAATTGAAAATGCTTTTCTAAGTGAAGTTTTCTGTAATTTTTTCGTTTCATTCAAATTCTAATTTGTAATTCCAAAATATTTGAATTTATCTGAATATTTGTTTGTTGCACTTTTACCTCCTCCGCCAAAAAGGAAAAAAAAATATATATATAACATGGAAAATATTACGCTTCTCTTAAATGTACACTATGAAACAAAGGCATTAAGAACTATGGAATAAAAGAAAAGCAATTTAATGAATGAAAATTTCATAGTTTCGAAAGTTATCTCGATTTTGACACAATTCTGTATGAATAAGTTTTAGAAATAATCAAAATGTTGACAGAAATATAAACACATATTATAAAAATTTACAATTTGGGGGGCCTTCAAATCTAAGGATTTGAAGGAAATGTTGAAAAAAGGAACATGACCCTGCATAAGAAAAACCCCCTCTTTTTAAAGTTTTTTTTTTCTTTTTATAGAGAAAGATAGATTAGTTTTGTGTAGCCATTTATATTGTTATAAAATATCATATACGATTCTAAATATTTAAAGTAGTAAAAATTAAAAATCTCTTAACACAACGGAAAACATACATTAAAGAATTTCCATTATCATATTTTATAGAATATATGCTTTAGTGCATTTTTTAATATATGTTAATTTCATTATGAATCGAGAAAAATAAAGATATTAAAATATATTTTAAACAAATACCTCTAATTCGCTATAATAAAATCAAATACTTTTGTGAGTTCCTGTACAAAAATCAGTAGGGCTATTTGTAAAGTTTTCAATGGGATACATGTGGCAGTAGCTTATTAGATTATTATCCTTGATCATTCCCAGCACTGGGCATGCGTAGCTCAACTCTAAAGACTCTCTCTAGATACTTTATTTAGAGTTTTGTTGAACGTCGATTTGGCTAATAGTTTGTATTAAAGATATAATCCTGTGATACTTTTTTGTCTGAAAGTTTAGTTGGCTTATCAGTGTTATCATATATTAGGTGATATTTACATATATAAAAGTTTAGTTTCCTTATTAGGGTTATCATAACTTTCACGCCATATCACTGCCTTAAAACCATAAACATCCCAATAGTAACCTGAAAATTGCATACCATTTTAAACACATTATGAAAATATTTACTAATAATATTGGCATATACAAGTGAAACGAATTTATAAATATCTTTCTACGTTTTTGAAAAGTGTTTAAAAAGTAATAAAAACTTTTCATTCCAAATCTCTCTCATTAACTGTCTCCACATTTACAAGATGTGTCTTTCCTCAAATTTTGAAACTGTTTGATGTTTAAATATTCATCACCCACTACGTCTGATTCAGAAATCTAGTTTTACATTTTTCTGCGCGTAGAATTTGTATTTTGTTATGTCAGTAAATCTTCAATATCTAAAAATATGTTCTGTTAAAGTATGTTGAAGAATATATGAATTAAAGATGAATCAGAACATCTTATGCTTAAATACTACACTCTTGAAACATATTTCACCTCCAAATTATGCAAATAAATTGAGTTAGAAATATTTCTTTATGTCATTTATTTTAATTATTAATAATTCATCATTTAACTCATTCGGTCGTTATGTAAATACATTTTTCCTGAATTTTAGAAAAATTAGGAAGACACGTACTTTTATTGCAGCTTGAAGTAATAAGAATATCAAATGTATTTGTATATTTTAATATTAAAAGCTAAAAGGGATATAAATTAATCGTTTTGACTTCAGATTTGTTCAATATATATATATATTAATTGTTACTAAAGTATAGCTTGCCAGTGTTACAATTGTTTGATACCAGTATTTTTAATCTATGACTTGTAACAGTTTTCTGTGAGTAAACATAGTCATGCTGAAAGTGAATTATTAGAAAAGCGTAATGTATTAGTTTTTTAAGTAGGGGTTCCTTCAGATATTTTGCGGGAGGGCTCGCAAGTTGATAGAGCTGTCGCACATACCAAGCTTTCCTATTTAAAAATAATTTATATATTATTAATGAATATATTATTATAAAATAATGTATATAGCGTTTATAATTCTGTTGTATTGATGCCGCATAAAATAATCTGATTCATATAACGATCTAAAGTCAATAAATCTTTGAAATATACTTTAATAAACTAAAACTGTCAGAAATAGAAAGAAATGTGTGTGGTGCATAATTGAAACATTCTACAATATAATAAGCATAAAAAACATGTAGTGCTCATTAAACATATATTAATTTGAATAATAAAAAGGAATTGCAGCAAATATGGACTACGAACATTATTATTATTATTATTATTATTATTATTATTATTATTATTAATTTCTTTTTTTTGTTTTGTAAATAATGTTTTGGATTTTTATAAATACACTGAGTGTAAAATCGTTGTAAATAGATTTCACAATTTAAAGATAGAACGAATGATTTGTATGGAAGTTTAATAACTAAACTCTGAGATTTGAAATTTCTTGTTCTTTTCATTATATTACGAATTTACCGTCTTAGATTTTGGGATACAAAATAAAATTATGGCTCTGAAATATATATATATATTTAATTAAGGTAATTTTATTTAAGTGGTAGCAATCTTATACTTTACGTGGAACAAACTAACACAGAATAGTTTTCGGAACAGAAAATATTACTCTTTATCTTTGATACATTTTTTTATTTAAATTAAGTGGAAAAAAAAAAAAAAAAAAAGATGTATTTGAAATTAAAAAAATAATAAAAAAATGACTTTAAATAAAAAGAGAAATGGGGGGTTCTGGATTAAAGTTTTGTCTATCAGATTAAAGGAAAGACCGATTGTGCCCCTACTGAAATTTTGAAGAGTCGACGCCTAAATCTGTGCAGGTTAACTGTTATTATATAGAACGATATCAAAGAAAGATTTGTGATGGAAAAAGCGCACTATTTTATTTTTAATTTCGTTTTCAATTTTGAATAATAAATAAAGTTTGTTAGTAATTTTATCTACAAGATAAGAGTGAGAAATTTCGAAACTTTCATAACTTTCTTCAGGCCTTTTTTCAGGGGACTTTTATTTGGGGATGTTTTTTCACGGGGAGTTTTATCCGGGGAATATTTTTTCCAGACGACGTTATTTCCAGGGGGCGTTTTTTACTAGGACGTTCTGAGGGAGACGTTTTGTGTGGAACATTTTTTTGTGATATATCTTTAAAACGTATAATAGATTATAACCATAGTTAAAATCTTTAGCCCTTTTTAACTACCGTGAAATTTTAACAGGCATTTTTTATATATTTCTGTCACGGTTTTTACCGATTAAATAAAATAAAAATTTCTATTAAAATTTTTCGGTAGCGGTTAAAAAAGCTAAAGTTATTAACAAAGCTTTTAAAGTTTACATAATATATACTTAATTAACATATGTGATACTTTGTTTCACTATTTTGTCTAATCGGAATTGTTACAAAAGAAATTATAGTGCCAATAAAAAAGAAAAAAAAAATCTTTTCTTTGTTTAAATATCACACATTTACTAGTTATGTCCCTTTTCTAAGCATCTCTTAGGATGGCTACATGGAAATACATTGTATTGCTTATACTAAAAAAAGAAATATATAGTATATATATTGGTTTTAATTTATGTTTAATTATATCACCACAGATGCATAGCTTTATTTATAAAATTTAAATAGCATACGTGATAATTTCTTTCACGATTCATTTTCTTCTTAAATCTGAATTAACAATAAAGAAATTATAATGCCCATGAAGTAAAAAAAAAAAAAAAAAAAAAAAAAATCTTCTATGGAACCAAATTTTATATTTCTCCAGTTCTTGCCTTAATAATCCAAAATCATCCCTTAGTATTTCCTTTAATTCTCTCCCCATTTTTAGCTGTATAGATTTTACAAGTTAAACAATGTATTTTTTTTAAAATCACATTAGGGAATAACGGTATTAATGTTCAACTAATAATAATATCTTTGCTATACTGCTTCACTGTTAAAATTCAAATTAATATGCATATTACTTTATACCACTATTTCTACTGACTGGAATTGCCAATAAAGAATTTCTCCGTTCTCATTAAAAGATATCACGTCTCCGAAGTTTCTTTAATGGAAACAAAGCCTCTTCCCACTCTGTTTGGTTAACGGAATATAATCAAGATGAGTTTCGAGGTAAGGAAAAAAAAATGTTTTGTCTTAACACTCTGGTTAATTAACGATTATGTTCTTACAACAGTGATAAAAGAGAAAAGGTTTGTAGCGGGTTAAGTAAATGCCACGGCTTTCACACGTGTGGGAGTTCCGTTTTGATTGGTAAAGGATTAAAAATGTACTGGAATAGATAAAAGAGAAAAAGTTAGACACCTGAAAAATAAAGCGGCGTAGGAAATTTCAAACGTAAATAGACTCAGAATCTGTGTTTAAACTACATAGCAATTATCTCTATTACATTATTAAACTGATACCGAAACTTAAATAATTTAAAATGCAAATAAATGAATAAATAAATACAAAATAAATGAATTAACGATTAATAAATATTACGCCATTCGAATAGATTATAAAAATTTTTGCAACTAAACCTAGTGCTATACCATTATACCTCATTTTATATTCGTGATAACAATTTTTAGTACATTTTGTATTTCATTATCAACAGTAAACATTGAGTGGGGGATCTAAACGCTCTTACGGTAAATAATGCTCATTTATTCGGACAGGTAGACTGACAGCGAAATAGACTTTATGTCTCTAATATCACCAAATAAGTAGCCTACTGGTGATGATTTAATGATTGCGATTATTATCTACTGTTTCTAATTTCCTTAATTTGAAATCTAAATTCCTTAATTCAGAAAAAAAGGAGAATATTCTAAATTAATGAAATGAAATTTAGGAAAATGTGGGTCATTTTAATTATTATATATAACAATTCAAATATCTCAAAGGAAAAAAAAAAGAACTTCATTGAAGTAGAAAATCTGAAATATCGCCTACATGAATGTAATAATTTGAATTTAATTATATAAGTTTTAATCATTATGCTTTAAAAAATAAAAACTTGTAGCACTTATTCTATCTAAAAATTTCTGTTAATGGCTAGTTATATATAGAAAGTAACCCAATTTAAAGTAGAAATAAAATTATTTCAAATATATAAATGAAAATTAATGCTTTTATCGAACAAAAAGTAAAGAATATTGATCAAAATTATAAATATTTCGACGAAACAGAGTTCAATATATATATATATATATATATATATATATATATACATATATATATACATATATATATATATATATATATATACATATATATATATATATTGATTTAGTTATTAAATAAAGCGATAATTTCTTCATAAGATTAAAAGATAATTCATTTGGATAGAAATAACAAAGTACATAATGATGTTTTTTCCTCCTTTCATAAGAATTTTTTCTATTAGGCATCAATATAAACTATTTATTTCTCAAGATGCAAATGCAGAAATAATTAATCTTAACATCAAATATATATATGAACAAACATCTATGACAAAAGGAAAGTCTGACGTCATTCGATAAAAGAAAAAAAAAATCTTTTAAAGAGTGGTATTTTGATGCAAATTAACAAAATTATTGATTTCTGTTTTACTTTGCTTGCTGAACTGGAATTCTTATTTATTTATATTAATCGAGAAATATCAATTAAATAGTTACTAATTTTGATAATGGAAAAGCAGCTTTCATGTTTTGTCACGCAAGCAATGTTTAATTTGTAATATTTAGTTATATAATTGCTTACGCCTGAAAATGATTTTTATGTGTGTATTAAAATCGAAAAAAAAAAGTAATAGTTAAAATAAAGTAAATTCCTTCAGTAAAAATGCATGTTCTACTACACTACTTCTTAATTTTGTTAAATATCTCTGTGGAAATTAGGCTTAATTAATTTCTTTTCGCTTTCGTCACTTGAATTATGAGAAAGAAAAACAAGTGGTATTTCAATGATATCAAGTAAATTTTTTAAAGTTAATTTTTAAAGAAAATATTAGTTTAGTTACGACTCTATGTTCTGTGTATGTTACCGCTAAAGTACAGAAATTAGTTAATCTTCAGATTAGGTAGGTAATATGCACATTAATTAGGGTGATTCGTTAAAGTGCGGAAAACTGTTATAATTTCTCAAATTACCTAGATAATCTGCACATTACCGACTACACACTCGTTAATATGCACATTACCTACTAGGCACTCGTTAAAGTGAAATAATATCTTTGATGAAACAATAGCACTATATCTGTACGCTTGAATTAAATGTTGTTTATTTATTTTTTGATATCTAAAGAATCAAGTTAATACAATCGAACAATCAACATACGTTAGTTGATAGAATCAGTTACCAGTCAACTGAAAAACTACAATACAAAGAAGCAAACGGTTTAAAATATTATTGCAATTAAGGAATTTAACATAATGCTATTTATTTATTTTTCGATATCTAAAGAACTACGTTACTGCAATCAAGCAAACAACAAATTAGTTGATAGAATCAATTATCTATCAACTGAAAAACTGTAATACAAAGAAACAGACGGTTTAACATATTAGTACAATTAAGGAAATGAATTTACGAATTATAGGATAAAATTATGCTTACTTATTAGTGCAGTCTAAAGACTGGTGACACTTTGACTTTGAATTGCATAGCAATTAAATTCCGTATGGGTGATTTAGAGAAAACCACGAAAAACCCAAAACACCTTTATTCGAATATCTCCAATTTTAATTATAATTAAATTACTTATAATACATCATTAGAATTATATTTTAATGTAATTTTATTGCGAACTTTTAAATTGATGTAAGTCGTTGAATTCAGTACGGGAGTTTTAGAAAACCACAGAACACTCTGAACACGTTTATCCTCTTTACTTTCTTCTATATGTATATATACAGAAAGTACTAGATTCGTCAAAATTTTCGAACTCTAGTTTTCGATGGATTTACACGTTTTGGGATGTCCTAAACACGATTTGACTGTTTTTAGAAAATGTCTGTCAGTCTGTCTGTCTGTGTGTGTGTGTGTATTACAAATTTTGTGGACGCTGTATCTCACGAACCAATGAACGAAATTTAACCAAACTCGGTATTTAGCTGGATCCTGACATAAACTGGTGCTGATTAGATTTGGAGATCATTCGATCAAGAGTTGGTGCTGTGATGCAATTTTTTTTCTAAATTTTTACCATGGCAGTATAGGACAAAATTTCGTATAAATGTACATAATGAGAGTTATTTTAAACGTGTGATTGTAAAATTAATATGAATTATTTATAACAGTATTAGTAACTAGGGAAAAAAATTGTGCATGTGGGAGCATGGGAGGGAAGTACCCCCCCCCTCCGGGGGGGGGGGGTGAATTCACAATATGGGTGTCCTTCGAAAGATCTCGTCAATACCTTTAAAATTAATGGTTGAACTATAGATATATGATAATTTAAAACAAATTATGAAAAAAAAGTATTTTTTTTATATTGGCAAGAAATTGACTTTCTTTCGGCCTTTAATGATATAATTCTGATAAAGATCGCCTGTATTTATGATGGAAAATAATTTAATAATTTAATGAATAATTTGTATTCAATGAATTTTGTGTAAAATTATATAGAAGAAAGTCATGTGGTGGCCACATTATACTAGTTTATTTTGCACACTTTCAAATTCTGACTACCCACTCACATTTCATATAAAGGATTTTTAACATTATTTATTCCGGAATTACGCAAACTAAGGAGAAAACCACGGAACAGTCAAACACAAATCTTTTTATAACAATGTTTACATTACTTTTTATCTCAGCTTCTAATTAACATTATTTCATAAGTAATATATCATTTTAAAAGTCATTTGATTTGAAATTGAAGAGTACATGTTGCAAATCTCTGTTGCAAGATGGCGCTTTTAGTTTTTCTACAGTTAAAATTTCAAAGTAAGTTACACTATGAGTGAGCAAACTATTGTAGGGGTAACCGGGGTAATTTTTAGACATGAAACTTTGGGGTAATTCTTAGACGCACTTGGTGTTTAAAAGCTATTAACTTTTGTTTGATTTTGTATTTGAATTTAAGTTTTTAAATGTCTTTTCTCATTGTATAAAAATTTCCTAAGAAGTAATCCACATATTAGCAAGTTTTCTATTTCACTAGAAAAATGTCTCTGAAAAATTACCGATCAACTTTTACTTTCAATATTTTCAAATTTGTTTATTGCATGTATTTATTTAGTTTAGCTGCAGATTTTAAATTGTATTAAAGAAGAAAATCATTACCTTCAAATTTATTAACAGAAAATTGCTGAATTCATAAACTGAGATGAGTATAGGCCTTTCTAAAAGGCATTGTTGTATTGTTTCATGCTGGGGTAATTCTTACATAGAAACGTTCAAAAGGTGTCGTCTTCAAAAAATATTGAAAAAAATATATGCGATTCTACTCTTCATAAAACATCAGGAAGTGAAAAAAATATCGGCTGAAATGAATTACAGCGACCACAAAAAATTATCAAAATTAAGCATATTTGGCGATTTAGCGCTGTTAGGCGCTCAGTTCGCTAGCGCCGAGATTGCCGTGTACGAATAAAGAACCGTGCACATCCAACAACCTAAAAATAAGAATCAAGCAAAAACATATTGATATTACCAGCAACTCCCCTAGTGAAGCCAAACGACTGCAGGAAGAGTTAAACAGCAACCGTTTTATTTTACACAACCTAAGAGTACAACAGAAGATCATCAAAAACATTAAAATTATCATACTTAACGTTCCAGAGGGTGTTGAGGAATCCCGAATTAAAGTTACCACCTTAGAACAATTAAACCTACCAATTGATCACACAAGCTCAATCAAATACATAGCCAAGAGACAATCAAAAAGCAACAGCAAAATCAATCACGTAATTTCGATACCGGAACCCATGGCGGAAGAGCTTTTACGAGACGGCTTCCTCCAGCTGGGTCTCTTTAGATGTCGGGTGAGACCCTTCACTAGTATACAGAGATGCTCAAGATGTCAAGAGCTCTGGCACTCTGCTAGTACCTGCAGCTCTATGCCCATATGTGCCCACTGCGGTCAGCAACATGAACCTACTAACAGTTGCTCCAACCCTCCAGCCTGCATCACCTGCATGAGGGAGAACTCCACCAATGGTACAAAACACAACGTTAAACATCCGTCCTACTCAAAAGAATGTCCAACCTATAATAGAATCTACAAAGAACTAAGAACCAGACTAGAAGACAAATACCCTCCACCACCAGCTCCACCACAACTGCCAAGACCCCAGCCTCACCAACAATTCCACGACTCAAGCTATCAACAACAATCACTCTTAAGGAGCCAATCTACCCAAACTATCAGCAACAAGCAAGGGAGTCTATATTCCACATGCGCTACTGGAGATATCAAGACCTCACCTTTCCACATTATGGAGAATTCCCATCCTACTACGACCCTTTCTACGGATACAACCAGGCGGTCAACTCTCCACCCAGACATCAACCAGTCTCAGCCAGTAGGTAAGCTCCTTCAACCTTTCTAAACTCTACCTTCTGTCCTATTCCCAATGTCCTCATTATCAGTTTCCTCCTCTCCTCCCCCAGTAGCAGCACCCTCAATTCCTCTCACCTCGTTCAATAACCTGAAAATCCTGCAGATCAACCTCAATAACTGTAGGGCGGCAAACTCAGCAGCACGAGAATTCATGGAGAAAAACTCTATTGATGTCGGGCTGCTGCAAGATGCCTACTGCACTAAAGAGGGTGATCTGTATGGTTTTCCCTCCTCCTGGTCCAGGTTTGAGTCCGTCCAACACTCAGCACACATTGTCATCGCAGCACAAGACCTTACCTACACTCACCTCTTCACTGGGGAGCATTGTGTTTTTATAACTATGACCACCAATGAAGGTGAATTGTACCTTGGCAGCGCATACGCAGCCCCGTCTGCAGATTTCGAGGACTGCATGCAGGAGTGGCAGCACTTAATCAATCACAAAACACTCTTTCTATGTGGCTGCGACCTCAATGCAAATTCCCCTCTGTGGTGTTCTCCCCGTGAGGATGCAAGAGGAAGCAGCCTCATAGAATACATCACAATAAATAACCTCTGTCTAGCTAACATTGAAAATTCACAACCGACCTTCCAAAAATGCGATGCCAAAGGCTGGCCTGATTTCACACTAGTAAACCCGAAAACATACGCCAAAATGAACGACTGGTCGGCCCTCGATATAGCCAACTGCTCAGATCACAAATACATAACATATACCCTAAAATCCTCACCAACTAAATCAACTCTTCGAAGGTTTGCTACAAAACGTGGCAACTTCTCAAAATTTAATAAAATACTTAAACTATCCACCGATAAACTAACTGGCACCATTAATACAGTAAGGAACACCCAAGACTTAGAAAATGCAACCTCCTCTATTATCTCCACAATACACGCTACTGCCTCTTCAGCCTTCAGGCTCAGACAATCGGGACGGAAATTCACCTACAATTTCTGGTCCCCTCAACTCAGATCCATGCGTAACCGCCTGACAGCACTCCGGAGACAACAAAAATATATCAACCCCTCAGATCTAATGCAACACAAACTTAAAATCCGCCAACTCTCGGCAACATTCAAAAAACAAATAAACATTGCAAAACATAACGCATGGAAACATTTTTGCACAACACAAACAAACATCCATGGCACTGCACAGAAATTCTATAGCAATAAATTTTTCACACCAACAGAACTCAAACTTGGACGTCCTCCAGCTCTTTCCTCTAAACACAAAAACCTAGAATATATCACCTCAGTTCTCTTCCCTCCGAGTAAATTCACCAGCCCCCATATTCCAGTTTTTTCAGGTACCATGGACGAAGCCTTCACGGAGGCAGAAATCCGGGCTGTTCTTTATAGCTTTAACATAAATAAGGCCCCTGGCCCTGACAGCATAGACTTCAGAATCCTTAGACACTCCTTCAATACACTCACATATATTTTTCACACATGGACAAACTTATGCCTCAAACTACAATATTTTCCAGAAATTCTCAGAAGGGGTGAAGTGGTGTACTTTCTGAAGCAAGGGAAGCTTCCCTCTGAACCCTCCTCTTATCGACCGATTTGCCTGCTCCCAACAATAGGCAAATTACTAGAAAAGCTCATTGTCAATAGACTAAATTTCTACCTGGAATCCAATAATCTTCTACACCCCAACCAATTCGGGTTCAGAGAGGGCAGATCATGTGAACTCGCTTTCCAGCAAATTTTAAACTCCTGCGCTCTTAACTTTCAGTCTGGAAAGTACACCACTCTTATTTCACTTGACATTAAAGGGGCTTTCGACAACATCGAATGGCCACACATCCTACACACTCTACAAACACTGAACTGCCCGGGAAATCTTGCGGGAGTCATCAGCTCTTACCTCTCCAAGAGGAAAATCTTGATTAACTGGGGCCCTAACTACAGCATTTTTCCACAATCTAAGGGCTGCCCACAGGGATCGTGCCTAGGCCCGATCCTCTGGAACTTGGTGGCCAACAAAATTTTCCTAAAAATGAACTCATAGGGTTTTAAAACCCTCGCATATGCTGATGACTTCTCTGTGATTCTCTCGGGTTTAACGAGAAAAGTTCTGGAGGAACAGGCCCTGGCTGCCCTCTCCCTCTTCAGCTCCCTATTAATAGAATCAGATCTAACACTCTCACCCTCGAAAACGCAAGCATTAACCTTCTCCTTTCCAAGACTCCTTTAACGGAACCCAGTGATGAGGATCGATGGCGTCAGTGTCCGTCATGTTTCACAACTAAAAATATTGGGAATCACAATAGATAGAAACCTAAACTGGCTGGCACACATACAAGACCTAAAGATAAAAACTTCTAAAATCTTCCACAATTCAGCAAAAATGGCAGGGAAGAGGTGGGGTATATCCACCTTCTTCCTAAAAACCTGGTATAAAATAGTAATAGAAAAGATCCTAACCTACGGCGCTGGCATTTGGGGGGGCAACCTCACCAAAGCAGCGTCGAATAAACTTAACTCAATACAGAGAATGTTTTTGGTCCAAATCTCTAGAGGTTACAAAACAATTTCTACTGATGCCCTCACAGTCATCACTGGTATTCCACATGCTCACCTCCAATTAAAATACAACTTTAACAAAACTAACGTCCTGCAATTAAATAATTCGATTCTCACAGACACTCTCCTCCCTAATATTCATGTCCAACAGCTTTCTAACAGCTGACAAATACACCCAGCACAGGATGCTGCTTCCCTTTTCATAAATTGTGCAAAAAACAGCTTCTCCCCGTCTGCTCAACTGGCGATCTACACTGATGGCTCCAAAACCGATCATGGAGTGGGAGCTGCACTCTGCGTTTTAAACAATAACAAAGTTCTCCATCAGTGGGCAGGCAGGCTCGCAGACCACAATTCGGTCTTTCAGGCTGAGCTCTTTGCCATCCTGAAGGCAGTTGAGTGGTCAGAAAATAACTCTCCAGACTACAATCAAATCTCAATCTTCAGTGACAGCCTCTCGAGCCTGCAGGCCATAGCTCGACACAAGAGCAGACACCCACAAGTAATTGAAATTAAAATAAAGCTCTCAAAATTAAAAACTAAAATCTCCCTGGCACACGTTTCTGCTCATAAGGGGGTCGTCGGAAATGAACTAGCGGACTCTCTTGCAAAATCAGCAACAGAATCTAGTGACATAGCCTATTCACTCCCAGCTCCCCCTTCCTACATAAAATATCACCTAAATCAAAAACTAATTAATGACTGGCAGAGTCTCTGGAGTGTGTCTCCAAAAGGGAGATACACTCACGAACTAATACCAAATGTCTCACTCAATATTTGGGACCTCTCCCCGGAAATCTCTGCCTTTCTGTCAGGTCATGGCCCCTTCCCCAAATACCTCCACAGATTTCATTGCCGACGATCACCCTTATGCTCATGCGGTGAGGAGGGGACTGCACAACATTACTACTTTCACTGTCAACTTACAATACCTTACCATTTAAGGAACCCTAACCCTAGACCAGAAACCTGGCTGAACAATATAATAACTAGAAAGCCCCATCGGTTCAAATTAAAGCGCATCTATGCCTTCCTTCAAGATTTATCAAATTCAACAAACTAAATTCCTTCTCTATCTTTCCTTAATTTTTCCTCCTCTCCTACATGGCGAATACTGGTCATGTCTGATGGTACAGAATTCGACTGAAGTGCTCTCGGAAAGCAATTATCCTGCGCATGATGTTGCTAACCAACATTGTTCTTAGGGTGTTTGGGCTTGATATAAAGACTGCGAGAACATTGTATAAAGACTGTGAAATTTGTACATTACCTGAATGAACTTTGTAAATAGACTTCCACTTGGCTCCGGTCCTCTTCACTTTCATGCAACTTTGTCGCCTTTTGTCGCGGGAGAGATCTGCTCTGGCGACCTTTGTAATTTTTTTTCTTTTTCTTTTTTTTTTTTTGTTGTTATTTGCTATGCAATAAACAACGGGGGAGGCTTAACCTTTGGGAGACGGGCTCTTCTGATTCTCCACAGTGGCTTTGGAGCCCCTCTCTAAAGGTTAAAAACGCTCAAAACCACTGCATAGTGGTGAGCGGCTTCTTTCCGTCTTAGAATCTTAGAAATATGCTTAAATTTGATAGTTTTTTGTGGTCACTGTAATTCATTTCAGCCGATAATTTTTGAACTTTCTAGTGTTTTAGGAAGAGTAGAATCACACATATTTTTTTCAATATTTTTTAAGACGGCACCTTTTGAATGTTTCCTTGTTAGACAATCCCTGGGGTACTTCTTAGACAATGAAAAAATAGGTATTTATAATTCTTAATAAAGTAAAACTCAAGTGAACAAAAACGTTAAGTTACAGTCAAAAACATTAGATTATTACAATGAATATACAGATTATAGCTTGTTAACTATAATCTGATGCTTTTATTTACTTTTTGTGAGAGAATTTGAAAGTGATTCTAAAGGTGGAACTAGGTTATTTATTTATCCTTAAAGCAAGGTATTGGTAACTAAAACATTTTAAGATGATAATAAATATGGATGCAGTTGTTGTTATAACAGCTGATGATTATATGAAAAAAAATAAAGAAAAAGAAGGGAAAAATGTTTTCTTAAAGAAAAAGAACAACACTTCAAACAAAAAGGTTTCACCAGAAGAATTAGGAAGTTCTTCAGATGATGAAAGTTTTCACAGCGATGTATTCTCAGATATCAGTTTAATAGGCAACTCTGGTGCTACCATTAATATTGAAAAAAAAAAATTCCCACATCAACTGAAGCTACACTTAAAAAGTGGAATAAATAAGAATGCTAGCGATACATTTTTTGCTGTTTGAAACTCCATATTATATTGAGAAAGTGTTGGAGGTCTTTAAAGTAAATAAAAAGAGCATCTGGAATTGAAATTTTTGAAATGGTATGAGGACAACAAATTTTGGTGACCTTCAGTACCAGATTTTGAGAAAGTTCCTGAATCTATTTAATGGTCCAATTCAGACAGATTCTGTTTATTCCTTTAAAATTTCAAGCAATGATTAGATTGCTGACGTTTATAGAACCCTTAAGAAGTTCCATAAGGATGTTTTTGTGAATGAACTAAGAAAAATTAATTGAAGTTATTTGTGTTGTTCTAGTTGAAATGGATAACCGCTTCATGTTAATAAAGTCTGTTTTTTTAATTAATTTACTTTTTAATTCTTCTGCTTTATCGCTACAACTTACCTCGTATCTAGTACATCCAGATTTAATAATTAAACTACGTTTTTAGTTATTGACATGTTTTCCCTGTTTTTATAAATTGTTATAAAATGTGAAATCAAGCAGGTATTTTTTTTTTTTTTTTGTGTGTGTGTGTGTGCATTAAATTTTCAATTATTTTACCCTATTTGAAGTGCACAATATAACCAAATACTGACTGACTGAATACTGTTTGTAAAAATCTTATTTTCTATTCATAAAACACAGAAATCCAGTGTCTAATAGCGTGCATTTCTAAGAATTACCCCAATTGCAGGGGGTAATTCTTAGACACGTTCTTAATTTTTTTTTAATTTTTCCTTATTTACAAAGACATTAATTGAGTATTCTGATGAGATAATTCATATAATATTAATAATATAAAAATATAAAGTTTGAACTATATCCAAAGAAACCCTTTTTATAACAAAAGTTTACTTTTTGTCTAAAAATTACCCCTGTTAGCCCTAGATTTTTAAACGGGAATAAGGCGCCGCATCGCCACCGAGCGGGACTTTTTTGCTGTCGGAAATTCCAAAGATTATAACACGGTGAGCGAACAATCTGTTTCTGATACTAAAAAGGGAAGTGGGCGCCGCAGGCGTTACTTACCGAGAATACACTTCATTTAAAATTTTCAATAAAGCTATTTGCATTATATGTCAATAAGCTTTTATAGGTCCTGAAACGGCACCGCAGGCGCCACCAAGTGGGAGTTCCGTACGGTCGGATATTTCAAAGAATTCGAACCAGCTGGTCGCCGAAGGCGGCTAGTGACAAATAAAATTAGCCGGCGACATCAAACTAAAAGTGGAAGGAGAGGTAGAAAGAGTAGGGAAGGAAATGAGAAAAACAAATTTTTGAACTTTAATGATACGGAAGCCGCTAATGTGTAGATTACCTAGTTAAAAGGCGGAAAACTCTTGATTACGCACTTTAACGGATCACTCTACTTAATCTGCAGATTAGCTAGGTAATCTGCAGCGGCTTTCGAGCTTTGACGGTAACATGGTTACTAAATAAATAAAATTATTTACTTACGTTCGCAAAGTAAAACTATAAAATCATGCAATGGTGCATTGCATTTTTCATAATTAATCCCATTTACGCTGAAATTTGGAAACTTGCGATGAGGTTTCACAAATCCATTCCCAATGTTGAAAATCACCTGTTAGACTCTATTATTCACCGCTACGATCCTGGAGTCGGTCATGGAAAGAAACGACTTATGATTATTTTAGCTAGTGAAGACGACTTTCTAATTGTCCCTAAGAAATGTAAATGCATTACTTCTGGAGTTACTTAACATAGAATTTTCTCACAAACGTTTCCTGTAGAGTTGGCTAACCCTAGAATCAGGCTTAACTACTGAATTTTAGTGTCAGTCGCGTATGCCCGACCGTCCTTCTAAATAAATTCTTTTTTATTGTAAATATTTTTCAAAAATTTCACCTGACAGGATATTTTTTTTTTCTTTTTATTATTTGGCAAATTTTTATTTAGGTTATTTTATTTTTATTGAATTTTGTTCTCAGGACATAGTTTATAGACAGATTTTCAAAACTTCAATTCTGTTTGGTCGAGGGGCGGGTTTTACGATGCGCCTGAAATCCTCTCGAATTTTTGGTAGAAAATTTTATCTAAGGATTATGAGAATTAGATCTGGCTTCTGATTGGCCCTCCGGGATTCTCTTTCTTTGATTGGTCCTTCAGGAGACCCTCGGAAGTTTGTGATAACAATTTTTTAGTGAAGATTTTGAAATTCTATACTGGCTTCTAATTGGCCCCCTAGGATCCTCTCTGAACAAGATTCTGGTTGGCCTTCCAGGATCAGGGTCTGAAGTTCAGTATGTTTATTTTCATTAGAAATTTTCTCTAATTTTAAATTAATTATATGCCTCCCTTTTTATATCAATTGCGAGACTCTAAGTACTTTCCTGTGTTTTTTGGAACGCTCTACTAAGGTCTTAATTCCTTTTCGCCGTCCAGACTTGTCTCGTTAACTCACACAACAGTTTCTGTGTTGTACTTAGGATTTTAAAAGGCGTTTTCTTTCTTTCCTTTATTTTTCTTTTTACGTAACTCCTGGCGGTTCATTCAGAAAAATCTCCTCTCACGTGGTAAATTTTTCAGAGGTTAAATGCTAAATTAAAAGCGTTTTGGCTTTTTTTTCTCTCTGAAAAGTTATCTTTATGTTTTTTACATTTTCGATGGAGGTAAGCATTGGTTGTGACCATATGCAAGTACTCCGAAGCACTGACGTTGACGTTGACGTTGACGATTACATTCTTCATGTATTCATTTATTCATATATTATTTTCGTCAATAGAAGCACTTATGAAATATCACATACCGAGTAGCATGGGCGTATTTTTAAATAAAAATCGTCTATAATATTTTGGTCCATTTCCTTCGGGAGTCTCATTAAAAGAAAATAAGTTAATAATTTCTTTATGCTACAAATATTGGCTTAAATAAAAGCTTTTTTTTTTTTTTTTTACTTTATGTTTTGTACTTGTAATATCACTGTACAAATCATTTACTTTTTATAGCATGTAGCACGGGGTTAAATTATACACTCTATGCTAATTCTTGTAGACTTCAAAGTTAATTTTTGTAGACTTTTCTATAGTATTGTCTGTTCTACTTGCAGTTCAACAATAAATTAAGTAATTTTAATTAAATAGAACATAAAGCGAAAAAATATTTTTTTCCCTTGTTCCCTTCAATTTGAAAAATCAATTATAAAAGTAAGTTTTCAAGAGGTTTTGAAAATATTTCAACTTTCAAAAAGTAGAAAATTTAATTCTAGATAACCAATGGTACTTATAATTTTTTTTTTCTAGGATGATAGGAAGAAAAGTTACTCAGTGAAGACCTAAGGTTTTTTTTTTTTTTTTTTTTTTTTTCGTTATTTAAGAAATTTCGAAATTCTTTTGAAAAGTTATATCTAAAAACTATAAGGCTTTTTATACGATACTACTATAAATTTTGCCTTCGCAAAAAAATAAAAAAAAGTTTTATCATTTTTTCAAGGATTTAAAAATAATGATCGCACAATTAATCGAAAACTGAAAACACTCCAAATTGTAGTTTTCTGTTTGGGTGGGTGGGAGAGTAGGGATTGAGGTGGGGGAGTACTATAACTAGAGCCAAAACTCGTGGAGGTTAAAAACTTAGATTGTTTTTTCCTAGTGCCCAGCTGCTCACAATAAATAAAGAAAACCAAGATTTTTTTACCTTTAGCAAACATCAATTTATTTGCTGACTGGCTTAAAATTAATTGAAATAAGAAATTACTTGCTGATTGAACTACGTTGAGGCTTTTCATACGCATTTTTTAATGAACTCAAACTTGCTATTTTTTGTCTCGTGTTACTCTTGTTGCCTTTAAATTGTGTATATTTATTTGTATGTGCACAACACATATATTTATAGAGATATACAAGCAAAAAAAAAAAAAAAAAAAAAAATGCAAGCAGCAAAAAAAAAAAAAAAAAAAAAAAGTTTACACTTGAGCGACAAGGAAAAAACTTTACATGTTCAATTGCCATTCCCGCCATTAAAATGTGTCGAACCCCAGTGATGACAGATGGGGTAGGGAGAGGTCGTCTGTGATCGACAACACCATGTGTCATCACTGGGGTTCGACACATTTTTATGATGTGAACGGCAATGGAACATGCAAAGTTTTTTTCTTGCCGCTGAATTGTAAACTTTTTTTTTTTTTTTTTTTTTTTTTTTTTGCCGGCACTATATATCAAAATATTTTCGTGCGTTTTCATTTATAGTATGTAGGTTTTTTTAAACCAAAGTAATGTCATTTTTATGAAAGTTGACATTATCTGAGAAGTTATGCTGAGGCATTGTAAGGTCGGTTTAGTCAGATATTTTGTCATGTCATACCCTGGAAATTTTCTAGTGTAAAATGCTGAAATCTTATACATAATATTATTAGTGTATGAGGCACTTTCACTCGTTCAAACCATTTTTGCATGGTATGCGTATAAAAATTTAAATTTTATTATTGAAATTGAATCCTGTGTCTTGTGAATCCTTTGACTATGATAACGATTCTCAAAAAAAGTTGCACAAATTCCAACACGCTTGTGGCACTCTCATAACACTAAAGAGAAAAACGAGAAAAGAAACACAGCTGAAGTTTTGTTGGATTATGGTAGTGCCAATTTTGCTGTATGGCTCAGAGACAGGGAGCCTGAGTGCCCAAGATAGAAGCAGAATCCAGGCAGCAGAGAGGCGGTACCTAGGAATTCTAAAGGGTTGCACAATCATGGTAAAAATCAGAAATGACGATAATAGAAAAGAATTAAAAGTTTTTAGTTTCTTAAACAAGATCAATGTATACCGCACTAATTGGAAAAATCATGTCCAACGTAGGACATGCGGAAGGCTACCGAGAGTTGCCTTCTACTACATTTTAAGGGGCAAGCGAGACAGCGGCAGACCCAGAAAACGGTGGTTAGACCAAGAAGACGGAACAGGTTCCCAGCCCAATCCTTGAAGAATAAGAAGAAGAAGATGATGATGATGATGAAATTTAATCAACAGAAAATAACTTAAATGATTTTTGTAAAAATACTATATCTTTTAGAAAAAAAAAAAATAATAAAAGAAAAAAAAAAAAATAATGCATATTTGCAGTTTATACTATACGTATAAAGGGAGTATTTAAGCATTTATAGCCAAATGCCATGGTGTTTGAAACATAAATTATATTCTGTATATACTTTTAATGTTTACTGAAAAAAAAATACCATTTCTTTTGTAATAAAAAAATAAACGGAATAAATATCTATTTAATATCATATTAATGGATAAAAAAAAAAAGAATAATAAAACAGAAACAATATGATTATTTTTTATTTTATTCAATACTGACTGTATTTATTTTTATGTGTTTGTGCAGAACTAATATTTATGTCAAATATACTTTTCTACAATAGTTTATATGTAAAAAAAAAAAAAAAAAAAAAAAGAAATTTGACGTCTTTCTGATTAATTGCAAAAAAGTTTAACATTGAAGTATTGATGTAAATTAACAAAAGTATTAATATCTGTTCTAATGTGTTCATTCAAGTAGATTGTTTATTGAAGGGCATTAATAGAAAAATACTAATCAAACATTTACTAATTTTAGCAGAGAAAATAAATATTGTTATCGCACGCAGGATTGGATAATTTACTGTGTATAGTTTGATAATTACTTCGATCTAAGTAAACAAAGACAATTATTTTTGAGTGTATGAGATAGAAAAAAAAAAAAGAAGAAGATACATTTGCGTTGATAAAAATGAAACTGCTTTAGACAAAATCGCAAATCTGTTAGGAAGAACTTGGTACCTAATGTCTAAAATCTTGGTTGCAGATAAATTGATCTAAATCGGCCACGTATAAAGAAAGTATGTAATCATGACAAAAATTTGACTTTGAGATTTTGGTGTTTCTGTACGTTTTGAGGTACACTGAATTCATTTTGGCTATTTTTACGATGATCTATGTGTATGTGTATGTATGTACAGTCGGTAACAAAAGTCTCCGAACAGTAGCAAAAATTCCTATATAAAAAAGTACACTTAATACAGTTTTGTTAAATAAATCCTTGTCGAATCCTGTTTTTAGATTGACTAAGAACATGATTCGACAAGGATTTATTTAACAAAACTGTATTAAGTGTACTTTTTTATATATGAATTTTTGCTAGTGTTCGGAGACTTTTGTTACCGACTGTATGTGTGTGAGCAAACTATGAATACTTTATTTGAATGAGCTGAAAGTTATCTATGTCTACCAGTGTTCACAATGAATTCTTGTCTCCTAAGATTGATATACATTAATAGCAATATTAATATCTGTTTTAATTTATTCCTTCAAGTGCATTTTTATTGAAGAGCACTAATGGAAAAAACAATGGCATTTAAAATAATAGTAAAAATCCTATCAAATAATATTGCTAATTTCGACAGGAAAATTTTTTTTTTGACTTGCGTAGGATAAGATAATAATAATAATAAATAGTTGGATTATTACTTAGATCAAAATAAACAAAACAATAATATGTGTGTGTTACAAAAGGAGAAACAAATCTGGTGTGAAACAATCACTCGGTTTCACTTACCCACTATTACACGTACTGTATAGACTTTTTTGAAAATAAAGTGATCAATAAGCATAAAATGGACCTAACAAATTAGAAACGTAACAAATTTACTGCAAGAGAAAGTTGATACATGTGTAATGATATATAAAATAGAGTTTGCATAGCGAGTTGGAAAAAAAAAATAAAATAAGTAGAGCCGTGTTTTGAAGTACAAATTTCCTATTCTAAAACTGGCCTACCTTATCAGGATAACTGTTAGTTTTCCTGTAATAACTGACTAATTCATACGGAAGGATCTCTAACAGAACTTTGAAGAAAATCATTAGAGCCGTTTTGGAGATAAGGACCTTCGGTTTCTAATATGCCACTTCCGTTTTTCCATTTTTCACCAAAATTTCGAAGTATCATCTGTACAAAAAACCTACCTCATTTCTAAAGTTTCTTCGTTCTATCTTTATTAGTTTCGGAGATATGCCCATCAGAAGATTCCTCACGTACACACACATACACACACACTGACGAATCGCAGAAAATTAATATAATTTTGGAGATTTATTTTTTATGTCAGGAGACCTTAAAACATGTAAATCAGGTGAAAACTCGATATCGAATTTTTTGACCCAATACCACACAAATATATAATCTGTTAAAGAAAAGCGTCTAGAAATTTTGATATTTTTTTACACAGTGCTAATTAATTTGTTTTCTGACGTAATATGTCGTTTTGCAAATGACATTCAAAATAGATACCATGTTGTAATGTGTTTTATTGTTCTTTCAAACATTGAAAAAAAAAATTGCTTTTTTGGGAAAGCCAAAATTTTGTTGCTTGATTTTTAGGTTATGTTTTGTTATTTCAACAATAATTTTGTTCATTTAACCGAATCAACTTGTTTCGTTTAACCAAAAGAATAGGGTTGAAAGAAGAATACTTCTCATTGGATAGTTCTATAAGCTACGTCATAGATATCTGTATAAACAGCAAATGAGCCAGCAATGTGCTGAATCAGCAAAAGTGGTAGCTTAAATTAACAATATTATTTTGTTAATTTAAATAAATATTGATAGAATCAACAAAACTATTTGGTTAAAACAAGAAATTAATTTAAATTCTCGTAAGAAAGTTTTTAATCTCTATCAAAAGAAAGAAAAAAAAAAAAAGCATGATTTAAGAAATTTTTTGTTGTTTCAGCAAGTTATTCTTTATGTGAATGAGGTATGATTATTTTTGTTAGTGTTATAAAACATCGTACATAAATATGTGTAAAGACATTGATATATATTTGATATTCACCTTTTGCCTCCTTTTCTATATTTAGCGTTCGATTATTTTAGCTGCTGTTATTTGATTAGTTTTTCTCTCTTACGATCTTTCCATCGACACAAATTTGTGTGCCTACTCACTGAAAAGTAATATATAAAATAGTTATTTTCTGAATCCCTAAACTGGAAATGTAGATTTTCGAGCTATGCGCATAAGGTAAACAAATAAACTGAACTGATGAAATGATCGATAATTTCTAGTTTTTTCCCGTCGAATTCGAATTGATATTTTTAAATTTGTAGGCTGTCAATCTTCCAACTTTTAACTCATGTTAAATGATAAGTCCCTTAAAAAAAGTTCTGACACAATTCTAGAAAATCAAAATTTCTCGCAATTTAAAAGCTTCAGAATATTCTGAATATTGTTTCACTATCTAGAAATGTGTGGAATAGAAATTCTCGATCATTTCGTGTATTCAGTTTATTGGCGCGCCTTACGCTCATAGTTCGGAAATCGATATTTCTAGTTAAGAGATTTAGAAAATGACCACTTATTCATTCTAGATGAAAATGGTATATTTTTTTCTCAGTGTAATTTTAAGTGAAAAAAAAAATTATATCTCATATAGGGTAAAAGCACCAGTGAGTGACACTTTTAGAGCAATCTCTGATCTTTTTAATGATCTAGTCATCAGAATATATTTTTAGAAATCTTAAGTTAGTACATATGGTATGAAAGACATTCAGAACCACATATATATTAAAATATATACATTTGATAACATTTTTTTTTTATGATTTTTTATTTAACACCCACTCAATGTTTCAGTAAATAACACTGCCAGTTCTTCATTTTATCAGTAATTGGCCCCCTATGTTCCAGTGTTTGACACTGCTAGTTATTCATTTTACCAGTTATTAGCACCCTAAGCTCCAGTGTTTGACATAAAATGTTAAAATTCTTACATGTAAAATATATGATTTTATTTTATTTTATTTATTTATTGATTATTTCGAGATAGAGGTAAATTACTGGAGCATGCCAATCACTCGAGCACCTACCCTATATATATATTTACACACACACGCATAAAAAAGTTTTGCGTGAAAATAGAGAATTTTTAACCGATTTTGGAAAAAAAATTAAAGATAGGTTTAAAAGGGTGATTAGGTGTGCACAGTTCAAAAATCTCTAATTTTTACCCAATTAAGGGTTAAAAATTAGAAATTTTTAAGAAAAAAAAATTAATTATATTCAAATTACATTGAAATTTTAAAATAACTGAGCCATCATTCTTTCAAATGAAAATTTCAAATTTTATAGAAAAATTATACTTAATTAGTTTCAATTTCGTGATTTTCATAAAGTGATTTTCATTACACTTGTGCTTTCCAAGAATTCAACTCTCGAATTCATTACTTCACATCTGTACAATAATGAGATTAAGAGCGATGACGGGTGTTAAAAATCGTGCTTTGAAATTACTTTTTTCGAGTTATGAAAGTTAGCACACGGGAACATTAAAATGTATAAATATTAAATATATTACGTTTTCGAAACTATTGAAATTAAAGTAGAAAAATATTAAAAATTATAAAATGTATTTGAAAAAAAAAAAAAAAAAAAAAGTTTAAAAGGCTTGAGTTTTAAATGCGGTTGAGTTTTAAAAAAATCCCCTCGATTTTATATTTTTGTAGTTTATAATTATATTCTAAAAATATTTGCGCTTTAATTTGTGTGTTGATTGACCAATTAATTTTTTAAAAATATTTTTTATGTAAGATTGCAGAAATTTTATGCAAATTTTTAACATTTATATATAAAAAAGTACATAAAAATCAACCAATCCATAAATTAATGCACATATATTGGTTAGAATATATTGATAAACAATAATAATGTAAAATCGAGGGGTAAATTTAAAATTTCAGTCGAATGGAGCATTAAAAAAAATAAATTTGAAATTTGAAATTTTTTTTTCTATAATTTCAGAGAAATTTAATATATTTAATATTTATACATTTCAATGTTACTTAAAAATTTAATTTATTATATTTTATTAATAATTTATTTATCAACATATTCTAACTATATTTGTGCTTTAATTTACGGATTGATTGATTTATACATACATACATATATATATATATTTATTTATTTATATTTAAATGTTTAAATTTTGCATAAATTTTTTGCAATCATACATAAAAATATTTTTAAGAAATGAATTTATGAAAGTATGCCAACTTTTCTAACTCTAAAACAATAATAATTTTGAAACATTGCCTAAACTTTGAGTTACTCATAGATAGGTTGTGTGTGCTAACAACCCTTATATAGAATATATTTTTGCATAATAATATTTATACATAATATAATTATATGCATGTAATATTATTCATAATGTATTTGGGTGATTGCCAATCTAAAGGGTAGAAAACGAAGACTAATTTGAAAATATAAAAATTTTACCAAAAAAATTTGAAAAAATTCCTTAATTCCTTTTTGACAACTATGAATCTAAATTACTTGATGAGCTATCTCGTTAGCTATTTTTTGGTTGGTAATTAATTAATTTCAAAATTAATGTGTCAACGGAGCGGACATCACTGACCACGGAGTGGACACTTATAAATATCCAAACCTGAAAGTTATTTTGCAGCTGTATCTTTTCATCCTTATTGTTTTACTTGTGTTTTAGAAAATAATCAAGAAATATTTTTACTTTAATTTTTTTGAAAAATGAAAATAACAGGAATATAATTGTTGATTCCGCATGTTCTTTCTTTCTTTTCTTTTTTTTTTCTTTTTTTTTTTTTTTTTTTATGTGATTGATCTAATATGTTGAAGACACTTGTATTTCCTTGCTATATTTTTCCTGTTAAAACTTCGAAGATTTCTTTAAGTTTCTTCTTTGATTTTGCGCCTTTAAAACTTTCTTTTATTGGCTTTTTTATAACCTCCCCAAAAATAATACATTTCTCAATTTCTTTTGAATTTGCTTCTGTGATAATTTTTTTCACTTTTCTCTTGGGTTTTTCAGAATCAGTAGTATTATTTTTTGACTTCACATCCTTAGATCTTTGCACATGCTTTTTGTGTTTTTCAAGCTTCCTAACCAATTTTTTGTTTTCTTCACAAAGCCTTTCACTGTTCTTTTTCGACCTTTTTCTTCCACTTTCTAGTCTGCTAGATGATGATACAGATGGTTTTGTTTTCAGAGATGGATTAATTTGTGGTAGTGTGATGTTTATGGCTGCTGAACGAGGTGTCTCAGGAGGTGTATCATCTCTGAGATGTTCTTCAAAGATTATTCTGTTTCTTCAATCTCTCCCTTTGATTTCTGTTTTGGTTCTTCCATTTTTTCCTAACACTTCATTTCATTTGTTCAAACATTTTAACTACAGTATTCTTCCTTCTGTGATATATTTATCTTTCTTTAGCTTTTCCTTCTTCATGTCTTGCGGGATCATTTCTTATGCTCTTATTATACACAAAGATGTTTCACGCGACTTTTATTTCATCCAATTTTTGCTCCAATTTTCGAAAGCTGTAAACCGAAAGAAGGTTACAATAGTTGAATCAAAAATTGTTCGAAAAACTGGTTTACACGGTGTACAGTACATGTCAAGGCACACCTATTTATCTCTGTTTTAACGGGGTACCATGGGAGAGCGAAGAGGAAAACGGTGAATGAATTCCCGCCGGCGCTGTCATTTCTCGGTAAATAAAGAGCTTTCTTCTCACTGGTTTATCACAGTCTGACTTGCCAGAAAAAATTGATCGTATTCCCAATTCCTATTACACTGGGCATTGACGTGATTTGAGCCAAATTTACAATTATCTCAAAAGTTGTGTGAAAACGTGTTGTGTGTAATAGGAGCATTAGTCTGTCTCTTGCTCTCTGCATACTTTTCTTTTTTGTTCTTTACGTTTTTCTGTAGTTTGGCTGGAAAGTTTCCTTTTCTTGTTATTTTTCTTATCTTTTTGATTTTCAACTCCACCTAATTTTCTTTTTGACTGAGTTTGAGCGAAGGTTTGTGCACATTTGTTTGTCCTGCATTGGGTTGCATGCGAATTTCCATTTTTCTTGAACAGCATAATAAATTTCTGCAAAGAAAATAAATATATATATTAAGTATTGTTTATATATATATATATATATATATATATATATATAAAGTTATTCAATTAAAAAAAATACAAAACAATTTTAGTTTTGCTGTAAAACAAAAATATTTTTATTTATTTTTTCTTCTGAAACTAAATTTAATTATATTTTTGCAATTATTTTTCTAAAGTGTTATGTCACCTTTTCTACATTTTACCTTTAAAATTAAAAAGAAAAAAATAAATTAAAAAAATAAACGGATAAAATTTATTTAGATTATTTTTCAAATGTATCTATTTTTAAGATTAATTTTGAGAGTATCCACTCCGTGGAAAGAAGTGTCCACTTCGTGATCAAATGATGTCCACGGAGTGGAAGTCCACGGAGTGGACAGAATGTCTGATTTTGAATTTTAAGGAACAAAGCAACAACGTCAGGAACAATTTAACTTTAGTGTTGAATTAAGTCTTATAATCTTTAAATGTAATAATAATTAGATAATAAATAATCCTTATAATTACTTGTATACTTCTGACCACGGAGTGGACTGATGAGATAGCCAAACAGAGGTATCACATATGAAATCTATTTTAACAGAACGAAATAAAGCATTGAGTTCAACACATGTAGGTAAAAACAAAGATGGCTTCCCCCTCTTTCTTCTCAGTTACACACTGGTGACAGACAGTGCCATCTACTGAACTTTATGGGAAATTAACTAGTTGTCCACGGAGTGGACGCATTTTATTAGGGACATTTGTTATAAATTAATTAAAAAAACAAGATTCATTTTATAACTCTAAAATTTAATAAATATATTTTTAAGGATAATTATGTCCTGCTTAAATCAAAATGTAATTAAAAAACATTAATATTAAGCTTGAAAATAATGCTATATTCTGCAGACTTCCCTTGGGGACAGTCCACGGAGTGGACATTCCAGGTTTTATCAATCGAGTTCTAAGAAAAATAAATAACATTAAAAACTTTTATAATAATATTCAACTAGAGAAAATCGTAAGAAATAGCCTAGTTGTAAATTTTTTTCTGATTGAAAATATTTTCTATTTTTGAGGGCTAAGGGACATGGTTTCTACCCCTTATGTTGGCAATGACCCATTTATGAGAGTATAATAATATTTATATGCAATATATTTATGTATGTGTGTGTAATAATCTTTTTTGAAAATATATTTGTGTGATATAATATTTTTATATAACATGTTTATGCGTGTATACATCTATGACAACAGCTACCGAGATGACTAATAAAAGCTTAACACGTAGAGAGAGAGAGAGAGAGAGAGAGAGAGAGAAAAGACACATATTATTAAAAAAAAAAAAAAAAAAAAAAAAAATTACTTGTTTATTTTTAATAATGATTTCTTTTTTAAATTTGTTTATTTCATTAATTTATAATATCTGGACATATATGTAAATTTTGCCAAACACTTTGAGTTAAATTGAATTCAGTGTTTCAGAAAATGCGTACGTATTTCATAAATTAATATTCCCACTTACAATATTATAAAGATAACTCTTACACAGATACATCTATTCATTTAATTTCGAATTAGAAATATAGATGGCAGTAGTGGACAATTTCTAACTATCAATCTTTCCTCTGCAAAATTCTACTTCTATATTTTCAGTGAACAAAAAATGCCTTAAAATATCTGATTTTTAATATTAGTGTACATTTTAAGAAAATTATATAGTTGTTTTTTTTTTTTTTTAATACAACATCGGTAAATAAAATAATCATGTAAAAAAAAAAAAAAAAAAATTAAAGAGGTTTTTAAAACTAACATTCGATATCGATCAGGTTTCATTAGAAAAATAGCTGATTTTAATTTTATAAGAAAATAAATTTGAATTAAATATTTTTAGATTAATCATTTATATTCATGAGAGTTCAAAGGTGAATTATTGTTGAAAGCTCTTTAATGTTTGAAGCAATATCTAAAAAATAAATGAATTAAAAGAAAAGAAAAAGAAAATATTTAATACCTGTTAAATATATATATATATATATATCATATGATTTTGATCAAAACAACATTTTAGAAAATAAATTATTATGTACGATTGTAATATTCAGTAATTTTTTTGTTGAGTTGGTTTGGGTTAAGGGAATTAAGAACGATTTACTGCACTGGGTCTTAAACTTGACGGTGTGCTATATTCAGAATCAGGTACAGAAGACATCACTTGAATTGCAACTTTTGTTAAAATTCAATCTTATTATTTTAGTGAAACTAAAAAATAAATACTATTGTGAAAAAAAAAACAAAGTTTTAATAATACGAAATAGTACATAACCATACCTTTTAACATCCTGTTCATGCAGGAAAATCATAAAAAACATGCATCACATATCTATGTGATTCCTAGCATGTGTAAAAATTACAGAGAAGTTCAGGAGAACGACTTCTCCCTACACAATGTATAATCCAAGTTTCTAGAGTTATTTCTGATTTTTCATTCCTTCAAAATTTTGATGAGATACAAAGGGGGGGGGGGGATAAACTATTTTCCCACAAGATGACAACAAATCAGAAAGATTTTCGTCACGTCAGATACATAAGTTCACACCTAGTTTAATAGTTTATTGGTGTTTGCTCGGCGTCGAAATGTCTAGGTACAACCTTCACCTGGGAGCGCAAGGCGGCATTATCAAAGTCGAGCGTGAAATTGCGGCGACTTTGTATCTGAGAGTGTCAAAAGATGCATGGAATGTCCGTTTTCATGATTTCGCAGACAGAGAGGCACATCAGACCTCACACAGGCAGTCGAGTACAAAAGAAGAAAACCTTGACGATGTCACAACGGGGAGAGCCTTCCGTGGGGGGTTTTCTAAGGGGTCCTAGCAAAGCTTCCTAGATCGCTACTATCAAGTCTGTAGGTTCCCTGCGTGACGTCACAACCAAGGTCATTCTCCGTCATTTATTTTTGCTTGAAACTTTTTAAGATCTTTAAATGCTAACATTTTTTTCGTAAAAATTGATTTCTCAATAAAAATTCCTTCAAAAAATATCAATGGACATTTATCTACTTCATATATATATATATATATATATATATATATATATATATATAATTTGAAATTTTTTAGTACCATTGTAACACTCAGCACACAAAAGATAGATGAAAATACCAACATAAAATAAATTTTAATTGAATGTTATTTCGATTAAAATTAGTCACAGTATTAAATTAATTTGAGTACCAATGATTAGTAAAACAAGTTAAAATACTTACGTAGAAGAAAAATGACACTAACATAACACATAAGCCTAACGATGAGAGAATTTGCAAAAACATTGATATATATATATATAATTTTGTTTTCTCCATAGCTTCAGATACTTATTACTGCTCAAATAGATATATTTTAAATTTTATTTTTATTTATAAACGTTTATAGAATTAAGATTTTTTTTTTTTTAATCAAATACTTACTACTATAAAGCTAGCTATGTATACAGTATTTTAATAAACGAGGGAAATACACAGAATTACATTGGAATAAATTTATTTTATGACTATTACACCAAGGAAAATAAAATAATATTCAAAATTAAATAATAACAATCACCTTTGACACACATTTACTAATTTTAAATTTCCAAGTTTTAGCATATAAAGTTAAATTTGAGTGAAATGAGCAAAAACGATATTTAATATCGCTTATTTGAAAATTATTATAATTGAAAAATATTATTATGCATATTTTACAAAATACCCATGTTATTTATAATTGTATTCACATGTACGTATATTTTAAAATCAAACATATAATGCTATGAATCAGGCTTAGTACATTTGTACATTATTTTTAAAAAATGTGTGAAATAAGCAGAATTCCATTGAGATTATTCAATTTTAAAGATTTGTACAAAGAGCTTTACATGAATATTATAAAATAAGTAATAATGAAATAAGTATTAATATTAAGTATTAAAAACTAGATACATCAGCTGAGTTATTAATGTGAATTTATAAACAATTATTGCAAAATATTTACCAAAACACTTATTGACAAAAAATATATGAATAAAACACGGTAAAAATATCTATTATAACCAAGATAATTGGGGTAATTCATAAGTAGTACACTGAGAAAAAATAATATACCGCCTTCCTCCAGAATGAATAAGTGGCCATTTTCTAAATCCCTTAACTAGCAATATAGATTTCCGTTCAGTTTATTGGCAATCTAGTAAACTGAATAGACGAAATGGTCCAGAATTTCTAGTTCACACATTTCTAGATGGTGAAACAATATTCTGAATATTCCGAATATTCTGAATCTTTTGTATTGCGAGAAGTTCTCGCTTGATTTTCTAGAATCGGGTAATAAACCAAGATTATATTTGCTGAAACCCTCCTCTTGTAATCTCATTTATTTGCAGAGATTTTTAAATAACTTTGCCCTCGATAATATAGGCAAACGCTCTAGAATTCTAATAGGGGCTTCTAGAACTCGCTTTCCAAGGGGACTAGAATTTATAAGGATGGCATGGAGCTATTTTTTCTAGAGTCACAATTTAGATTTTAGATGTCAGTTACAGAAATTTTTTTCTCAGTGAAGGTTTGCAAGTGAGCTCTTTAAAAATTTTCAAATACGAAGTTTTATTAAACACAGGAAAAATCTTCAGCGTCTTGAACGCCAAAGAGAAAAATTGCACAGCAGATAGCTGTTTTGGTGGCATTTAGCGTACCGCGTCTTCAGTAAGAGAAAAAAGTTCTCCTATGTAGCAGAAAGATGACATTTTCTGCACATAGGAGTACTTTTCGTTCATTTCTTTATGGACTGCAGACGGTACGCTCAATGCTATCGAAACATCTGTCTGCTATTCAAATTTTCTCTGTGGCGTTCAAGACTTTGAAGAATTTTTCTCTGTTCAATTATCTAACGTCAAGTCTCCTTTTAATATACGGTATTTTATTGATAATTTTCCTTAAATGAGTTTTAAATTTTAATTAAATATTAGCAGGTTATGCCGGCGTTATTATACTTAGAGCGTTTTAGGAAATAAAGTACCAAGCAGTTGCTTAAACTGCATTGGAACCAATTTTAATAAGTATTTCAATTAAGTAGAAATTTTATTGTGACAAATTTTTCTAAACCTGAAACATGTAAATTAAACAAATTTAAATATTGTTCAGCTCTGGAGGCACAGTTTTTTTTTTTTTTCCTTAACCCTTAAAAAAAATTAAATAAAATGAAGCATTTATTATTTTTATTTATTATTCTTTGTACTCCAAAGAGAATTTAATTTAGAAAAGATGCCGATTTGTGTTTAATGAAAATGTGTTTAATGAATATATTGTAACAAATGTACAACACAATTGTCAAATCCAATTCTAATAAAGAATATCTACAGGTATTCCTTCCCCGAAGAACTTAAAAATTCCAACATTAATAAACGATGGCTTAATCAGATTCTTAATGTCTCTGAATGGCTTAGATTAAGATCTGCCGCCATGTTTTGTCTGATATCTGGGCACGATTGCCTGCGTAAACATCTATGGCGTATCAACGTGGTTCCTGACCAACGAGATATATAAAGTAGAGTGATAAATGGTAACCCTTGAGAAGGTCCAAGATGACTCATGTGACATGCTCTCTTTGTACCTGCGTATTCGGTGGTTCCCTTGGAAACAGCTTATTTTCAGTAAATTTGTATGGCAACGGTTTGGAGATTGTTCTTCGCATAAGTCATATCCGCCAATGTTTTTGTTTACTTTACGTAGTTTAATATTCTTTTGTTCTAAATCATTTTGATTTTGATTTTACTTCTTTTTTATTTCGTGTAGTTGAACTTTAACCGACAAAATGCTTAAAAATAGTTGAAAAATTATTATTTGTTGCTAAATTTACCTCATTAAAAGTTTAAATTTTCTTTTATAAACACTTTTAAACTTTGTTGGGAAACGATGAAAAAAAAGGTATTTTATTATTTATTAAAAATGTGAAATATGCGTAAAATTATTCTTAAAACAATTTATTTCGGTCATAGGACTGTCATGTTACCTAATAATAGTGATAATTTGTCGAACTGATATTTTAAATGCCAAAATAGCGATAAAGGGCCAAACACAGCAACCTATTGGAGCATGTCACGTGATTCATCTTGAACCACGGAAAGCTAATCCTTCATCCATTGAATCAGCACTCTAATATATATATCTCGTTGTTCCTGACCCTTTTGCACCCTTTGTGATCTCCATGGAGAAACGGACTTGCCTCGCCTGTATAGATGCCCTGATCTTCCCGGACATCAATCTGGGAACGCTACTGGATAGCCCCATTTCATTTATAGATTTATTGTTATTTCTTTTGATTCAATTGTCTTTTAATGTGCCATTTAAAAAAAAAAAATTAAAAAAAAAAAAAAGTCAAATTCAACACTTTTTAGCTACCGGAAAATTTTAATCTAAATTTTTGCTTTATTTAATCAGTGGACCCTGCTACTGAAATATATATATAATAAATAAAAATAAAATAAAATAAATTTTGGCAGCTATGATACAACGTCAATGTCCATGCATTGATTTCTTTTATTATTTCTTTTTCTTGTGATTCAGCATATTTCTTTCACTATATTTTTTTGTAATGTATGTATTTAATTTCAGAATGCTTGTTTTATTATTGTTTTTCTCAGTAAGGTCTACTGAAAATGATAACCACGTTTTTTTTTTATTTTTTTTTTTTTACCAGCAAGAAATAGTCTTATGATCCATAAAATTGGCATTTGTAGATTGGTACTGAAATGTTTTAATAGTTTGAATTTTGTCAATTAATTAACATTTATGAAAAAAGATTTTTCATCAAAGGATGATTCATCGTAGTGGTAGCTATTATTTGAATAAAATTTGGATATATTGGAACGTTCAAACATTTAACCCTTTTAAGGTAATACATGTTATTCCCACTTGATTTTAATTCCCAATTGCAAAAATTAATCAATGATTTTTTTTATTGTAATTTGACCATTATATATATTAGTGAAGAAAAGGCATTTAATTTCTTACTTTCCAATATTATTGGTAATTTTTTGTGATTTTTCGTATTAAATGCTCGTAATTACTTTGTCTTCAAAAGGTTAACAGACATCTCAGTGTAGGCCAAGAAAATTAAAATGATATTTAAAAAAATAATAACTTTTTGAAATGCTTGCGATTATTATTTTAGAATTTCCAAATTTTGACAGATAAAATCCGAAAATTGAGGGAAATATTATTAATTTATATATTTTTTATATTAACAAAATCATCTTTAAAATCATCTAATTTTTTAAGTGACATAAATAAAAAGGTTTTTATATATATTTCCCAAAATTTCTTTACATGGTTTTAAAGGTCTTTAAAAAATCCTAAATACATTTGATGAGTTATTAATGTGAATTTAAAAGTATTTAATATTGTCGTTGACAAATAAAATAAAATATAAGAATATATTACTTTTACAATTTTTCATATGTATATATATGTATATAATCAACATAATTGGGATAATTAAATTTATAAGTATTTGGCCAAGAAAATTAAAATGATATTTGAAAATTACTAATAAGTTTTTGACACGCGTGTAATTACCATTTTTAAATTTCCAAACTTTGACTGATAAAATTGAAAATTGAGAGAAATATTACTAATTTATGTATTTTTATTATAATGAAATTATATCTAAAATCATGTACTTTTTTAAAGTAACATATGCATAAAGTTTCATATACATATTTTCTAAAATGTCTATACATGGTTTGAAAGATTAAAAAAAAAAAAAAAAAATCAATCAGCTGAGTTATTAATCTAAATTTATATTTATTGCCATTGATAAAAAAGCTTAAATTTATGAATATAACATGGTTAAAATATTTCAGATAAATATATAATTAGCAAAATTGAGATAATCAGCTAGTTCATTTTATAACTAATCGGTATAGAAAATTAAATTAATATTTAAAAGAATTAATAAGTTTTTGACACTTGTGCGCTTATTATTTTCAAATAATAAATTTCTTATAAATTTTCTTGATTAGTACAAACTGCAAAAAATATGAAAATGATCGTTATTATTAGTGTTTTAAATAGGAAACTTTATTATTCAATCTTTAAAAGAAAAAGAAACATTTACGCATACGAGCGTGTATATATGTATGTGTATATATACTTAAAACTTATGAAATTAACTGATTAAATTAAAAAAAATGTACCTATTTTAATATGAACAAATTATAGTATCGTCTCAAAGCTGTCAGAAATAAACATTAGGTTATGAATCTTAAAAAAAGAAATGAAAAATTAACTAAATCTGAGGAATGAAAATGGCATTTAATAAAATATTCTCCCCTGATAAATATTCTAAACTGATATTTATAAGTTTATTTAGAAAGTATTTTAATAGTTTATTTGGAAAAAAAAAAACTTAAAAGAAATTGAATCTGCATATAGACGGTACTCTGTTTTTTGACGAATCCCATAAAACGATTCTTTATTATCAAATTAAAAAAGTTAAATTGGAAAAGTTTATTGTTAATAATTTTTTCTCTCAAATTTTTGGTTCATAGGAAAAATCCTCCCTTTTCTAATTAAAGTAAGAGGCAAAATTCTTTCATGACTACTACCGTAAATTTAGCAAAATCATCATTCTTATTAGGTTTTTCTTTTCTTTCTTTCTTTTTCTTTTCTTTCTTTCTTTTTTTTTGTGTTTGTTTAATTTTAGTTTAAAGAAATCATTTTATTTAAGACACACATACACACATAAAAAGAACACTTTTGCGTTTTCTTTCAGTCGAATTAAACCTTTGAAAGGCACGCATATGCGTAATAGAAAAGAGTTCTTTCCCATCACCAGTCGAAGAAGGAAAAAGAAATTTCCTAAAGTATTTCCTTTTCAAATATTGAAGAATAAAATTTGCCAGAAGTGATAATTTTAAAATTGGATAGATTAAAAATGCCATTTTTTCTTTCTTACTTAAAGCAATAATTGCTTTTATAATGCTAAGATTAGAAGGAGAAAGCAAACTTATGAAAAAGTCATTTAAATTTCTTTCCGTATTAACCAGACATATCGAGAGTTTTCTGCAAAAAATTCGAGTGGTTTAAAAGTGCAAGTACAATTAATCTAAATGTGCTGTTTCTTAAGTACTTTAATTTAATAAACAATAAATTTGTACTATTTTTTTCTTAGAATAACTTTAGCAGCATCACCATCTAATCCCAGCAAAACCTGGGATGATGGCCAACACAAGGCCAAATGTTGGCTGCCAACAGTAACAGCTGCTGGCCCGTTGGTGGCAAAAGTTAAGGTGCCGAAGGGAATATGTTACGCCGGCCATCAGATGGCCGCATTCGGCCGATCCACTGCTGGCAGCCTGCAGTACGATCGGAATAAGTCAGTGGGCCACTGATGGGTCATTGCTGGCAGCAAGCTATCGGTTGAAAAAAGGTTGTGGGCCACTGTTGGCAACCAACAATAGGTTAAAAATTGTTAGTGGGCCAGTGTCGGGCCACCTGATAACAAACATAATTTTTTCGTATTGTTGCTGGAAGCCTTCAGTGGGCCAGTTGGGGCAAACATAAATAATTATATTACTCCGGTTGTTTTTATTGGCTCTTTATTTTTTCCCATTAAGGGCCCGCTTCACTCACCGCCGCCGGCAGCCGAAGCTAAAGTTATTCTATGGGAAATATTTCTTTACAAATAACTTATTAACTAATACATATTTTTAAATTCTGTTTTCACATTCTTAAAATTCCCAGCTGTTAAATTGACGGACCTTTTTTTTTTAAATTTGTTTTTTTTTTATATTTTATTTTGAAGCTTCAAAGTACGAATTTTCAATATGTGAATTTTTTTCATTTTGCAATTTCAAAATAAAATATTAAAAATTTAAAAATCTAAATTGACGGACCTTTTTTAAAAATGTAACAGTTGGGAATTTTCTGAATTTCAAAATAGAATTTAAAACTATGTATTAATTAATAAGTTATTTGTAAAGAAAATATCCCCATAGAATAACATTGGCTCGGGCTTCCGGCAACGGTAATTGAAGAAGGCCGTTAATCGGCCAACAGTGGTTTGGTTATGACTATTATTTTATTTTATTTTATTTATTTATATATTTATTGTGATACCTTACGTTTTATTAATGCTAATTTCTTGCATCCAATATTTAATTTGGTTTTGTAGAAACAGAGGGTGATCAAACTATTATTTATTTATTTATTTAAACATTTCTTTATTTTGATTAAAAAAAAAAAAAAATGCTTGACTAAATAATTTTGAAATGCAGACATGTAAAAACGTGTAAAAACTCACATTTTCTACTATCGATTTAGTCCAAAGTTCAATTAAGGAATCAACTATAAATTAAAGAAAAGCACAAGTATTTTGGATCACCCTGTGCCACAAAAAGCTACAAATGACTTGTAATTTTTTTAACATAATATTGCTCTTACTATATACAATATTTGTAAGTTTTTTGCATGGGAAATACACAATTTTTTAGGCATATATATATATATATATATATATATTTTTTTTTAATTATTACATTTTTGGCAAGTTTTTTGCCTATAACAAGAAGGCATTTCCATAAAATTTTACAAAACTTGCAGAAAAATTGATAAAACATTAAAGAAACATTATTCTGAAACATAAAATTCATATGTGTAATTTTCGAGAAAATTTGAGCATTCACATTCATTTTTTTTTTCTGAGCGTGCGCGAAAGATAGAAATTTTTTTATTGCGTAAGTCGAAAGCCAGATATCTTGAGTAACTTATAAAAAAGTTTATTTCAATGGAATAAAAATTAAGCAAATTATTGGTAAAAGAACGAGCTAGATTTTAGATATTTTCAACCATGTTACAAAAGTTCATATTTGTGAAAATTCCCTTATGAACTCACAGATTGCACTAAATAAATAAAAGTATGTTAGAGTTACAAGTCCAGAAGGATTTTTTCACAAAGAAGAAATTTTGAAACATATGGTTGAAAAAATTGAATCTTCAAATTAAATGCTTGGCATGTGAAAAACCCCTTATGAATTTTCAAACCTGTATATACCTAAAATCTACCCCATTTTTTGGCAACAACTTGCCTAATTTTTACTGTATTTAAATGAACTTTCGATATAAATTGCCCAATATATCTAGCTTTTAACCAATGTGATGAAATTTTTTTATCTTTCCCGCAAAAGCCAGTAAATAAAATATTTATTATAAATGCTCATATCTCACCGAATATTAGACGTATAAATGTGTGCTTTAGAATAATATTTTTCTAGTGTTTTGTCAATTTTTCTGTAATTTTTGTAAAATTTTATTAAATTCCATTCTTGTTATAAGCAAAAAAAAAAAAAAACTTGCCCCCGCCAAATTTCAATAATAATAATAATAACAGTTTATTTAAAAGGAAAAAAAAAAAAAAAAAAAAAAAAAAAAAAAAACATACACATATTGTTCATAATATATGCAGCGCGTTAAATTTACAAGTCATCGGTAGCTTTTCATGCTATAGGGTGATCCAAAGTGGTTGTGCTTTTCTCCAATTTGTGGTTGCTTCTTTAATTGCACTCTTGACCAAATCGATAGTGGAAAATATGAGTTTTTAAATGTTCTTTGCATATCAGAAGTTCAAGACCATTTCATCCAGTATTTGTTTAAAAATAATAATAATAATTGATTACCCACTGCATTTATAGTTCAATAAATTTTTTACAAGCATTTGATTCTTAGACTATGTTTATAAATTTAGGATTTATAGTACAGCGTGAGAAATATTCAGCCGATCCGTTTTCATTAAAAATAAATCTATGATAAGTTTATTATTACTTTTGTTCTATGGAAATATAAGATTTTGATAAGATAAATATATATTTTGTTGTATGCAATATTATATTCTTTGTAAATTTTGTTTCAAAGTGTTAAATTTCAAAACGTTTATTTAATTGTGTTAAGTAATTTTATATAAATAAATGTAAGGTTGCAAGTGACTACATAAAATATTGAAATAAAAATTTTCTGATTTAAGTATGCAATATAGAGAACATTTAATAAAAAAATATTTAAATCAGAGTTAGGGAGATGTTAAATATTGAAAATCGTTCTTTGAAATTTCTTTCTTAATGTCGTGATTTCATATATAAGTATTGAAATGTATCACTATTAAGTACATTAAAATTTCTCATAAACTATTGAAATAAAATAAATAAATATTCCATGCAACACAATTTTTGAATTTTACACTCGATTTTACATCATTGTAATTTATCAAAATTTTCTAAACATATTTGGGTGTAACTATGTGGATTGATTGAGAAGATACTTTTTGAAAAGTACTTTGTACTTGTGTGCTAAATTTTCATGCAAATTTTTAAAAGTCAAAAATAAAAGTATTTTTAACCAATAAAAAAACCTCACCAACCAATACACAAAGTAAAAACCAAATTTATTTCGAATATATTGATACATTGCAATACAATAAAATTAGGGAAAGAGAGAATTTTTTAAAAAGATTAATCGTATAAAACACTTAAAACCTTTTGAAATTTTTGAATTTTTTTTTTTTTTTTTTTTTACATATTTAAATAGTTTTCCAGAAATTTTAATATGCTTGGTATTGATACATTTCAAAGCATATGTACGTAAACTTTAAGAACTCTAAGACGCTAATTTTAAAGTACGATTTTCAATTTCGTCATCCCCTTAAAAGGGATTTAAAAACTACTAAAGTACGAAGTTCTGACTCTGAAAAAAAAAAAAAAAAAAAAAAAAAGCAACAGCTGTCACCAATATAACCCTTAGTCAGGCGAACAAATGTGGACACGAGTGTAGCAAAAGTACTTTGCCGCACTCGTGCCTACTTTGTGCACCTAATGAAGAGCCATGGTATTATTTCCACCCGAAGCAAATGTTGCGAGTTTTTTTTTTTTCAATTATTGTGTTTCTTTACAATGATTTTTATTATTAATAACGGTTCTTTGATGCGTTTATTACTGTAAAAATAAAATTAAATAAATAAATAATAATAAAAATTAAATTAAATAAAAAAGCAACAGCTGTCACCAATATAACCCTTAGTCAGGCGAACAAATGTGGACACGAGTGTAGCAAAAGTACTTTGCCGCACTCGTGCCTACTTTGTGCACCTAATGAAGAGCCATGGTATTATTTCCACCCGAAGCAAATGTTGCGAGTTTTTTTTTTTTCAATTATTGTGTTTCTTTACAATGATTTTTATTATTAATAACGGTTCTTTGATGCGTTTATTACTGTAAAAATAAAATTAAATAAATAAATAATAATAAAAATTAAATTAAATAAAAAGGCAACAGATGTCACTACTATGACCCTTAGTCAGGAGAACAAAAGTGAACACGAGTGTAGCAAAAGTGCTTTGCTACACTCGTGCCTACTTTGTTCACCAAATGAAGAGTCATGTATCACCAGAAACAAATGTTGCCAGTTTTTTTTTTTTTTTTTTTTTTTTTTTTTTTTTTTTTTCAATTACTGCGTTTCTTTACAAAGATTTTTATTATTAATACCGGTTCTTTTTTTAAATTTTTATTTATTTTTTTATTTTAATTTAACTTTAAATTATTTTTATTTTTTTACAATTAAATTATATATGTACGCATTTTTCCCCCTTTTTTTTAATATTTTTGCTGTCATAAAAATTTAAATTAAACATTCATGCATGATCATGGAAACCAATTGAAAACCATTTTTTTTCTTATTAATTTATTTAAATGACTATTCATCTAAAGTTATGGATTACTTTTTTTAATCAGAAAGGCGCAGATTACAATTTAAGATTCAAATGACATTCTTTGAACAGATAAGCGCTGTTGCTAACCTTCAAAGATCATAGGAAGTAAGCATCTGCGCTGCGGCCATCTGGCTCCAATAATTGCTGACTAAGGGAAATATTCTAATTAGAAACTAAAACATTCGTACTGCACTGATATATGTTGGTTTGATTTACTTTAAAATGAATTTATTAAATAAAGACGTAGTTTTCAGTTGCTCTGAAAGATTTCATCATAACTATAGGGAATTACTTATTTGAAATCTTATATAGAGAAAATGAAACAGGATGTTAAAAAATCTGTTTTATACACAGATTTAATGAGAATGACTATTATTTTAATTATTTAGTAGTGGGTGTACATCAATGATTTATATTTCCTTCTAAATAGACCTTAATTTTCCTTAATTGTTATTATTATTTGTTGAGAAATAAAACAATTTGAAAAAATAAAAATACGGGATGAAGGTAAAGAATTTCAATTATTTACTTTTAGTTGAAAACCATTGTAGAATTACAGAGACACTGGATAAACATTTTATAAAATTTATAGTCATACTCATTTAAAGTTTACTCAGTGTGTCTTACGCATTTAAAGTTTAACAGCCAAAAGTGATAATTTAAATTACAAATATAAACAGAATATATAATTTTATGATGCAGTGTAGTGATAATAATAATAATGATAATAATAATGCAGTTCAAAGATTAACGTCTGGGATAAGTATATAGTATTTGACAGAAAATTATTCTAATCTAAATGATTTTTTTATTTTATCTTCTTGTCTTTATTTATTTAATTGAATTTATTTTTTGTTTATTTTGTCTCACATCTTTATGCGGCGAAAATTTTATTAGTTTGTGAGTGTTATCTGTGTTAATAATAATAATTTCGGAATTTAAAAGGTAATAATGCACTTGTTATTCATGAAATATGAATAAACTGATTTAGATTTAGTAGTATAGGACCACCTTTACGATTCTTGACTGTTTGAATCATACTAGTGGTCAAGAATGAAAGAGTTCCTCTTTTTTTGCCACCGTTAATTTCCATAAAAAATTTCTGTTCTATAAAATCACAAAAATAATATAAGATATATGATACAAATTACACTTTTGGCAGAAAAAGCAGAACTCTTTCATGCTTGGGTGACGTTTCTTTGGGATGTAATAGAAAGTCTAATACTTATTTTGATTATACTTTTTGCTACTTCCCTTTTAATTAACTTATTTATGGCAATACTTCATTTTCCATTTATATTTCTAACATATGGGAATTTTTAAAATGCCGTTTACTATTTTACAAGTACATTTTTTAAGATACTTTATATATATATATATATATATATATATAAGGATCTAGTCAAATATATACAGAATGGATAATTTTTAAGATTTATTTATTTATTTATTTTTTTCAAGCGATGCTCTCTGGATTAAATAGAAGGGGGAAAAAAAATCTTGGCTGACTGTTATTAACATAAACATTTATTTATATTATTTCACGTCTAAAATTTAATTCTCATTATGTATATTTATGCAAATTTTTCTCTCATACTGCCATATTAAAAACTAGGGAAAAAATTGGATGAAAGCGGCATACTTTGAAGGATTGATCCTCAAATATAATTAGCACCAATTTATGTCAAAGTCCAACTAAATATAAAGTTAAGTTAAATTGTATTCAATTGCTTATAGAATACATCGTTCAAAAATTTACTGATACACACAAAGATAGACAGATAATTTTTTAATGAATTCAGATCGTGTTCAGAACATATCAAAACGTGTAAATTAACCGAAAAACGGGAGTCGAAAATTTTACGTGTCAAATACTTTCTTCTTATACATGTAGAACAAAGTAAAAATAAATAAAATAAAATGGTTACAAATTTATAATTGTCCTAATAACTTTCCCACAGTTATACAAATATAAAGTTCGATCCATAAACTTATTAGCTCTATTAAAATAATAATAATAACAAATAATAAAAATATAATTAGAAAATTAATGACTATCATGACTCATTTTAAACGGACCAACGAGATATTTGCTGTACTTTTCCTGAAACCCTAATATTTTAATAATAGTTCTAAAATCAAAGGCTTCTAAAAATGATATTTAAAAAAAAAAAAAAAAAAAAAAAACACAAAACGAAATTAAAAAATGAATCACTTACTCTTACACTTTTTATGAGATCATTTAACCTTTTCGTATCTTGTACGCCGCAGACTTGGCACGAAATGACGAAGCGAAATGAGAGGGAATTTCAAATCAACAGCAGGTGTATCGCAGCGCCATCTATGCATTCGAATTGCAAGTGACGGTCCGGTATCGGCCTTATAAATTGTGGCCGCAACATGGCAAACATAATGTTAGCCGTGTGCTGGTACCCTGCAAAAGGCCAGCTGTCATTATGCCGCTTCTGAGCCACCGGCCTTTTCACTGTAGGCTGTCTTCAGTGCTGGCAGCCGTAAGCGGCCCACTGCTTCAGCTACATGTGGCAATCTGCAGCTGATGGCAAGTGCAAGATGCCAGCTATAGGCCAGAACGAGCCCATCAGTATAAGTTTTGCTGGGATATATAAACTTCCCTCATGGTATTTTTATATTAGTGTAATTTTCAATTACTCCTAATAATAAACATACCTATAGTACTACGGCTAATTTTTAATATTAGCATTACATTAAAAGATAATTTTATGAAATGATAAAAGAAACATTCACACACACACACTTGCACCTATATATATATATATATATATATATATATATGTATACTTAACATGCAACTCTCTATGCTTCTGTGGGTTGTTTAAAGATTTTGTATAGTTTTACACGTTAATGTCCCAGTTTCTGAAGCATAAGTTAAAACAGATAGGCACTGATCACACAGAAAATGCACTGATCAAAAACGTTTCTTTCCAAACAAATTGGAAGATTGCTTTTGAATATAGCCTTATTTTCTTCCGAATGCTCTTCATGCTAGTTTAACTCGGTTGTTAATTTCTTCCATGTCGTCATCACAAGGACTTGTCCCAATTAAGTATAACTGTATACCGCTTCTAGATGTTCCATATTAACATTGGTCTTCAGTGGAGAAACAAAAGGAATTTGACATATTTTTTGTCTTACAGAGGTTATTTTTCAATCCAACGAGCTTGCTTTCTTTGTTTAATTCCTGAAGCCTTTCTTGCAAATCCTCAAATGAGGAAACAAGCAGTACAATATCATTTACAAATCTCAAATGATTTATAAATTCTCCATCAAATTTTATATATTTCTCTTCCTAACTTAAAAAATTCTTTAGGTAAGTAAAAGCTAAAATTGTGTCCTCTTGTCTGACGCCCTTTCTGATTTTGAATGCATTACTCCTTTTGTGGAATTTTAATTTGACTGTTGTTTCGTTATAAATGCTTCCAACAAGGTAAATATATCCTGAATTAATATTAGTATTCCTTAATGCTTCCATAACTGCTAGTGATGATAAAAAGTTAAGACCTTTTTCGTAGTCCACAAAACCCACACACAGAGGGAGTTCGTATTCATGCTTTTTTTCAATAATTTCTTTAATTGCATGTTAAGATTCACTGGAAGAGATAGAAAATTAAATACATAGATTAGGAGCAAAACAAAGCTACATATGTCATTTCAATGGTTAAGAAATTAAAATGAAACTGGGTTGGGTTGGGCAACTTGACAGACGAAGCATTGATGGGTGGGATACCAAAGCCCTATTTTGGATACCGAGAGATAAGAAAAGACTGGAGAAGAGAAGACTGTGTCGTTGGAGTGATGAAATTTTAAAGTTTGGAAGAGCAGAATGGAGAAGAATTGCACAAAACAGGGCATACTGGAATCGCTTAGGAGAGGAATTCATCCTGCGGTTGATTGATAAAGGCTGAAATTGATAATGATGATAATTATGATGATGATATATACTTAAAACATATTAAAATAATTAATTGAATTAAAAAAGTTTTTTTTTTTTTTTTTTAAATATGAAACAAAAATTAGGTTCTGATTCTATAGAAAATTGTTGACTAAATTAAAGGAATGACAATGGCATTTGATAAAATATCCTCTTATGATAAATATTCAAAACTGATATTCTTTCGTTTATTTAAAAAGTATTTTAATTAGTTTATTGGGAAGAAACTTAAAAAAAAAAAAAAAGAATCTGCAAACAGACGATAGTGTTTCCTTGAAGAAACCTATAAAACGATTCTTTATTATCAAATTAAAAAATTTAAATTGAAAAGTTTATTGTTAATAAATATAGATTTTCTTCTTCCAAGTTTTTGGTTAAAATAATTTTTTTTCCTTTTGTAATTACAGTAAGAGGTAAAATTCTTTCATGAGTATTACCATAAATTTAGCAAAATCATCATTATTATTAGATTTTTTGCTTAATTTAGGTTTAAAGATATTATTTTCTTTAAGGCACACGTACATACTCACAAAGAGGACACTTTTGGGTTTTCTTTCAGGTGAATTAAACATTTGAAAAGCACGTGTATGCATAATAGAAAAGAGTTCTTTCCCATCTCTAGTAGAAGAATGAAAGAGAAATTTTCTAAAGTAATTCCTTTTCAAATATGGAAGAATAAAATTTGCCAGGAGTGATAATTTTAAAATTGGAGAGATTAAAAAGGCTATTTTTTTCTTGAAGCAATAACAATATGGTTCTTTTATAATGCTAAGATTAGAATGAGAAAGCAAAGTTATGGAAAAGTCATTTAATTTTCTTTATATATTAACCAGAGTTTTATGGAAAATTTTCGAGTAGTTTAAAAGTACTAACAGAGTTTGTTTCTTAAGTACTTTAATTTAATGAACAATAATTTTGTTGTATTTTTGCTCTTATAACAATTTTAGAAGCATCGCCATCAAATTACTAAACTTCTCTCATGGTAGTTTCATATTAATGTAATTTTTAGTTACTTATGATAATAAGCATATCAGTAGTATTATTGCTGAATTTTTAATATTAACATTTTGCTAACAATTAATTATAGGAAATGAGAAAAATAACTGCTGTGAAAAATTCTTTTAAAAATTGTGAAATCTGAAATAAATGTACGTATGTGTGTGAGTTATTTTACTATATTACATACTTACTTAGTACTTTAATTTTACTCTGAATACTATTGAAAAAATAGTATTCAGAGTGTAATATAGTAAATACATTACAGGGAGTGTATTTACCAATACACTCCCTGTCCATAAATTAAGGATAATGCCAGCTGAGGCAAATAAAGGTTCAGAAGCAAAACAAACATGACTTATTCATAAAGTCCATTTATTAAACAAAAGATCAAGAACAATAAAAGGTGGTTTATGTAGGATACCATTTATAAAAACTACGATTTTTGCTCCCTGAAGCAATTACAAAAAATATCTCCCTTACAAAAACTTAACATTACATCATTGGTATGATGGTTAATACATTGTATGTCTCTCAGATGATGAAATACAGTCCTTACAACGCCTAGGATTGTTGAGTATTAAATTATTGATCTGATCTTGGGGAATATTACTCTATTCAGTAAGCAATGACCTCCGAAGTTCCGGTACACATGTAGGAAGTGGTTGACGGACTACAACTCGTCGGAAAAGCATGTTCTACACATGCTCTATCGGATTCTAGTCAGGTAAGAATGCTGGCCAATACATGCGGGTGATAGCTTTAGATTGTAGGCATCCGTGTACAACGTTCGCACGGTAAGGACGAGCATTGTCATCCATAAACACAAATTCTGGGCTCATGGTACCCCTAAACAGACGTACATGTTGCCCCCGAATGATGTCCCGATAAATTTGGCCTATTATTCTTCCGATTTGAACAAGCAGATCTGTTCTGGTGCCCAATATGATCCCTCCCCCAAACGAGCACTTCTGCTTAGTAACGGTGTCGTTCAACGATGTTGTTTTGGTGGTAACGAGTACCTGACGTTCTACATATGAATGTCTGGCGTGAACCACACTGCAAGCTAAACCTGGACTCGTCGGAAAACATCATACAAGCTCACTGTGCCGCTGTCCCCATTGCATGTTCTCTACTCCGAGTTAACCACTGGCACAGTGCATCGCCGTGAGTGGAATACATCTAACAGGCCTGCGAGCATATAGACCAATATCTTCCAAACGTCTATACACGGTTTGTCTTGAAACTGTGGCACTCGTGGCTGTAGACAGCTGACGAGACAGGTCTGATGCTGTGCTTTATCTGCTTATTTTGGCAGTTACTGCCAAATACCGATGGTCATTCGGCATTGTAACTCGGGGCCGACCAGTACTGTAACGTCGACTAGCATTTCCATCATTTTGGAATCGTTGCCAAAGCCTAGAGATGACACTTTGGGCGATTCTAAGTTCCCCCGATAATTCTATTTGAGTACGCCCACATTCTAGTCGGCCAATAATTCTACCACGTAAAAAATTATCTGCATGCGTCCTCTGTGTCATAACCATTCGGTTGTGGCACTGAGTGGCACACAGAACGCTTGTGAACAATTTTCCTTCTTTGCTCCCATTCTTTATCTACCCCCTTCTAACACTTTCGTCATTGTAACATCATATCGGCGTCATCTGATGGCTTCCTATAATTTGCATATTATTCTTAAAGATGTATGTAGTATTTCTACAGGTGAAATTTTTGCATTAAAGTTCGATTTCAGTTTGAATCTGAATTATCCTTAATTTATGGACATGAGTGTAATATCTAATTACGTATGCCTTGAAGGATATATGTTTATTTGTATCATCACCTCAAAACGTTTAAATGTGGTGAAAACTTTCGATAATTTAAAAGAACTTAAAAATATCTTTCGAATGATGTATTAAAAATAATTTTATCATCATTAGAAATTGAAATTTGAAAATATTACAGCGCCATATGGCGGTAGAAATTTCTGTGTAAATCTGGTGAAAACTTTCGATAATATAAAATAACTTGAAAATATCTTTCGAATGATGTATTAAAAATAATTTAATCATAATTAGAAATTGAAATATTGAATGAAAATATAACAGCGCCATCTAGCGGTAGAAATTTCTGTAATCCACTGTTCGATTCCAAATCAAAAATGCTTTCTAATGATGTATTGCTTATGAAATTATTTTAATTAGTAGCTGAGATACAAAAGAAAACCTAATCAGGACACCTCAAAACGTGTAAATCGGGTGAAATCTCGAATTCCATTTCCGATAATGTAAAAGTACTTTAAAATGTGTATCAACCGAACAAAGCTTTCAAATGATGTATTACTTATGAAATTTTTTTAATTAATAACTGAGATACAAAAGAAAACCTAATCAGGAGACCTCAACACGTGTAAATCGGGTGAAATCTCGAATTCCACTTTCGATAATGTAACCGTATTTTAAAATGTGTATCGAATGATGTATTAAAAAAAATGTAAGCATAATTAGAATCTGAAATATTGAAAATTTAAAATATTACGGCGCCATGACACCTCAAAACGTGTCAGTCAGGTGAAATTTCGAATTCCATTACCTACGGTAGTCGGTTAATGGAAGTAAATAGAAAAACAAATATTTTTACCTTAAGTGAAAAAATTAAGTGTTGCTATAGAAACTGGCATCCTCTTTCGAGACATTGCAATTAAAACTTTTTTTTTTTTTTTAAGCATTTAAAGTATAAAGATACTTTAAAATGAATCTACATTTAATGCGTGAATTCGTAAAATCTCTTTGTTATATTTCTTAAAACTTAACGCATATAAAGGTTTCAAAATTTTAGGCTATAATATATTACTAATAATTAAGTTCACCTGGAAGATTCGTATTTCTAAACAGGCGATCTATATAATGTTTTTCAAAATGATAGTTATTCAAGAAATTCTCAAACTTTGCGTGATAAAATCTAATTATTTTTCTAAACATGCTATTTTTGACCAAATTTATTCCTAAGGTAAGTTAAAATTCCTGCATGTCACAGTAATATGCTTTCGATTATCTTTCCTGATTTTAAAACGTAATATTTTAATAAGGTCAGTTTTAAACTTTTTTCTGTTTTTTTTTGTTTTTTTTTTTTTTTTTTTTTTTTTAATAAGTAATGGCAGGGCGGAAGAGTTCTCGACTGCAGTCCACAGGACTCTAAATTTGAATTCCGACAAAGATAAAACAAACTGTGTTGTCACATGTGATGTTTTTGGAACAGAAAATAATTACATCAGTTTCTGTTAATATGGTGTGAAAATCACAGTGATTTTTTGTTGCGGTATACAATTCCCTTCTACAACATTGAATCAAACCACCTAATTTAGAATGAATCGTTTTAAATCATGCACTTTCATGAATTCAAACTCATGAGGGACTCTGACTTTTTACTTTCTTCTATATGTAATATAGAGAAAGTATTGGATTCGCGAAAATTTTCGACCTCCGTTTTTTGACGGATCTACACGTTTTGGGATGTCCTGAACACGAATTGATAGTTTTTAGAAAATGTCTGTCTGTGTGTCTGTGTGTCTGTCTGTCTGTCTGTCTGTATCATTTTTTTGTGGACGCTGTATCTCACGAACATATGAATGAAATTTAACCAAACTTGGTATTTAGTTGCACCCTGACATGAACTGGTGCCCATTAGATTTGGGGATCAATAGCTCAACAGGTGGCGCTGTAATCGCATTTTATGCAAATTTTTAACATGGCAGCATAGGACAAAATTCCGTATAAATGGGCATAATGAGAGTTATTTTAAACTTGTGATTGTAAAATGAATTTGAATTATTGATGATAGTAGTAGTTAACTAGGAAAAAAAAAATGTGCATGGGGGGGCATCGGTTCCCCCCCTGGGGGGGAAGTACCCCCCCCGGGGGGGTTAAATTTTGAAGATGGGTATCATTCGAAAGATCTCGTCAATACCTTTAAAACGAATGGTTGAACCATAAATCTGTGATAATTTAAAACAAAGTTATCGATTTTTTTTACTTTTAACAAAAAAAAAACTTAGAAAAATAATCGTTTTTTTTTTTTTTTTTAAACGAAATTTTACCAAACTTGGTATTTAGTTGGTCCCCGACATAAACTGTTGCTGATTATATTTGGGGATCAATAGCTCAACAGGTGGCGCTGTGATAGCATTTTATCTAAATTTTTAACATGGCAGCATAGGACAAAAATTCGTATAAATGTGCATAATAAGAGTTATTTTACACTTGTGTTTGTAAAATTAATATGAATTATTGATAATAGTAGTACGTAACTAGGAAAAACATTTTGTGCATGGGGGGGCATCGCTTCCCCCCCTGGGGGGGAAGTACCCCCCCGGGGGGGGGGTAAATTTTGAAGATGGGTATCATTCGAAAGGTCTCGTCAATACCTTTAAAACGAATGGTTGAACTATAAATCTGTGATAATTTAAAACAAAGTTATCGATTTTTTTTACTTTTAACCAAAAAAAAAAAAAAACTTAGAAAAAAATTCTATTTTTTTTTTTTTTTTAAATATTGTTAGTGATTGAATATGTATTAATTTTCACAAAAAAAAAAGGGAAAAAAAAATCTTTTTTTTTTTTAATTATTGTTACTGATTGAATATGTATAGGAAAATATAGAAGAAAGTCTTGTGGTGGCCACAACATACTAGTTTTTTTTTTTTTTGAGCTAAAATTCATTTAATGTGATTTAATTTTAAACTGAGATTAAGAACACTGAATTTAGAACTTAATGTACTAAATCCGTATCATATCAAGATGCAACACAATGTTTTTTTGTTCTGATTGGTTATCTGGTTTATGTACAGGGTCATACAAAATACTCAAATACATTGCATCCATGAGGTTAATTTCAGATAGATATAATTTAACGTCTTTAGTTTGCACCAATTTAAAATGAAACTGAGATATGTATTTTATAAGCATGAATGCATATTTTATATTCAATGTAGTATGAAAAAAAAAAGATTATCCTTTGTTTACAACATCTCATAAAAATATTTGATGTACTAGTGCTATGTTTGGAAGTGGCTTAAAATAAATTTAAAGTTGTGCCCTGATATTTACTTTCTTCTGTATTAAAAAAAAATCTGGAGTGACTCCACTCGACTTTCCGAACATTGAGTAATTTGCAGTTTTGTAGATAAAGTAAAGAAAGAGGAGTTGTTAAACAAACAAAAGAGAGAAAACCATAATGGAGTGTTTGAGTATTTTTCTCCATATATTACACGATGTTTTATTTAAAGCTACTGAACTTTGAGCCCATAGATCATAATGATAAAGAATTTTCATTGTGTCCCTGTAAAAAAACTATAAATGCTAGATTCACCAAAATGCTTATAGTTAGTGCAACAGTGATTTATAATATTCATATAAATTTTCAGGTCAATTGAATAAGGCGTTTAGATGCTATCGCACTTTTAAAAATTTGGTACTATAGGCCATAATGATACAGAGTTTTTCTTTGTATCCTTGTAAAAAACTGTAAATGCTAAATTCACCAAAATCTATACAGTTAGTGCAACTGTGACCTATAACATGTGTAAAAATTTTTTGCTCAGATTAATAAGGTGTTTAGACGCTATCGCACTTTTAAAAATTTGGCCCCATAGGCCATAATGATAAAGATTGTTTCTTTGTGTCCCTGTAAAAAAACTATAAGTGCTAGATTCACCGAAATCAATAGGATTCGTACTATGGTGACTCACAATATACGTACCAACTTTCAGCTTATTCGAACAAAGCGTTTAGACGCTAGCATGACATACACACAGACATACACACATACATACACACATACATATACACACACATACATACATCATCGTAAGAATAGTGAAAACGGACTCAGGGGACTTCGAAACGTATAGAAACATCAAAATCTAGAATTCGGATTTTTGACATGATTACAATACTTTCCTCACAATATAGTGTTTGGAAAGTAAAAATAATAAAGTATTGGATTTGAAAGAAATTTCAACGTCAGGTTTTTGATGGATTTACATGTTTTGAGAGGTCTAGAATATGATTTGATCACTTTTAAAAATGTTTGTCTGCCGGCTGTGTGTGTGTGATAAAATTTTGTGGCAACTGTATCTCAGAAAATACTGCAGATAATTTTATAAAATTTTATAAACAGTTGCACCTTCACTTAAATTACTGCCTATCAACATTTGGTGAGAATCGTCTAACAGGTGGCATTGCCATACAGCTTTTTCTAAATTTTTAACATGGCGGTATAGTACAAAATTTTGTATAAATAGACATAAAGAGAATTATATTTTAATAGTCATTATGAAATTAGAAAGAATTATTTTCCATTTGATAGTTAACTGGGAACTTTTTGTTGTATGTGTGTGAGTATCGTTCCTCCCCCCCCAGCCCCCCCCCCCGCCTACGAGAGGGTGGGAGGTTGAATTATGGATCTGCGATAATTTAAAATAAAGTTATCGATTTTTTTCATTAAAAAAAAAGTCATATAGATAAAAAGAATAAAATTGACTTTCTTTGGATATTTAGTATTACCATATTCATATCTCATACAAGCATATAAAAGAATGGTGTGAACGGAAAAATCTCTAAATAATTCTAAATACTTATTTTGAATTCAATACCAGTCTTAAGTATTTTATGAATGTAATTAATATTTCCAAAAAATATATATTTCTATGTGAGGTGTGTGTGTGTAAGCTTTCTTATTTATAAATATATTTCCAACTAAACTGTTTCCAAAAAAATTTTCAATTGTCATTTAAAATGCTTTAAAAATGTTCAAACATAGATATCATATATTTCGCCTCAAACTGCGATAATAAAAATACATTTTTACACTCATCACAGACTCACTGACTTGCATTGTAAAACTGTAAGATGGCACTAGTATCGCATAAATTTTACATGTACACATAATTAAGCATAATCATTATATGGATTGAAGCTGCATGCTATAGCATCGCCGCATGAATAAAAATACTGTACTGCTGACTGAGAGAATCGAATCCAGTCAGTGACAATTTTGATTTAAGAGCAGATTTGTATGAGAGAAGGATGTATTGTATAATTAAGAGAGTGGATGATTTTAAAGTGCTTCACAGCGCTCACTGGTGGTAAAAATAGGAAACTACAATTTATTATTTATAAATAATAATTCGTATATATGAATAAGTAAAATCATTTCATGAAGCAAAATAATTTTTTTAATAATGTTAAAATGACATACCACTCCTTATCGGTAAAAATTGTAATAAATTCGTTGGAATGAAATGGTTGGTTTGAGATGGGGATACATTGTATGTTTAAGGAACTGAATCACATTAATGATATTTTAAAGTATTTCGCAGCGCCTTCAAGTTGTCTAAGTACAAATTTACAATATATTTTCAATAAACAATATTTCGTATATATGAATAAGCATAATCGTTGTATGAATTGAAGATATTATTTTAATGATGTTAAAACAATGACATAAATAGAGTGATAAATGGTAACCCTGACATGGTCCAACATGAGTCAAGTGAGATGAATCATCTATGCATTGGTTTTCTTGGTTACAGTTTATTTTCAATAAATTTCCATGGAAACTGCTAGGAGATTGTACTTGGCGAAAGTCATAACTTCCAATGTTTTTGTTTTCTTACGTAATTTAATATTTTTTTTCGTTCTAAATCATTTTTGATTTTATTTTACTTCTTTTTATTTTGTATAGTCAAAATTTAACCGGCAAAATATTTAACAGTAGTTGAGGAATTATCATTTATTTTTAAATTTAGCTCTTTTAAAAGTTTAACTTTTCTTTATAAACACTTTTAAACTTTGTTTGGAAATATTGGAAAGATAAAAGTAATTTATTATTTATTATAATGTGAAATATCTGAAAAATTATTTTAAAAACAATTTATTTCGGTCATAGGACTCTCCTGTTGCCTAATAATAATAATAATAGGCCAAACTGAAATTTCAAATGCCAAAATAGCGATAAAGGGCCAAACATAGCAGTCTATTGGTTTATATCACGTGATTCATGTTGAACCACTGCAAGCTAATCCTTTATTTATTGAATCAGTACTCTACTTTATTTATCTCGTTGTACTAAAATAGCCTCCTTGCGATGAAAATATCTTGCGAACTGTCATTGTACGAATCACTATTACATTAACCATTTTTCAACAGGGGTCATAAGCATCTTACGACTAACTTGTGTGTCTGTAGTAATTCAGTATAAGAGAAAGTAAAGTGAGTGCTACACCGGATTATTTTATATTAAAGAAAAATTAAACTTATTTCACTACATAATTATTATAATCTCTTTAAAAGATATTAATATAAAATTTTAAGATATTAATATAAAAATGGAGTGAATTATTTTTAAGATATCGGAAAAATATTTTTTTTTTAATTTTCTCTGCTTCCGAAACTTTAAAAATTCATTTTTCGTTTGAAGAGAATGAATTAGATTTTAAAAGTCATTTCACCTACTTCAAATGATAAGAGCGGATATCTGGTACTGATAAGAGGGAAAAGAATTTGATTGTGAAGTAAAATGTATGGGAGCTTTCATGCTGCAAGAGGATTCCATATAGATCGTTTTGTAGGTACTTACAGTCAATGACTAAATTTTTACGAAATGAATCTTGAGAATATTTCTTTTTTGAAATTTTAATATTATTTTTATGTAGTCGAATCCAATATAATAATTTCCTTTTTCATATGAAAAATAGTACCAAATTTTTTTTTCTTTACGATGTAGCAGAAATTATTTTACATCGTTATTAACTTATGATAATTTAAATTAGAAAATGATCTTCAAATTGAATCTGTTGTAATTACCAGATTCTGAAAAGGAAACGGGTTCTTACATTTCGAATATATACTGTATAAGGAATGTATTTTAATAATGCAAAAATTAGACTATGCGATTTTGATATACGTTTTGACATCTCTAAAATTAATCTAAGAAGATGATTCGACAAGGATTTATTTAACAAAACAGTATTAAGTGCACTTTTTTTATATAGGAATTTTCGCTAATGCTCGGATACTTTTGCTGCCGACTGTATGTAGGAAAAATTTGGTACAAAAGGAGAATTAGAATGTGCTAAGCGACAGTATAGGCTATGGTACCGTGACAAAGAGGTAAGATCGTACCCTACTTTTCATTTGGTCCTGGCTCAATCCTTGCTGGTCAAAATAGAAAATTTTATTCAATGCGATTTTTTTTTTGTTTTGTTTTTTTTACAGTGTGTCTTACGGAAAATATCTGTTGTGTACGAATATTTTCTGTATTGTTCTGTTCGAAAAATTTCCGTCAACGTATTTTTTTTTTCATAGCATATGTATATTTTCTGTCGACTTTACTTCCTGAAACTGTGCATTATATATCAGGATTTATTTATTTATTTATTTATTTTTTACACTGGATAACCAACCAACACAATAGTAGGAAATCGAACGAGAAGAGTTTGAGAAAGCGAATGAAAAGCCTCATTTAATAAGTACCCCTCAAAATAGCCTTTTTAGTTCGTATTGTAAAGATATATTCAGTTGCTGAAGTATCTATCTCATTAGAAAAATAGGAACTGGAAAAACAACAAAAAACTACCATTTCACAAAATAAATAAATAAATAAATAAGTGTATTTTCTTTCATCAACAAAATTAAAGAAAAAAAAAAAAAAAGTTACTGTCAATTTTTTTTTATCATAGATAAATTTCAATAGAAAATAAGGCTTAAACTATTTTGTATGTTAATGATATATGATCGTTTACTGATGCCAGTAGAAAACAAAAAGAGATAATTTTGCTTCGAAAATAGATGACCGCTGAGGCTAAGCAGGCACTGAAAGAACACAAAAACAATGATATATTCTCTGCTCTCTCCTTTATTTTGACAAAATCATAGCAGATCTGACTTTTATACAACAACGCAGATCAGACTCAAAAAAAAAAAAAAAAAAACAGTAAATAATAATAATAATAATAATAATAATAATAAACTTACTATAAAACAAAAATGTAATATATACATGGTAACATGCTGTAATGAACATTGAAAAGAAAGAAAAAAATACCCTAATACAACCTAAGATTGGAGTGCAATATTCGTTTTGCTTTCGTAAAGTACTTTTCATTAAACTTAATAAGAAATAACTTCTCTGATGGAAATTAGAGAATACAAAAAATTCCAAATCAAATTTCTAAATTGGACAAAAAAAAAAAAAAAAAAAAAAAAGAGAGAGAAGAATTATTCCTCTGCAAAAATAATTTCTTATAAAATCAATAGTAAAACAGTAATGAATTTTCTCTCTCTCTCTCTCTCTCTCTTTTTTTTTTTTTTTTTTTTTTTTTTTTTTTTTTTAAATTCGTGAAAGCTTCAAATTTAGTCTAATAAGGTATGAAATAAAGAAATTTTAAAATTTAAAATGAATTCTTTAATTACGTAACAGTACTTTGAAATGCATCAGTTGCAGTATAAGGCAAGTTCATAAAAGATTCATTTAGACTTAAGACGAATTTATTGATTTGTATATCAGCAATTTCGCATACTTCCCCTTTGTACTTTTTTTTTTTTTTTTTTTTTTTACATTTACATATTTTTCTGAAGCTTTTCTTAAATTCCATCAATTTAATTTAATGAAAGCAAAGATTTGATCAAAATAAGTTGAAGAAATATCGTTTTCGACAAAAGAACAAAGGTTTTTAAGAAATGACACCATTAGATTTTCTGAAACTTAAAAGGTCTGTAATCAGAAGAAAAACTAGATAAATGATATAGAATTCTTTTGTCACTTTGTATTTGAATTTCCCTTTTAAAGTTCTCTAATAATGAACTGTAAGGGAAAAAAAGTTCATGAAAATATCAAATATACATGAGACATAATATTAAAATAAAAATAGTTACAGATCTGAAGTATGAAGTAAATTTAATTATGAAATTAAACTTCTAAGAGATAAATTATATTTTCCTCTTTATACATAAGTAAATAAATAAATATATAAATATTAATTTAGTTATGTTTTGTGCAATAACAAGAAATTAAAATATTTTTTAGACAAATATGCTTTATAGACTTAAATTGTATATCCAGATTCTTTTGTACACTGAGAAAAAATTCTGTAACTGACATCTAGAATTTAAATTGTGGCTCTAGAAAAGATAGTTCCATGTCATCCTTATAAATTCTAGTCCCCTTTGAAAGCGAGTTCTAGAAACCCTCACTAGAATTCTAGAGAGTTTGTCTATATTATCAAGGTCAAACCTATTTGAAAATATCTCCAAATAAATGCGAACACAAGATGCGGGTTTCAGCAACTATAATCTTGGTTTATGACCCAATTCTAAATAATCAAGCGAGAATTTCTCGCCATACAAAAGATTCAGAATGTTCAGAATATTGTTTCCCCATCTAGAGATATAGACTAGAAATTCTGGATCATTTCGTCTATTCAGCTTATTGGCGTGCCTTATACGCGTAGCTCAGAAATATATATTTCTAGTTAAGGGATTTAGAAAATAGCCACTTATTCATTCTAGATGCAGGCGGTATATATTTTTTTCTCAATGTAAGACCCAAGCTTTTTTACACCATTTCAATAGAAAATACGCTATAGTGAACGTAAACATCAAATATTAGTCTCAGGGCATTATAAAACTTGTTTACGTAAGTAAGACACGTAATGATGAACAGAGGGACAGACAGACCAACCCAACACATACACTATTTTTAACTTTGTATAGAAACACAAGAATTTCCACTTCAGATTTTTGTGCTGAGAAAAGGAAAAAAAAGAAAAGTAATAATAGAAATTTTCTTTTGAAGAAATAATTTCTTAGAAAGTCAGTGAGAAAAATTATAATGAATTTTCATTATTCTTCTAAAAATCTTCAAAATCTTATAATCTTATATTTACTTGAAGAAGTTATAGAGAGTAGTAAATTAAAGATTTAAAACAACTTTTCAGTGTATCAGAGTACTAAAAAGCATCTACTACTAGTATAATGTTAGTTCATTAAAGATTCATTTAGGGGAAAAAGTAAATAAAATAAAAGCCATTGTTTTGCATAATAGTCAGCCACACCGCATACTTTCCTTTTGTATAATTTCTTTTACATTTGTATATTTTTCTGAAGTTTTTCTTAGATTCGATCAAATTAATTTAGGGAAAGTAAAGATTTGATAAAAATAAATTGAAAAAAAGAAATCTTCTCATCAAAGGAACAAAGGTTTTCGGAAGTGACACCATTAGATTTTCTTGAACTTAAAAGATCTGCAATCAAAAGAAAATCCAGATAAATGAAATGGATTTTTTCTTCTTTATATTTGTGATGTTCCTTTTACATTTATGCAATAATGAACTGTACGGGAAAGAAAAGCCAGTGAAAATGTCAAAGAAGTAACAGACACATTACAAGATAATAATGATTAGAAAACAAAAATATGAATATTTTTTTTGAAAATGAAATTAAACTTTTAATAAATAAATTTCCTTTATCCCTATAAAAATATGTAGAATAATATATATAAATTTAATTATGTTTGTTGAAGCATAGATATACTAAAATATGACATATATATATATACAGTATTATGTTTGAATGTTAAAAATCTACATAAAATTTCTACATTCAAACGTTGAAAATATTAAAACGAATTAAATTATCAATTCATTTACAAAAGGATATAGAAATATATGTAGAATATATTGATGAATTATAATAATGTTAAATCGAGGGAAAAATGAAATAAATAAATAAAAAACCTCAATCGCGAGGAACGTTAAATAAAAAAAAAAAAAAAGAAAGAAAGAAAAAAAAAATTATTTTATTTTATTTTATTTATTTATTTATTTATTTATTTATTTTTTTTGAAAAATGTTAATATATTTAATACTGATAGCACGATATAGATTTTTATTTCAAAAACCCTAAAGATTTATATCAGTCTAGAACCTAGAGTTTTTTTAGTATTGTAGAATTTTTATACATTGCGGTCTATGGACTCAAACTATTTAATAACGTTCGCTTTAGTATTGTTCATTTGCTTAAAACATAAAAGAATAGATAAATATATATTGCCATTTATAGTTCTTTCACTTACCGTTCACTTACCCTTTATAGTTCTTTTACAAAAATGCACAAAAGAATTGGGATCCATTGCTATCCATTAAAGAACATACCACTTGGGAAGATATAATCAAACATACTACTATGATTTTTCTTTGTTTATTTCATCACGTCTCTAACTTCAGTTTACTCAAACACGCGTTAATTATTAAATGTTCGTGAAGTCAAGTAACGTCACTCCAGATTTTTCTTTTAAAGAAATAATTTCTTATAAGGTTAGTGATAAAAAAATAGTAAAGAGTTTTGTTTATTTTTCAAAACGTCTATAAAATATTATACTTATTTAAAAGATGCTGATAATAGTAAATAAAAATATTTAAAATAATTCATTTAGTTGTGTTTCAGAATTTCTAAATTCATTTATTGCTAGTATAATGCTATTCATTAAATATTCATTCAAGTTAAAATAATTTCATTGATTTGCATAATCGGCCATATTGTATTCGTTTTCTTTATACAATTTCTTTTAGCATTTATATATTTTTCTGAAGTTTCACTTAGATTTGACCAATTTAATTTGGTGAAAGTAGAGATTTGATAAAAATAGATTTAAAAAAAAAAAAAAAAAAAAAAAAAAATCGTTTCATCAAAAGAACAAAGGCTTTAGGAAATGACACCATTAGATTTTCCCGAATTTAAAGAACTGTAATCAAGAGAAAAACATGATAAATGAAATAGTTTTTTTTTTTTTTCATCATTTTGTATTTGCCTTTTCCTTTTTAATTTTTTCGAGATAATGAACTATAAGTAAAAGAAAAGACCAGTGAAAATAACTTACAAGAGACAAGCTATTAAGAAATAAAATTGTACTTTTAAAAAATTAAAGAACACGCTTTTATTGTAATGTGAACTAAAAAGCACAAAATATCTATCTTTATAGTATTAAAATACAGGACCAGAAAATCTCGTGTGAGTGACATACCATAATATTTACATCTTTAATAAAATAATTTAGAATGAAACAAAAACCATTTTTAAAAAATCTCCCCTGACTGGGCTAGAACATTAGACCTTTAGGTTCGTAGCCCGGAGCTTTACCTCACAGCCACAGCGTTCACGTAGGGAAAGTCTTATTAACACGCTTTTATTAGCTTCACCTGTATGTATGTATGTATGTTTGTATGTACGTTTGCATGTTTGTAACCGGTCTGGAAGAAAACAAAAAATCTATATTGTAAAAAAAAAAAACTTTTCCTACGTGAACACCGTGGCGTTGCGGTATAGACTCGCGCTATGAACCTAAAGGTGTAGCGTTCGATCCCAGTCAGGGGAGATTTTTTAAAAATGGTTTTTGTTTAATTCTAAATTATTTTAATTAAAGATTTAAATGTATGTAAATATTATGGTGTGTCACTCGCACGATTTTCTCTTACCCTGCATTTTAATACTAAGATAGATATTTTTTGTTGTTTAGTTCACATTTCTATAAAAGCGTGTTCTTTAATTTTTTAAAACTATAATATTATTTTACAATATAGATTTTTTGTTTGCTCCCAGAGCGGTTACAAACATACATACAAACATACATACAGGTGAAGCTAATAAAAGCGTGTTAAAAAATTGTAATGTACATTATCTACCAATAATTATTTGGACATTTTCGAATTTAGACATTTTGTTAAATATGTAGAAAAGTTATTTAGGAATTATTTTGAAATTTTGGAAGTGTAAAGAAAATGTTATACCTCCTATATTTCAGTAAAAACTGTGTCCTGAAGAAGAAAAGGGGACCAGTAAAAAATTAAACAAAAATCAAAATGTTTTGGATCGCCCTGTAAAAAGTAATGCTTGAAGTGCGTTTTAGCTATAGCATGTGTCTATGAGGATTTTTCTCATTACTTGTATAAATGTTCACGAGACAACCACATATATTCATAGAAGTATACCTTTTTTTTTTTTTTTTTTTTTTTTTTAATAATTGAAAAAAAAATCCACTTTTTGAATTATAACATGTAGGGTATTAGACCAAGTGCAAAGACATTTAAAAAAAAATTGGCATGCTACAATAAACACAGTATACTGCAGTGAGAATGCAAAAATGTTAAATAGCTTACGAAATAGGAGCACTTTTACTAAATAATTTTTAACTACGCATGTGCTAGCTTTTAAAAAATATTTCGTTTGTATAATTTTATAGCCAAGTGTATTGAGCAACTTATATCAAAACCCCAAACAGATATCGTGTAAATTAAAAGAAGTTATGAGAGATAGAATGAACAGAATTACAGTTATTCTAAAAAAAAAAAAAAAAAAAAAAAAAAGAAGAAGAAGATGATAGGGGGGTTTATCAATATTATCATTGGGCATTGATTGAATCAAAATAAAAATGTGAGTAAAATATCCCTTACAGTTTAGCTAAACAACGAGCTAAAACCTTAGATTTTTTGAGAACAACAGCTAAAAAACTGATTTTTGAATTCTGAGGACCACAAAATATTGAGCTGTAGCAAAAACTCTATGTTGAAAACCTTTCTCTAAAACGATACTTTCTCTATTATGTATGGGTGATAGAAAATAAAAATGTATTAGCAAAAATAAAAATTAATCTCTAATGGTAAGTTAATGTTAATCTTTCAATTTAAATAAGATGTATAATTCATGGTTTATGTATATTATGTGTCCAAATAAAAATTTAAAATCGGTTTTTAACACTTTCCAACAAGGCTGAAAATTGTTAATGATTTCGGCTTGTCAGTCTGTCCACACTCTAACTTTTGTAAATATTTATGGAATTTCTTGAAACTGATATGTTTTAGCAAGTTCACTATCGGATGTTCCTTATTGAAAATGGCGTGAATAGTTCTACTGGTTTGTGTACAGGGACACTTGATAGCATTGTGGTGTATGACAGGTATTTCTGTAAACCCTATTTTCATAGTTTTATTTTACACAAATTTTAATGAAATTGAAACATGTTATTCAAGATCACTATCAGATGTTCTCTGTTGAAAATGGAGTGAATACCTGTACTGGTTTGTGTACAGGGACACCCAAAATTATTCCAAAGCATATTGTGTTCTATGAGAGGTATTTCTATAAACCATGTTTTAATATCTTTATTTTACACAAACCTTAATGAAATTGAAATACGTTGTTCATATTCACAAAGAATGTTTTATATACAATATTGTATGATTAGAATTAGATTTACAGGGCCACACAAAAATATTCAGTTACATAAAGGGCTATTATTGGAAATTTGCTGGAATTGCATTTTCTTTTACATTAAGCGTTTTAAACATTTTTTAATAAGCTTTAAATCATATTTATAATTTTTGATATCTTAAGTTTCATATATCAGAAATATTGTTCTATGAATACGATTTGAATTTGTGCGTCTGTATGTCCGGCTGTCTATCTGCTCGTCTGCCCGCACTCCAACGTCCGTAAATACTTTCAGAATTTTTAGAAAACGATATATATTATAAAACTTTATTATGAAATGTTCCTTGTTTAAAATAGCATTAATAGGTCCTGTAAAACTGGTTTGTGTACAAAGATACCTTAAAAAAAAAATGGATTGCGTTTTAGGACAGAAATTTTTTTTATAAATCACATTTAAATAACTTTCTACTGTAGAAATCCTACAGAAATTGACATTTATTCTTAGTATACTAAAATAATATTTTTATAGAATATGATATGGCTAACCTTCATATTCACAGGGCTACAGTAAAATATTCAGATACATTAAAGGCTGCATTTTCTTTTATGTTAAGCATTTTTAACAGATACGGACAATGTTTAAGAGTGATTATGAGTTCAATCAGTCTGTATGATTTTTATTCCTCCTGACTTCCCGTTGTGTGATTACGTAGGCAAAGAACATTGAAAACAATAAAGTACGTACTGTTGGAAAGTATCGATAATCATGCGTACTGCTTTATTTTTCGTTCTTGGTTCTTCCTGTACCCATTTTAGACTTTCTTCCACAACGAAATTGTTTTTTTTTTAAAGTCGCCAGATTAATAACAATGCCAAAAAATGACAAAGTTCATACAAATACTTTTCAAATAGTAATTCACATACAAAGAGAGAAATATAAAAATAAAAATTCGGTTTTAATTGAACATTTGGAGACATGTGTATTTTTCTAATGTTGTCTGCATGTAATGCATCGTTAACATAAATTCTCATTTAGTTTTCTATTCTAACATTTCATATCTTACAAAGCTTACTTTTCAGAAAAATTGAATTAATATGAGTTTAAGAATTATTTACATTAAATTTATATAAAATTCTGTAACAAACATGTCTTCCAAATGTTTACATATGTTCGTTTGTTTAAAAAATATGCGCAAAAGAAGAAAACGAGGAGGCAGATTATTTCTTTTATTCTGCGTAATACTGTATTTCTTTCATATAATATATACTTATGGGTTATCCTCTATAAACTGAACAATTTGAATATATATTTTTTAAAATGTTATTATTCTTCATTTAGAAAGTGATTCTGTAGCACTGTATGGTTTGCAAAAGCAGTGATACATAATATACAAAATATCTTTTTAATTTAGTCTAAACAACTCCGCTCTAAATGAAGCAAGAGGAATGGCGACTGAGAATGCCAAAAATACAAGATTAGCTTGTTTCTACCATAAACATATGCACAAAAAATAAAAGAAAAATTCAAGAAGACTAAAACACTGGTTTGTCACTTTTAAAATGCACAGGTTAATGAGTGTGAATAAAAATACTTACCAATACACTGTCAAAAATTTCAAGAGAAAATTACTGGTAATAATATATCTTTAGTCTCATGTAGAATTACATAGAAAAATAAACAGAGATGTTAAAAAAATATTTTATAAATGACTTTTAATGACTAACGTTAATTTAATTAGTTACATTTGAGAATATATTTGTGACTTAAAATGTTTTTTCAGAAGTAGAAATATTCATTTTTAGTTTTAATTGATAAATTAAACAATAAAAATAGATAAAAATGCAGAACAAAGATTGAGAATCTCGGGTATTTACTTTTAAATAAGAATTATTGTAAATTTACAAAGATTTTGGATAAACATTTCGTTAAATCGAAAAAAAAATGTTTTACAGTGCATAAGAGGGAATCATAAATCATTACCTGGCCATATTTCTTTCTCCAAACAAAACATTTCATTACATTTCAGATAAAAGTGGAGTAGAAGGCTGATTTTTATAAAAACTATGTGAAAAATACCAGAGCCTGGAATCAAACCCAGGCTCTCCGCTTAACTGAGCTACTCTGCCTGATAACCAGCTCGGCATTTCTCACATAATATTCGTTGGCAAGGCCACCAAGTCTGAAAACGCAGCTATATCAAGTGACAATATTAATCATGGGACGTTAATTATGGCAATCAAGTAACAATATTAATTGTGCCACGATTAATATTGTCACTTGAAACAGCTGTGTTTACAGACTCTGTGACCGTGCCAACGAATATTATGTGAGAAATGCCGAGTTGGTTATCAGCCAGGGTCATTCAGTGGTAGAGCATACGCACGTTAAGCGGAGAGCCCGGGTTCGATACCCGACTCTGGTATTTTTCACACAGGCGGTATAAAAATCAGCCTTCTACTCCTCAGCCTTCTACTACAATTTTATTTGAAATGAATTTTCAAGGTTGATGAATAAAAATTTCTAAATGAACATTTCATCACAGTTCCTCTGGTGATACAACGTCCGTAAGTAGTAATGTAGACTAACATATGTGTTTGCCAGATATATTTATAAAGGTTTTCTGTTTATAATAGGGGAATCACAACAAAAGTAAAAGTCAATAATTTATATATATATATATATATATATATATACATATATTATGAAAACAAAAATCACATTTCTTCAATTATTAATTTTTCAGATTAATATTATAATTTTTGATATCTTAAGTTTCATACATTAGAAATATTGCTCTACTTTAGGAAATTAGATTTTTGCTAGTGTAGACTGCAGATATATTTATAAAGGCTTTCCGTTTGTAATAGGGGAATCACAACAGAAAAAAAAGGTCAATAATTTATATATATATATATTATGAAAACAAAAATCACATTTCTTCAATTGTTAATTTTTCAGATTAATATTATAGTTTTTGATATCTTAAGTTTCATATATTAGAAATATTGTTTTACTTTAGGTAATTAGATTTTTGCTAGTGTAGACTGCAGTGGTAAGTAACACAAAGAAATTACATTAATTAGACTAAATAAATAAATAAATAAATAAATGGGTGGTCCGTATATATAAAAGTACCTTTAAATGCCTTATATATATAAAAGAGCCTGTTATCAAAAACTTCTTACATTTGTTTCATTTTTCAAACAAGCTTATATGTATCAATTCTAATCAGAACAAGATATTATTTAATGAAAATAACTATTATTCTAAAATTTAAAATATTTCCCGAAAATATTTTCTGGAATATATTTGAACTATTGTGATTTCATGTAATTCTATCATTTAATAGCATTACTTCTAATGCTTATTAATCTTCTAATATGCTTATATAGTAAATACACTTATCAATGCTTAATGAAACAGTATTATTTCATGTATTCAGAGAATTAAATTATTATCTGTTACGACAAAATAAAACTATTGTCTAAATTATTTTTATTACAATGTGAAAATTAAAATCAAGGAAATATCGTTCTGAATTTATAAGATTTTATTAAAATGGCAAAAGGTATAAAATATTTTTTTTTCCTTCAGAATTTGTACTACTGTCATATGCTATATTTTATATTTGCTTCCGATAGTATTTATTGTACGATATTGAAGGTGGATGGCTCAAAAGCAAATTTAATAAAAGTTGTATACATTATTGTAAACATCGAAATATATCATGTGAAGGACAAACACGAATATTTGATTGTGTTTGTTTGTATGCTCTATTTGCCGGCGTATTGGGTGTTGATAATAACATTTTCAATAGTTTACTGTAGTCTGCGACAAATATATTTTGATTTGATATATTTCTATGATATGTACATTAAAAGAAAATAGTATAGTTTCGGATATTTAGTGAAAAAGCTCCTTTTTGTTATAGAAAAATAATTCCCTTTTCTAAATTGTCTATAACGTTAAAAGCTGAAAAATTGAAGAGAAATCGTTTTTATTTAATAAAAGTTTATTAAAATGTCATATTGGATATATTATTTTCTTCTTTAGAATACGTTGTACCATCATATGCTTAAATTCATATTTGTTTATAAACTTTTATTATACGATGTTGAAGATAGATATCTGAAAAATAAATTTAATATAAGTTGTATACTATAACGCAAATATCTATATAAACATTTCTCTAACGTGTACCAGTTTAGAATTAAATTTGGTTGAAGCGATATGACAATGACGTAATGCCAGATCAAGTTTTTTAGAATCATAGAGTAAACTAAAAATAAATAAAATCTTTTTGTAAAAAATTAGAACCGACTCCAAAAAGGAACTACTATTCGAACAACTAAAAATGAAAGAAAATTGGCAGAAAATGGAACTGTAAATTGCGGCCAAAAGTATAAAATAATTTCCTTCGCGAAACAACCTATAACACTACAATTAATCATAACTTTTGAAGTCGGCGCAAAATTAAATAAAATTTAATTAGTTTTTAAAGTTTTGTCTTTAGATCGGTAGCAACAAATGCTGTTGTCTCGAATGATCCATTTTCATGTTTCCTTTATTATTTTATCACTGTATACAATTGGTCCATTAGTAGCATCTACATAGAACAGTGAACATTCTTCACAATGCGGTATTTATGTTTCTACGACGTTAGAGTTTCCTTTGCAAATTTGGTATAACTTTAATAACTATCATCCTTGATGGCTTTTGGATTTGGCGATCGAAACGTAAGGCAAAAATATACACGCAAGATGTATATTTTCATAATATATATTGTACGATGTGTTGTTTCATATTCTTGATTACGCTCTTGATGTACCTTATCAAAATAATCATGATATCCCAAAGAAATTAAATATGTTTGCCAGATAATTTTGCGATTTTTCTTTCACCAAGGACGTCAGATATCAGCATCTTCGCTAACATTTGCTGCTTACGAAATCTTATTTGTTTCCTTGAATCAAAGTAGTTTTCGGCTGCGTTTTGCAGGTAACAATGTGAGATGTGTATTTTGAATAGGATTTGATTTTTGTATTGAATAAAGGTATCAATTTTTATTTAATGTTGCGCCGACTTCAAAAGTTATGATTAATTCTAGTGTTATAGGTTGTTTGGCGAAGGAAATTATTTAAAACTTTTAGGCGCACTTTACAGTTCCATTTTCTGCCAATTTTCTTTCATTTTTAGTTGCTTGAATAGTAGTTCCTTTTTGGAGTCGGTTCTATTTTTTTTACAAAAAGATTTTATTTTTCTCTTTTCTGTGAAAACTTATTTATATAGCAGAGCATCAGAAAACGTTCGACGGAAGTTTCACAAATCACAACTTCCAAGAAAAGTGACATTATTCAAAAAATGATTTATGTCACTAAAAAATACATGAAATGCACCCAATGTGAACAAAAAGGTTACATCTCTATCTAGAAAGTTATCCACTCGAGTGACAGTTGTGCCAGTTTTATTCTAGTCGAGTTATTTTTAAGTTGATTTTTCTCAAATGCTGCATTTTTAAGTTGTATCACTTTTCTTGCCTTTATCAGATATGAGCAAAAAACAATCTATTGAACGAACATACGTTAAATTAAAAAGTCTTTAGAAATGTAAAGAACGGATACGCTGTATTCGTAACCGAAAATTCTGTTAGGCATATATATTGAACTTTACAGTGAATACGTGTCACCCGCTGCGCTGGAAATTGCGCAGCGTAAAGTTCAAACAAAGAGCAAAATATGCATTGTAGCTGACGGACAGAAGTTTCAACATCGATACTTACATACTGCTTTTACCAATGCGTTCAGCAGTTAGAATGAGAACAGACTTTTGTGAGTATCCTGTAATTTGTTTATATCTTAATGAAATCATAATGAAACCTATTTCAGGTCAAGATCATTACGACAAAAAAAAAAATTATATTAAATCATCCCTTAGGAGCTTATAAGCTAACAAATTTCAACAACAACAACAACATGGTTTTTATTGAAAACCTCTTCCTTTATGAAGTCGGTTTAAAACGTCTATGCGTTAATCGATGTGACCGCTTACAATAACCATACTTTGAATTTTACACGGCATAAATTTCACCCGCTACGCTACAATATGTAATGTCGTTCAAGTGTTCACAAAATAGGAAATTGTGAACAAACAAATGCACGTTTTAAGCGTTCTGTTTTTAGCATTGATGTCTAAACTATCTTTGCGTGCTAAATCGATGATGCTCTGCAATTTTATAATTCACTTTTTTCCCCTGTCTTGAAACGTTTCCGGGATAGGATCACTAACTCCATACTTTTCCACCAGGTCGCGCTTTAAGCGGTTGAATCGCGTAGCACATATTCACTTTACTATACCTACATACCACTTTTATGACTATAGCTACAGCTGTTCAGCAGTTAAAAGAGTCGGGACTGACTTTTTTGGGCACCCTGTATTTTCTTTTGATCGTAAAGGTCTTACAATGGGACCTATTTCAGACCAAGACCTTTACAATAAAACAAAAGTATAAAAATCGGATCATCTGTTTAGAAGTTATGAGCTAACAAACAAAAACAAAAACAAAAAAACATACGCTTTGAATTGAGAACCGCCTCCTTTTTGAAATCGGTTAATTAGAGCATCTCTTACGAACTTATAAGCTTACAAACACAAACAACAACACATAGCTCGAATTAAGAACACCCTCCTTTCTGAAATTGGTTGAAAACGACTTTGCGCTAATCGATGTGACCGCTTACAGTAACAGTACTTTGAACCACAGAGTATACGTGTCATACGCTACGCTGCAAAGTGTGCAACGTAGTTCAAGTGTGCACAGTGTAGGAAATTGCGAACAAACAACTGCACGTTTTAATCATTCTATTTTTAGCATTAATGTGTAAAAACTGTCTTTTCGTAGTAAATCGATGATGCTCTACAACTTCGTAATTAACGTGTCTCCCATCTTGAACCGTTTTTGAGATAGGAGCGCTAATTCCGCTGTTTTGCACCAGATGACGCTTTATTTTCTTTAGATTGTAATGATGTTATAATGGGACCTACTTCAGACCAAGATCTCTACAACAAAACAAAAAGTGTCAAGTAACTGTATTTTGAACTATATAGCGTATGTATCACCAGCTACGCTACAACGTGAGTAATGTAGCTCAAGTGTGTATAGTGTAAGAAATTGCGAACAAAAAAAATGCACGTTTTCAGCCTTGTATTTTTAGCATCAATGTCAAAACTATCTTTTCGTACAAAATCGATGATGCGCTGCAATTTTAAACGTTAGCATGAATGTCTAAACTATCTTTTTGTGCTAAATCGGTGATACTCTTCAGCTTTGTAATTCACTTTTTCTTTAGAACTGTTTTCGAGATAAGAACACTAACTCCGCTATTTTCCACCAGGTGGCGCTGCAAGCGGTTTAACCTTGTACTGCATGGGGACTTTGCTATACTTACATACCATTTTTATCACTATAGCTGCAGCCTTTTAGCAGTTAAAAGAGTTGGGAAAGATTTTTTTGGGTACCCTGTATTTTCTTTAGATTGTAAAGATATTACAATGGGACCTATTTTAGACCAAGACCTTTTCAACAAAACAAAAAGTATCAAAATCGGAGCATCGGTTCAGCTAACAAACATTAAAAAAAAAAAAAAAAAAAAAAAAAAAAAACATACGGATTGAATTGAGAACCTTCCTTCTTTTTTGAAGTCGGTTAAAAAAAATGTTGCATCTTTACAATTTATACAAGCGTCATTTTAAACCTAGCAATACTTTAGAAGCATAAACAGAATTTAAGCTATTATCATAAACTGACTAAAAGCCGCAATAAATAAATGTATAATCAAAATAGCTACTAAGTTTTTTAACAAGAAACTGTGCCAAAATAAATGAATAAAAGTGTATCGCCACTATGCCAACAAAAATCTAGATATTACAATGGGTGTCTTATACTAAACTGCACTACCTGGGGAAGTATGAAATTCCGGACATTAAACACGAACTTTATTTTGAATTTCATGCTTTAAATGATTTTATTTTAACTATCATTAGCATTTCATCCCATAATATTAATTTAGTTCTAATAAAACAGTCCTGCAAAAAAAAAAAAAAAAAAAAAAAAATCTCGACCCCCTGATACCATTCTTGCTGATTCTTATGTAAAATGACCCCTGATTCCGAATATGACTACCATTTTACCCAGTCACCCACCGTTTTCTCAGGACACCACCCCCTCCCCCAATTTTTATCACTGTTCGGTAATTTTATGGCCATGAATTTGATTTGAAGAATAAAAAAGAATTAATTTAACTCTAATATATATATATATATATATATATATATATATATATATATAATAATAATAATATTTAATAAATAAAATTAAATATAGATTAAAAAAATATAAGAAATGAAATACATAATTTCAGCGACAAATCTCCCCTAAAATTTCCCCTTGCCGCAAATGTTTTAGAATTTTCGAACTCTCTAGCCCCACAGAAGATATTTAACAGATAATCCCCCCCCCTCCTAAAAATCAAAGTTATTGCCATAAAATTACCGAAAAGTGATAAAAATAGGGGGCCGTTCCTGAAAAACGGTGAGTGGTAGGGCAAAATGGACATCATATTCGGATTCAGGAGGTCATTTTACATACGAATTTGCCTAAATGGTGTTGGGGGGGGGCAATTTTCATGCCGTATAGTGTAATAACTTGGTTTGTGAGGAAATAAAATAATTGAGTGGGAAATCTGGTTTAAGGTTTATGAGTTTCTAATTTTACAGGTAAATGAGAAAATAAATAAAGGGCAAAAATTTCGCATGGGTTCGCTAGTTTAATAATATCACGAAACACATGGCAACATGAATATTTATTTGTGTTTATTTGTAGGTATTGTTTGTTAATGTATTGTGAGTAGTGTAAAAAGGACAGTTCTGCGACAGGGTGGAGGGACGGAGGTTCGATGAGGGTCAGGGTGGAGGCGCACCACCACCCTAGACCCACCATCCCTCCACCCCGCCGCAGAACATGTCCTTTTTACACTACTTAGTCATCATCTTGGACGAGGGGGGTGTTGCCACCGGAAGAATAGAAACTTTTAGAGCGTTGCCACCGGAAGAATAGAAACTGTGTGTTGCCACCGGAAGAATAGAAACTTTGGATATCGGAGTGAATGTGTCATTACCTTTTACGAGGGTTTCCGCGATGAGTGCTGCCATCTATCGGGGAGAAGGGGGAATTTTGAGGAGTTAGATTTATTTTCCTAAATTTCGGGACTTAGTATTTTTTTCACAATTTCGGGGACTTCAAAATTTTTTCTAATTTTTGCAGGGGGTTAGATTCGAACCGAAGGTAAAATAGTTTCACGGCTTGATAAGTGGATAAGGGTTTTATTTATCAAGCCATGAAGCTATGCTTGTGAGTGCACTTATAAGGTATATAAAGAGAGACGTTGCGTTAGTGAGTCATTCTGTAAAGTATCTTCGTACGAGGAAGGTATGATGCGCTTTCGTGTGAATGTGAGTCATAATAAAATTTTGTGTTGTAACCATGGAGATGTATCAGAACCCAAGTCACGCAGGAAGTTTTGGTGGTGTAAATGCCTTATTTCGTGCTGCCAAAGGCAAAATCTCGAAGAAGAAGATTCAGGACTGGCTGAGCGGAGTCGATGCATACACGTTGCACAAACCTGTTCGAAGAAAGTTCCCGACCAATCGAGTGATAGTGTATTCAATCGATCAACAGTGGCAGACCGACTTAGTGGATCTCGGCAGTTTGCAAAAGTTCAATCAAGGGTACCGCTACATCCTGACTTGTATAGACATTCTGTCTAAATTTGCGTGGGCGGTCCCTTTGAAGCAAAAACGGGGTGAAGATATTGTAAACGCGTTCCGGTCTATTTTTGCAACGAGGAAACCAAAGTCCCTGCAATCGGATGACGGAAAAGAGTATCAAAACAGACTTTTTCAAAAATTTTTGAAAGAAGAAGCCGTGCGGTTTTTTACGACGAATAACAATACGAAAGCATCTGTCGTGGAGCGATTTAACCGAACTTTGAAAACGAAAATGTGGAAATATTTTACCCATAATCATACCTACCGCTATTTAGACGTGTTGTATCAGTTGTTACACAGTTATAATCATACTTATCATTCGAGTATCAAGAGAGCTCCAGTTGAAGTAACCGCTGAAAATGAAAGCGATGTATGGGATACTTTATACGGTGACATGCAAAATGCGAAAAGAAAACCCTGCATGTTTCAACCGGGAGATGTTGTACGAGTTTCCAAGCAGAAATTAACCTTCGAAAAAGGATATGAAACGAACTGGACGGAAGAAGTGTTTGTGGTGACTGAATGTGTGAGAAGAGACCCTCCCGTCTACCGAATCAAGGACCTGTTAGAAGAACCCATTAAAGGAACCTTTTACCCTCAAGAACTTCAGAAAGTGAAACCAAAAGAGAATTATACGATTGAAAAGATTTTAGATAAGCGGATACGGAAAAAGCGTGTGGAATACAAAGTAAAATTTAAAGGTTATCCCAGCAAATTTGACCAATGGATTCCATCCTCTGATTTATTCGCCTTATAAAACAAGTGTTTGGATTGTTGAAAGATCATTTGAAAGCATGTCGTTCTACGTGACGTTACCTTCGGACAGTTCCCGGAATTATTTTCCTGAGAATAAAATTTCTCATTTTATTACGCGATTACCCGCCCCCGTTGAATTGAAAGGGGAATGGGAAGTAGGCCTTGTCGAATTTATTTACCCTCACACCTGGTATAATGTGAATCAAAATAATAATTTATTTGGTTTCGATTTGAATGACCAGAAATCCCCGTTTGGTAGAAGAATTCCCCCTGGCTTTTACCAATCGGTTGATGACATTTTAAAAGCAATGTCTATTGAAGAGATTAAAAATAAAATTTCTTTCACTTATGATCCGCACACGAAAAAGGTGTGTATTAACGTGAAAGATAAAACAAAACTGATATTGCATGAGGGGATAGCGCAGATGTTGGGATTCGAAACAGGTGAAATCGCCTCGCCGGATATAAATATCGAGCAAACTATTTTTAGTACCTATGTCGCAGATCCCTGTGCGCATTATAGAGTGTTGCTGGTTTATTCGGATATTGTGGTAGCCCAAATTATTGGAGATGTGCTAGCACCCCTTTTACGAATTGTCAATGTGAGGGGAAAAGATGGAGAAATGATTTGCGAGACATTTGACCGACCACACTATTTACCTGTCAGCCGAAAATCGTTCGACTCTTTGGAAATCGTTATAAGGAACCACCTCGGCGAACTCACGCCATTTGAACGTGGGCGCTCGTACGTGAAGCTTCACTTTCGTCAAAAATACCTCTCGTGATGTTTGTTCCTTACCAGTGTTGTGCGAAATCTTTTGAAGATTACTATTCCCATCAGTCGGGTAGTGGTCTAAATTATTATCAAGGCACTACTTTACAAAAGGGATATGGATTCGGTGGACTGTTTCGATCCCTTTTTCGTGCAGCAGTACCCCTCTTCAAATCGGGAGCGAAAGCGGTCGGCAAGCAGTTGTTTCATTCAGGCGTGAACGTGTTGAGTGACCTGTCTCGCGGAGAAGACATTAAAATGGCCGCCAAGCGAAGATTAAAAGAAGCTGGACAGACGTTAACCAACAAAGCCGCTACTAAAGTGAAGACGATGATTGGATCGGGCCACCGGTATAAAAAGAGGAAGCGTTCTACCAAAGCTGTCATTCGACGTAAAGCCAAGAAAGTGAAGGTACAAGATATTTTCGCTTAAAGATGTCTGGACTCATCCATAAAGATTCTGCTGCCTGTGCGAAATCCGAATTGGATTTATTTTTGATCCCACCCACGCAAACGGCTATTGAAAAAGGATACTTTGTTGAATACCACCCTCTTGCGAATATTCGAGACGGAGGACCTGTGGAATTTAATATTTCCGGAAATGGTGAAGACTATATTGATTTATCGGCTTCCTACCTGTATGTGAAAGTGAAAATTACCAAGTTTGATGGATCACCCTTAGCGGAAACAGATGCAGTTGCCCCCGTGAATTTATTTTTACACGCCTTGTTTTCTCAAGTGGATATTAGCCTGAACGAAAGAGTGATCTCCTCGTCGAGTAACACCTACCCCTACCGCGTCTATATTGAAACGCTGTTGAATTATGGAGAAGATGCCAAGAAAAGTTTATTGACCTGCGAATGTTTTTACAAAGATGAGAATTTAGCTGCTACAGATCCTGCTGGAGACGGATTAAAGATACGTTACGCACTCACGAATAAAAGCAAAACGTTAGATATGATTGGACCTTTGCATTGTGATATTTTTCAACAAAATCGATTGCTATTGAATATGGTTGACTTGAAAATTAAGATGACCCGAAGCAAGCCTGAATTTTCCTTAATGTGTAAAATCGATGCGGCGAAACCCATTCCCAACTACAAAGTGATTTTGGAACATGCTTCTATTTTCATACGTAAAGTGAAAGTGAGCCTCGGTGTATTACTGGGTCATGCCAAGGCCTTAGAGAAAAGTACAGCAAAGTATCCCATCGATCGAGTGTTATGCAAGACCTATTCGATCTCAACCGGAAGTAAATCCTTTATGCAAGACAATGTGTTTTTAGGAGCCATGCCGAAAAGAATTATTATTGGACTTTTAGAAAATAGTGCCTACACTGGTCAATATGATTTAAATCCCTTTTATTTCTATCATCACAAGGTCAACTTTTTAAGTGTTTACGTGGATGGACAACCCGTACCCAGCAAACCCTTGGAATTGGATTTCGAAGAAAATAACTATATAAGAGCGTATCATCGTTTGTTTTCGGGATTTAATCGAGATACCGGCATTTATCTAACCCGAGAGGACTTTGCGAACGGACATACTTTGTATGCTTTCGACTTGAGCCCTGACATGTGTGACGGACCCCATTTGAATCTACAGCAACAAGGAAATTTACGAATTGAAATCAAGTTTGCAGACTCCTTAGAAAGAACCACGACTGTATTGGTGTATGCGGAATTTGAAAACATTATAGAAATTAGTAAAACACGACATGTGTTGTGTGACTTCCCCAACTGAAAATGAATTCTATAGAAATCGAGACTATTTTATCCCACGATCCAGTGACCAAGAAATACTTTTCCGGTGTTTTCCCCAGTGATCAATTACCCAAGAAGATCGAGCGTTATCCTGCATGTTTTGTATGCAACGTGGACAAGTCTACAGAAGCTGGAAGCCACTGGGTGGCATTCTACCTATCTTCCCCTACAGAAGCGGAATTCTTTGATTCCTATGGAAACAAGCCAAACTTTTTTAAAGGACCTATATCGAACTATGTATCTCAATTTTCACGAGTGGTGTTTAATCCACTTCCGCTGCAAAGTCATGTGACAGCTGTTTGTGGTCAATTTTGTGTGTATTATATTTATTGCCGATGTCGTGGTAAAACTTTGAAAGATTTTTTAAAGCAGTTCGTAACTGAAAATATATGTAACGACCATAGAGTCTATAATTTTGTATCCAAACGATTTCGCACACGTGCTCCTTTTTATCAATAAAAAACTATTTATAATGTAAACCTATGTGTCTGTGTTTATTTAGAATGGAGTTTCCACGCTTTCAACACCCTTTTACAATGCTCTTAGCAGGCCCCACGGGGGTCGGTAAGAGTTGGTTTCTGCGGGATTTACTGGCAGAACGACGGCGTATGTTTAACCCTCCTCCCGATAAAGTCGTTTGGTTTTACGGCATCTCTCAAAAGCTTTACGAGGAAATTCCCGACGTGACATTCGTGGGAGGGTTTCCTTCTAATTATCGGGAATATTTAGGTACCCATTCTTTAATGATTTTAGATGATTTAATGGTGGAATGTGGGGGTGATGAACGATTAACCCACCTCTTTACCAAAGGAAGTCACCATTTAAATTTAAGTATTATTTTTATTACTCAAAACCTTTTTCATAAAGGTAAAGAAATGAGAGGTATTTCCTTAAACAGTCAATACTTAGTACTTTTTAAAAATCGTCGGGACATGAGTCAAATTACGCACTTGGGCAGACAATTATACCCGAGATCAACTCAGTTTTTTCAAGAAGTGTTCGAGGATGCTACCAAACAGCCCTTCTCTTATTTGTTGGTGGATTTAAGGAATGAAACCCCCGAAGGAATGCGACTCAGAACGCGTATATTACCGGGGGAAACCCAATTTGTGTACGAGCCCAAAAAAGGTTTAAAAGGAAAGCCCTACCGATTTTAATTCATTTGGGATCATGACGTTAACGAGGAAACAACTTCGAGACTTGGAGCTTATAAAGTCTTGTCCTCAAACCTTACGCAAGCATTTGTTAAAAAAATTACCGACTCGATCTGTGAAGGCTATTTGCGAATGTACCCTGAACGTATTAAAAGGAAACGTGCCTCTCTCCTCTCATCAGAAAAGGTCTTTAAGGAAATATAAGACGACTCTTCGAAAAATTGGTACCAAGAAAGGAAGTTTATTCAACAAGAAAAAATTGATTGTTCAACACGGTGGATTTTTAAATATTTTAATCCCGGCTGCATTGTCTGTTTTAACCGGCATCATCAATGGAATTCGCAGCTAAGTATGCGTTGGTACCGGAAGAAGAATTTTCTAAGCATACGCCTTCTAAAAAGCAAATGACGGAATTTGATTTAGCTATGGCTAAAATATTAAATAGTTCTCTACCGGATCACGAAAAAATTCAGCACTACTACGAACTCTTAAAAAGAAAAATGGATTTGCAAGAATATAATTTGCCTTGGATGTCTAAACAACCCGAAGAAGAACCTGAAAAAGTGGAACCTAAACAAGTGGAGTCTATAAAACAAGAACCCCAAGAAGACTATGAAACCTTTGTGTTATCATCTGTAGCTAAACCCATGAAGAAACAAGCCGAAGCCTTATTAAATTTTCTCAAGTCTCATTCAAACAAGTTTAAGTGGAACCCGAAAGGAGAGATTACTTACAACGGAAGGACCATGGAACATTCTAATTTAGCGGAACTCTTTCATTTCATCTTTTCTGTGAATAAAAAACCACCTATTACAGGACAAAGTGAATTTTTGCAAGCCTTGAAAGATATGGGAGTACCCCAAAGTATTATTAAGAATCGATATTTGTCTTCAAGAAAAAACATTGTCAAACCGAAAAAGAAACTTATTGTAAAAAAACCTGTTGTTAAACTCAACCCTGTAACCTGGGAAACATACTAAATAAAATGAATTTGTATCTATCCATACATGTGATTATTTATAGAATAAAATACACTTACCTGAAAACACGTCCTACTCCAACGGCTGCCTTGAGAGAAATGAATGATAAGGAGAGTTCTTATCAGCGACGCGAGGTCACGTGATTAGGGTGATGTCACGAGTAATGTGATTGGCTATGCTCAGTCACGTGGTGAGTGACGTCACGAGTTATCTGATTGGCTACCTCTGGTCACGTGACGAGAGTCTTATCTTATCAGAGATTGCTTATCAGCGATCACGGCTCAGTCTACCATTTGATTTCGTGTGTGTTGGTTGTCTCGTCATGTCTGCAGTGAGTTTCACGGAAAACGGACTGAATGTCCAGTATGTTTCAAACTTCATCGAAAAGGAACAAGCAGATCGGTATTTTGCCGAGTTAAAAACTTTACCTTTCTACACGCCAACCTTTAGAATTCATGGAAAAAGTTTTAAGCCTAAAAGACAAGTTCTGGGATACGGCGATTCAACTTTGAGTTATGCCTTCAGCGGAACTCATGTGCCTGCTAACCCTTGGACACGTCTGGTATTGGAGCTGCGGGATCGAGTGGAAAAATGGACGGCTTCTACCTTCAACTATGTTCTGCTAAACCTCTACAGCAATGGATACAGCTACATACCTCAACATAAAGACAACGAAAGTGGATTAGATGCAACTTTCCCCATCGCAGTCCTCAGCTTTGGTACCGAACGAACAATTGAATTCAAGAAGCCTAAAACACCTTCGACTTTGATTTCATTAGAACATGGTTCTCTCTACAGTATGTTAAAGCCTACGAACGAACTGTTTACCCACGGCATTGCACCGAATCCTATCATCAAAGATATGAAAATCAGCCTGACTTTTCGTCACTTAATACCCAACCCTATCATGCCACCTTTAAAGAAACCAAGACTTGATATAAGTGATGCTTCATCCAGTGCATGCGATACTTTGAAAAACTCTGATTGTGATACTTCGAAAAACTCTCATTGTGATACTTCTGTTAAAAACTGTTCTCAAGACATGTGTGAAGAATTGAATGTGAATGATTGGTTAAACCAATGGGTACGTGAACAATCTTGGGATCCTATACGAGGTGAATTTAATTTAAACTTTAGCAGTTTTTTACAAATTGTAATAGAAAAGAATTTTAATGTGAGAATCCACATTCGTAATTTTAAAGAATTACATACAGGTCAATGGATACCTACTAAAGAAGGCGTTGTAATGACAGCTCAGACATGGTATTATTTTCAAAGTAAGATTGAAAATTTTAATTTTGAATCAGTAAATGATAGTTTTATTTCTAACAATCAATTAATAATGGCTTACATAGATGAGGATTATTGTACTTTACAGCAAATGTTTTCTTTAAATCCTTCTGGCTTTTATTTAAAACCGAATGTCATTAAATTGTCCAAGGATCAAATTTTTAGGCTTAGAGAACTCAAAATGAGAATAACTCATTTTATTATTGATGCAATATTCACCGTTCAACTTCCTATGTTAATTCTAAATAAACCCCTTGTGTGTATTTCTCATGAAAATGAGCAAAGTGCTAAGGAAATCTTACTCGATTTTATCGTGTATGAAATTCAGTTAGGAATTGAAAATTTATTTCAATGTGACGGGTGTGTTTTTAATTCAGACGATCAAAATTCACACGAGTGTTTAATGAAATCTATGTTTGAAAAATATCAATTATATCGTGAAGAAATACTTTTAAAATTAAATATGCATGCTATTGTTAAAAAAATTAATTGTTCCTGTCATTACAACGACGGTTTCTTTAAACAATTAAATATGACCTTGTATGAAAAATATATTGAAGATACTTTATCCAAAAAGTAATGTGTGTTTATGAAAACGACTTCTTTAAACAATTGTATCCAATAAGTAATGTGTGTATATATTTTTATGGAATTTCAATAAATAGATTGAAACTGAATATCTGTGTCTGTCTGTCTTTGAAATATTTTATTGATTTTATTTCTTAAAAGATTTAATTCGAAATATTTTATTTCATAAAAGATTCAATGAATTTATAAGTTTGAAATGAATATTTTATTTCATAAAACAACATATTTTTAAGAGATTCACTTTCTAGGGATTCAATAATTTATTTTAAAGATATATTTATTAAATCATATAATAAAACCATTTCCTATGCATTTAATAACTTATATTCGGGAAAAATATTGTTTCGAAAAGATATATTTTATTTCGTAAAACATATAATAAAACCATTTATTCATGAAACAATCCACTTGAAAAAATATTTTTTAATAATCAAATTGAAATAATAATTGTTATTTTTCATTAATTAAAAGTGTAGACATTATCTCTTCATTAGAAATATGCAAATGAGTATGTTTCATATCTCCCGTAAGATATTATACCTGTACGAACACGGAGGGGGTGACTCACCTTGGAAAATCCACGAGGGGAAATATGCAAATGAATCAACCTCTATGGTGAATCAGAATTCGAGAAGTTTCTCGTAAGATCTACAGAGGTGAGTCAGGGTGACGCATGGGGGAAACCCCCTTATCTAGATAAGTCGCTGCAACTCAATTCTCGGGTCATTCGTAGATTATCTACTGCCTAGGCAAGACGTACTTTGTGTTCTCTCCTTTACCGACGTTCGCGAAGTTTTCTTCCGGAAATATCTTGTGTTTTTACCGCATCGTTTAGTGTGCTTTTCCCGTACTTGGATAATGGAAGGATTCAACAACGACAATCAAGCTATGGATGTTGAAAATGCAGTAAGTATATTTATCTAGTAATCATTGATTTTCTAACTGTGTTTAATCATTTTTAGTGAAATATGAGATATTAAATTGAAATAAGAATTCTTTAATTTATTATTACTTTTTACGATATGTTAAAAAATAAATTTGATTGACACTATGCAAAATAGAATGAGTTTCAAATCTATTTATAATGTGTGTTAAAAATAAATTTGATTTACACTATGCTAAAATCTATTTTTATTTATAATGTGTTTAAAATAAATTGAATTTCGAATCTTTATTTTGATAAATGAGAAATCTATTTTATTTCATTCAATAAACTATATAAAGTGAAATTTAAGTATGTGTAAAATCTGTTTATGCATAGAAATTATTTATTCTATAAGTGAAAATCTATTTATAATATGTGTTAAAAATAAATTTAATTTCAAATCTTTATTTTGACAAAGTGAAAATCTATTTTATTTATTATGTGTTAAACATAAATTTAATTTCGAATCTTTATTTTGATAAATGAGAAATCTATTTTATTTCATTCAATAAACTATATAAAGTGAAATTTAAGTATGTGTAAAATCTGTTTATGCTTAGAAATTATTTATTCTATAAGTGAAAATCTATTTATAATATGTGTTTAAAATAAATCGAATTTCGAATCTTTATTTTGATAAACTATATAAAATGAAATTTAAGTATGTGAAAAATCTGTTTATGCTTAGAAATTATTTATTCTATAAGTGAAAATCTATTTATAATATGTGTTAAAAATAAATTTAATTTCAAATCTTTACTTTGACAAATGCGAAATCTATTTTATTTATAATGTGGTAAACATAAATTTAATTTCGAATCTTTAATTTGATAAATGAGAAATCTATTTTATTTCATTCAATAAACTACATAAAGCGAAATTTAAGTATGTGTAAAACTTGTTTATGCTTAGAAATTATTTATTCTATAAGTGAAAATCTATTTATAATATGTGTTTAAAATAAATTGAATTTCGAATCTTTATTTTGATAAACTATATAAAGTGAAATTTAAGTATGTGTAAAATCTGTTTATGCTGAGAAATTATTTATTTTATAAGTGAAAAACTTTGTATAGAAATTTTAATAAGTTTATTTATTTTTTTACAATCATATGACATAGAAATTATTTTATAAGTGAAAAACTTTTTAATTAGAAGATTTAATTAAAACTTATTCTCATAAGTTTAAACTAAAAATTTATTATTCTAATAATTTATTTCCTTACAAAATTTATGACTCATACTTCGTTTAAAGGTGCTTTTTATATTATTCAAATCAAAAAGTTATTATTATTATTGTTTACTTATGAGAAACTTAATTTGCATTCATTATAAATAAAAAAATTTAATTATTAACTAGAAAATCAGTTTACTTATAATTTTCATCAACTAGTGTTGTTTATTTAATTTCCAACATCCTATACTTTGTGATTTATATAGTAATTATCGCTTATACAATAAAATGTTAGTGTTCAAGTAGATTCATGTTCAGTCATGTTTAGGATGAGTCATCGTTTGATGAGTCATCGCATAGCTTATACAATAAAATGTTAGTGTTCAGACATGTTTAGGATGACTCATCGTTTGATAAGCTATCAATTAGATTATACTTAATCAATTTATTTATGTTGTATAAAAGTTAGAATTGCATAACCTTTTGTTTATTAAATCTTTAACTAGGAGAATTTATTTTTCTAAAAAATTTTTAAAATTTGCATACCTAATCCTATGTTTAGTTAAAATAGTGTATTGGTTTATTAAAATAGTAGCGTGTATGTATAAAAGTTAGATTTACATAACCTTTTGTTTATTAAATCTTTAACTAGGAGTATTTATTTTTCTAAAAAATTTTTAAAATTTGCATACCTAATCCTATGTTTAGTTAAAATAGTGTATTGGTTTATTAAAATAGTAGCGTGTATGTATAAAAGTTAGATTAATTAAATCTTTAACTAGAAGAATTTATTTTTTCTAAAAATTTTTAAAGTTGCATCCTATGTTTATAAAATGATTCGTTTATTTAATGACTCATCGAATAGATTTATTTATTTAAGTTGTATAAAAGTTACATTTGTATAACCTTTTGTATATGAAATCTTTAACTAGAAGAATTTATTTTTCTAAAATTTTTTAAAGTTGCATCCTATGTTTATAAAATGATTCGTTTATTTAATGACTCATCGAATAGATTAAATTTATTTATTTATGTTGTATAAAAGTTAGATTTGTATAACCTTTTGTATATCAAATCTTTAACTAGAAGAATTTATTTTTCTAAAATTTTTTAAAGTTGCATCCTATTCGTTTATTTTCAGTTGGGTATTTCCTTCGGTATACCCGATGACGAATTTCATATGCTGTGTGATGTTGCCGAGATGAATGACGAGGAGTGGCGAAACCCCCAATGGGACGACGCCGCCCAACCTGAACCCCAATCTGAGGTTCAACCTGAAGCCCAACCTGAGCCTTCTAAGGTATGTATTGTTTTGCATTAAAAATGAGAGTGTTTCCTTTTAGAAAAGTTTGAAAAATTGTCCCTTTTACAAAAGTTAAAAAAATTGTCTTTCTTATTATAGGTTCAACCTGTTTGCCCTACTTGTGGGAAATCTTTTGTGAATAACTCAAAACTGAATCGGCATATGTCAACTCATAACACAGAAAAAATGTTCGTGTGTCTCATTTGCCATAAGGAATTCTCCAGAAAGGACAACCTAAATAGACACCGAAAATCGCATCAGTCCACGAGTGAAATGCAAGAATCTGTTGATCCTCAGCCCGGTCCTTCTAAGGTATGTATTATTTCTTAAAGTTTTTGTGATATTTCAAAAATTGTTACACTTTGATTAAAAATTGTAACACTTTAATTTAAAAATCGTTTTTTATTCTTTTATAGGGTTTCTCCTGTTCTGTGTGTTTGAAGGAGTTCTCCAGAAAGGATGCCTTAAACCGACATAAGAAGTTGCATGATGCTGACACTTCCACCTATCAATGTGCTACGTGTGATCAAAAGTTTAGCCGCCTGGATAAATACAACACACATCTAAAGAGTCATAACTACCCCTGCAAAGAATGCCAGTCCACCTTCTCCTCTAAGTCATCATTAATGAACCATATGCGACTTCAGCATTCAAATAGCCTAAGTGAGAGCCGGAAGAAACCGAAAACGACTCCTCCACCACTCTCTCGAAGACGACCCTATACACAAGCTTTGAACACGTTTAAGACGGTGCTCATTGAACCTACTGAAGCCACTCGGTACGATGTGAAAATCTTTTTAGAGTCTATTCGTGCCGAGATACATGAAAACATCCTACAGGAATTGTATGAGAAAGATTCGATCAAATGGTACCTGGTAATAAAAGTCTGCTTTGAAAGAGAGACAGCCGAAGGAGAACTGGAAATTATGGATGCGTACTTCAGAACACCCTGCTACCAGCAACACACTCCTGACTTAATTGACGATCAAATAAGTGTAGGATTTATGAAGATTATTCAAAACTACGAAGAGTTCTTAGAGAGAGGTTCCGGCTGGGTGCTGAGAAACATCTACTACCTAGAATTCAAGTCTGCCAAATATAACCCCTTGAGAGCGAGCAGCTATCAAGAATTGCCAGCGAAACTGCTTGCCAAGAAAGCCATCTTAAATATACAGAACAGAGATAACAAGTGCTTCCTATGGTGCCTGCTAGCACACAAACTGAATTTGGATCGTACAAGAAAACCCGAACGAGTCTCCCACTATTTACCTCATGAAGAGGAAATCAAGATGGGTAATGTTCAATACCCTGTTCCCATCTCAAAAATAGGCCTCATAGAAAACCTGAACAATCTTAGAATCAACGTCTTCGGCTACGAAAACTCTAAAGTGACAATTCTAAGAATTTCCGAAGTAGAAGATGTTGAAGCTATCAACTTATTACTCCTTGCGAACGAGGAAGGTGCTCACCACTATTGTCTAATCCGGGACTTTTCCAGATTGATGGGAGACCGCACAAAACATGACGGAAAACAGTATTATTGTTATAGGTGCCTGCATGGTTTTTCGACAGAACTTTTGTTAAAAGAGCATGAAACAAACTGCAAAAAACACACTGCTCAAGCCATTGAGATGCCCTCTAAGGAGAAAAATATATTAGAGTTCACGGGAACCCATCTTCAACACCCTATCAGCTATATCATCTACGCAGACTTTGAAAGTTTGTTAGAACCTATTGCATCAGCTGCTCCATCCTCATTAAACTCCTACCTGCAACATAGAGCCCGTCATACACCCTGCGGTTACGCTTATGTAATCGTAGGGTCTGATGGCAAAGCCGTCAAGCCTATCTTTAGCTATCGAGGAGAGAATGCAGTCAAGCATTTTCTAGAAAATATCATCATGGAAAAAGATATCCTTGAAGACAAACTACGAGAAATTAAGCCTATGAAGCTCTCTGCCCAAGAAGAGGAGGCCTTCCAAAATGCTACAAGGTGCAGCATATGTCTTCAACCCCTGTTACCTGGATGCATTAAAGTTCGGGATCACAATCACGAAACTGGAGTTTTTAGAGGTGCCGCCCATGCTTGCTGCAACCTTAATTTTAAGCACCCTATGAAGATTCCCGTGGTTTTCCACAACTTGAAGAATTATGATGCCCACCATATTATGACAGAATTAGGCCATTTTCAAGACCATCAGATACAAGTTATCGCAACAACGTTAGAAAAATATATATCATTCACTTTGAAGAAACCTGACAGTCCTGTACAACTCGTCTTTCTTGACTCCTTCCAATTTTTGCCTGCTTCGTTAGAAAAGTTGGTGAAGAACTTGGATATTAGTCAGTTTAACATTCTAAAAAACCACTTTAATTCAAGTACCGATCTAAGTCTCCTCACCAGAAAAGGAGTATACCCCTATGACTACATTACTGGATTTGATAAATTCCAAGAAACAGTGTTGCCGCCTCCATCAGCGTTTTTCAACTCTCTCACGAACGAAGCCGTCGAAGAATCTGATTATCAACATGCAAAAAACATATGGGAAGTCTTCCAGATAAGAAACCTCGGCGAGTATCATGACCTGTATGTGAAGACAGATGTTTTACTTCTTGCCGATGTGTTCCAAAATTTTAGAAGTCTTTGCTTACACTATTACAACATCGATGCTGCCCATTTATACACCTCTCCTGGACTGTCCTGGCAAGCCTGTCTGAAGATGACTGATGTTAAGCTAGAGCTGCTTACGGATATCAACATGCTGCTGTTTATTGAAAAAGGGGTGCGCGGGGGTGTGTCGCAGATTTCACACCGTTTCGCTGTTGCAAACAACCCGCACACTCCTCACTACGACTCAAGTAAGCCCTCTAGTTATATCATGTACTGGGATGCGAACAACCTTTACGGTTGGGCTATGTCCCAGTACATGCCTTATGGCAAGTTTCAATGGATGGACCCCTCTCACATTACTGAAGATTTCATCATGAACATACCCGAAGATGCAGCTGAAGGCTTCATTTTTGAAGTGAATTTGGAGTACCCGACAAATCTGCATGACCTCCACAATAGCTACCCACTTGCACCTGAAAGAATGACCGTGACAGAAGAAATGCTCTCTACCTATGCCAAGTCCTTGTTGCAGAACCAAAAGTATTCAGGAACACCCAAACTCATTCCAAACCTTCACAATAAATCAGAGTATGTTGTACATTACAGAAATCTACAGTTATACCTAAAACTTGGAATGAAGCTATTAAAAGTGAACAAGGTTTTGAAATTTCGACAAGCACCCTGGCTAAAAAAGTATGTAGACTTCAACACAGATAAACGAAAATCTGCAAAGAACAGCTTTGAGAAAGATTTCTTTAAACTGTTGAACAATAGCGTCTATGGAAAGACCATCGAAAATTTGAGAAAACGTCGTAACATAGAACTGTGTAACAATGAAGTCAGAGCCCAAAAATTAGTTGCATCACCGAATTTCACGACTTTTAAAGAATTTTGCAATAACCTCGTAGCTGTGGAGAGAACAAAACCCACCATCCTGATGAATAGGCCGATATACGTGGGTTTCTGTATCCTTGAATTAGCAAAGTTGCTCATGTACGACTTTCACTACAATTTCGTTATGAAAAAGTATGAAAGTCGTGCAACTTTGTTGTTCACGGATACAGACTCCTTGACGTACTGTATCCAGACAGCAGACATGTATCAAGATATGAAGGAAGATCAGCACCATTTTGACTTCTCAGAGTATCCAGAAAATCATCCGCTATATTCTACAACTAACAAAAAGGTCCTTGGAAAGTTTAAAGACGAACTCCACAGTCAAGCTGCTTACAAATTCATTGGATTAAAGCCAAAAATGTATGCCATACAGTCAGCTGGTGGTGAAAAGAAGACAGCAAAAGGCATATCAACCTGCATCGTAAGGAAGAAATTAAGTGTTCAAGACTATCAAGAATGCCTGCAAAAGGAGATAGCCACGTATGAGCAACAAACCAGAATCCTACAAGAACGTCATCAACTCTATACAGTTAATCAAAACAAAAAGTGTTTATCTCCTTTTGATGACAAGAGGTATCTGCTAGATGATGGAATCACCAGTCTGGCTTATGGCCATTACAGAATACCGCAGCATCCATAGTGAAAATTTTTGTATATATTGTTCCTGCACCTTGTATATATTTTTAAATTGTTTCGCACCTATGAAGATTGTTCCTGCACCCTGTATATATTTTTAAATTGTTTCGCAACCATGAAGATTGTTCCTGCACCCTGTATATATCAATTGTTTTTCACCTATGAAGATTGTTCCTGCACCCTGTATATATCAATTGTTTCGCACCTATGAAGATTGTTCCTGCATCCTGTATATATTTTAAATTGTTTCGCACCTATGAAGATTGTTCCTGCACCCTGTATATATCAATTGTTTCGCACCTATGAAGATTGTTCCTGCACCCTGTATATATTTTAAATTGTTTCGCACCTATGAAGATTGTTCCTGCATCCTGTATATATCAATTGTTTCGCACCTATGAAGATTGTTCCTGCACCCTGTATATATCAATTGTTTCTGCAACCATGAAGATTGTTCCTGCATCCTGTATATATTTTAAATTGTTTCGCACCTATGAAGATTGTTCCTGCACCCTGTATATATCAATTGTTTCGCACCTATGAAGATTGTTCCTGCATCCTGTATATATTTTAAATTGTTTCGCACCTATGAAGATTGTTCCTGCACACTGTATATATCAATTGTTTCGCACCTATGAAGATTGTTCCTGCACCCTGTATATATTTTAAATTGTTTCGCACCTATGAAGATTGTTCCTGCACCCTGTATATATTTTAAATTGTTTCGCACCTATGAAGATTGTTCCTGCATCCTGTATATATCAATTGTTTCGCACCTATGAAGAATGTTCCTGCACCCTGTATATATCAATTGTTTCTGCAACCATGAAGATTGTTCCTGCATCCTGTATATATTTTAAATTGTTTCGCACCTATGAAGATTGTTCCTGCATCCTGTATATATCAATTGTTTCTGCACCTATGAAGATTGCCTGAACCCATGCTTTGAAGACAACCTCAGAAAACTATGTGATGAGTTCACCAGGTTGATATTTTTTATTTTATTTTTTATTTTTATTTTTTTTTAAAAGGAACTAACTCCCGCCTTGCTCCACGGAGCGAAAAGGGGCACCTCAGGGCCTCGGGAGGGCAGTCTCCCAGGCGCTCAAGGTGAACTCTTTCTTTCTCTTTCTTCTCTTTTTTTCTAACTTTATTCTTTCTACCTTTTTTCTTAAATTTGTATTCTCTTTCTAACTTTTTTCTATACATTTTCCTTTCACTTATTTCTCTAATTGTAAATTTTGTATGTATCTCTTTTCAGGTTAAGTCCCAAAAGATCGTGACGTCATCTCACTTCCCGCTAAACTTCGAAAAAATTTTGAAGTCCCCAAAATTGTGAAAAAAATACTAAGTCCGAAATTAATGAAAAAAATCTAACTCTTCAAAATTCCCTATAGATGGCACCACCAAACCTCATCCAAGATGATAGTCAAAGTTTCTATTCTTCCGGTGGCAACGCTCTAAAAGTTTCTATTCTTCCGGTGGCAACACACAGTTTCTATTCTTCCGGTGGCAACGCTCTAAAAGTTTCTATTCTTCCGGTGGCAACACCCCCCTCGTCCAAGATGATGACTAAGTAGTGTAAAAAGGACATGTTCTGCGGCGGGGTGGAGGGATGGTGGGTCTAGGGTGGTGGCGCGCCTCCACCCTGACCCTCATCGTCCCTCCGTCCCTCCACCCTGTCGCAGAACTGTCCTTTTTACACTACTATTGTGCGTTGATAATAAAATCTTAAATAGTTTGATTTTTTCTCTAATGAAGAAAGGTTTTACCAAAGGAGTTTAATATTTCCCCCTTGTTTTTATAGACTTTTGAAAAATATTTTATTTACATTTCATTTTATGATTTTTTACTTTCTATTACCCATAGGGTCGAGAAAGTAGTGGTTTAGGGTCAAATTTTCGAACATGAGTTTTTGTTATATTTACATGTTCTGAGGTCCCCTGCATACGAAAATAATGATTTTAGTGAATGGCCCGTGTGTCTGTTATCAGCATATCTCAAAAACAAATAGTAGCAGAAATTCCAAACTCGGTATTATAAATGTGTATCCTATAGGGATGCTACAGTAAGCTTTTCGTTGAGATGAAGCAAATGGTTCATGTACAGGGACACTCAAAAGTATTCAAATATGGGGGAAATTGCAGGTAAGTAGAGTTAAACATATATAGACTGCACTAAACCAAATGAAACGAACATATATTTTTTGTAATAGAGATAGTTAACTGGGAAAAATTTTTTGTTTATGTAGGAGCCTCGCCTCCCCCCGTGGGGGGGAAGTCCCCCCTCGAGGGGAGTAAATTTTCATGATGGGTATCTTTCAAAAGAGCTCGCCAATACCTTTAAAACGAATGGTTGAACCATCGATCTGCGATAATTTAAAATAAGTTATCATTTTTTTTTCATCTTTAACAAAATAATAATAACAATAATAATAAATAAATAAATATAATATTGAGGATAAATTCAACTTTGTATATATATATATTTAGTTTTATACTACTTCTCTAATATGGAAATCGTCTGTATTATCATAAAAGATAATTTTTTTAAATAATAATTTTAATAGATTATTTTTTAAAACAGAATTATTTTTTAATAACCGAATTAAATTCTATATAAATGTTGGTGCATTAATGAAACGGGGGGTTAAGGGGGGCAGTAGCCCCCCACACACATAACTAATTGTCATATAAAACTCTTCCGAAGCCTAATTTGAATTGTTTAACACAGGTTCACATAATTGTACGCGTTATCTTACTTCTTAATTTCCAATCTGTATTTATAGTATTAAATTTCATGGTAAGGGAAAATCGTGTGAGTGACACACCAGATTATTTCTTGTATAGAAAACAGCAACAAAGAAGAAAGAAAGAAAATTAAAACAGCTATTTATGCGTAATAAGTAGTTAATAGTTGTTGTTCAAAATAATAGCTAACAGTTCTCTATTGTTCTAAATAATAGTTTCTATATGTAGTCTAAAAATTTCCTCGATATAGCTAGTCTTAAATCATGTTCTATAATTTAAGATCCTGAAAATTATTTTGGCTAATGCCTTGAACCAATATCAAAGTGCAAAGCAAGATCACGAGGTGGCCTTTATGTTCGCAGCCATTAGTCGCAGAAATATACTTTAAACATTTTTTTAAATACTTTAATACTTTTAATTAAACTAATAATACTTTTGAATTTTTTGAATTTTTTTAATTTGTACTTTTAAATACTTTAAATTTTTAATACTTCTAAAAAATTTTTAAAAAGCTTCTTTATTTATAATATAATACGTTTAAATTAAAAATATCAACTTTTGAAAATCGCAAAAGTTAACTTCTTATACAGTCCCCAGGTACCTAGATGTAAAAGCTGACATTCTTCGTAACAATTATAACTTAAGAAGTTTTTCTTCTGTGTGCCTAAAACTGACTGAGATATTTAGCTTCAGAGTTTGGTAATTTTATACTTTTTCTTTTGTTGTTTGTTTGTTTGTGTGACCAATGGATGTCGGAAATAAAAGCCTCCTCGCTAATTTCTTAGCACCCTGCAATTTAATTTTGCATAATTTGATCACTTGATAAATATTAGATGAAAATAGTATTGTTTCAGATATTCATTGAAAGATTTTTACTTTCTCTTACCAATATATATGGTAGAGAAAGTATTGTTTTGGGGCCAATTTTTTGAAATTGCGTTTTTATTATAGTTTCACGTTTCGAGGTCCACTGAATCCGGTTGGTCTCTGTGTGTGTCTGTAATCAGCATATCTCAAGAACAAATAATAGCAGAAAGTCCAAACTTGGTATTATTAAAGTGTATCATATTGAGATACTACACTAAATTTTCGTTGAGATCAAGCGAATGGTTCGTGTACAGGGAGGCAGAGTTTAACATCGATAGACTGCGATAAGTCGAATGAAGCAAATATATATTTTTTATATGCGTAGAAACATGCTTCATGTAGAATATAGTATGGAAATCATTCACTGTTCCTTTACAGGGTCACGCAAAAGAACTAGATTATAGTGCGACAATACTTGAAAACTATATTGTGGTTGTGCTGTGTGTTATTAATATAGGATTATATTTATGAACACCATGTGATGTGTACACATAACCTGCAGGGGATATACAGACTGCCAATATTTAAGCCATAACATTCTTTTTATTGTTAGTGGAAGTGCTTTACTATATTATTCACCATGTCCAGGATAACTGCTCAGGAGTTGAAATTACTTCCTCATAGCCATTTGGTAGATAATGTATTTTTTTTAGCTAAATATTCATAGCTTTTTATTCTATATTTAAATGTTTTGAGGCTTTATGAATACCGAAGTCAAGTTTTTACGGTTTCATCTTTGTCTGTGTCTGTTAGAGTAAATTAAAAACAAATAATTTCAGACGATATATAATAATGAAACAGGGGGGTGAGAGGGGCAGTAGAACACCCCCCCCCCTCACTTAGAACTAACTGTCATATAAAGCTGTTCCGAAGACTAATTTGAATTGTTTTAACATAGCTACACATAACAGTACACGTTATCTTGCCCCTTATTCTCCAATCTGAATTTATAGTATTGAAATGTGGAGTAAGAGAAAGTCGCGTGAGTGACACACCAGATTATCTATTATGGAAAAAAAATGATTCCGTTATCAAAAAATATATCGACAATAACTTAACAGCTAGAAACTGGGAAAAATCTTTTGATTTAGTAAGATTTTATTAAAATGGCAAACGGAATAAAAGTATTGATTTCTTTAGAATTTGTGATAACATCATATGTTGTTTTTCGCATTTACTTAGGGTAACATTTATTATACGATGTTAAAAGTGGATGGCTCAAAACCAAATTTAATATCCATACTGCACTACATTACAAATATCTGAGAATATCACGTTAAGAAAACAAAAACACAAATACTTGTTTGTATGCTCTATTTGTCAACGTATTGTGTGTCGATAATGAGATTTTCGATAGTTTACCTTTGTCTGTGACGAATATATATAGATTTGATATATTTATATGATCTAATAAGCATTGGAAGGAAAAATTTTTGATTCAGATATTTAGTAGAAGTTTATTTATTTATTTTATTTTTATTTTCTTTCTTTCTTTCTTTCTGTATTTTTGTAGTAAAATAGTTTTATATTTATAAATTAAATTTATTATATTTTGTATCAACAAAATGAATATATTAGTGGTAACCTACTTCGTCAGTTTAATAATTATTGATATTAAATATTTATATAATTCCGAAAAGATATTGGTATAAAATAAATGAATCCCGTAGTTTTGATATGATTATAAGAATTTTTCGAAATCATGAAAATATCTTGCATATGCATTAGATAATTTGAATATTAGAAATCCAGTGATGGTATATTTAGTAAAATATTACGTCACAAATAGATATATATGGTAATTATACGAATAAAATTTGATTTTGTATATGGCCAACTCTATTGTTCTAGTGACTGATAGTTTGTGCATGTTTTACTTTTCACGTAACAATTTTTTTAAATTCTTCTAATTTGCATTTGTGCATTTATTTAATTTATTTAGTACTTACCTTGTGTATAAGACTACGTCTTTAACCTTTCTCTTGATAAGATGTAGGGGACTATGCTGCATTTTAGAATCGTACTGTCAGTACTTGAAACATCTTACTTTTCTATAAAACACTGAGCGGTTCTCTGATAAAGACCTTTGTAGGGGAGAAACATATCTCTCTGTATGGAGTTAAATTACCTGAAGTACATAAAATTATTTAAAAATAAATAAAAAAATAAATCTGATACATGCTTTGTTATTTTGCTGTATCATGTTCAAAAATTGCTGCTCATCACTATGTTACTGCAAACTGCGTGCGCATTGTTTATAGTTCTTTAAAAAGAGGTTAAAAAAAAATTTCGGATTCATTATGGTCTATTATATCTATATATTAATAGGCAAGCATAAAATTTGTTGTCCCTTTTTAACATATTAATTATGGGAGTAGAGGGTTGAAAATGGTATCATTCGAAAGGTATGGTTAGCCGGAAGGTGCGAATACAAATATTATTTTCTTACGATGTCAAGAAGGTATTTAAAAATACATTTATTTTTTATGCATTTTCCCCCATTTTTCCCTTTTATACACGTATTCCTTTACATTAAAAAATACCTAAAAGTAGAAAGTTGTTAAATCTGGCAATTTCATAAAGCTCAAATAAAACCATAGACACAGTAATTTGTATAATGTAGCATCACTACACGCAACCGAAGTAATGACGTCACTGTCTGTCCATGGAGCCATGAAAAAGATTTTCTGTGTTAATTGTCCATTGGATTTTTTGTAAAAAAATTATTAAAAAATAACGGAAATTATCTACCGATTTTAATTTCGATATTTGGGTATAGTTATATATAAGTTACTGTCTACATGTGTTTGATTGAGTTATTATTTTCTGTAAAATTGATAAAATTTTAATTTAAAATCACAAAACTCCAGAAAAGAAAAAAAAAAAAAAAAAAAAAAAAAAAAATGGCAAACTTCCAGTTTCGAATGTAAACATAAACATTTCCTTTCAAAGGGTGATATTTAAACAATAAATATTCCACTAATATACTAAATAAAAGGAAAATGGATTTGTTACTAACTGCTGCATGTATAAGTAGACGATACGGAAAAAATTCCGATTTCCGTTTTTTGCTGAATTTACATGTTTTGAGCTTTCTTTACGTTTCAATTTCCTGAAATTGGCTACTTATTTTTTAAAAAACTGTCTTTATTGCTAGCTTTTGTGGGTAGAAGAAGCAAGTAGAAGATACATAAAAACTTTTGATTCCCGGTTTTCGATGAATTTACACGTTTTAAGATTTCTTTTCATTTTAATTAGGGGAAATTGACTACTTATTTTTATTTTTTAAAAAGTGGATTTATTATTCTTTCCTCTGCATATATAAGTAGAAAATATAAGATTAAGAAAAGTTTTAGATTTTCGGTTTTCCATAAGGTTACACTTTTTGAAATTTCCCGAACTCAATTCGACCATTTTTGAAAAATATCTTTTTTTTTTTTTAATTCAAACACTGTACTTTAGGAACCAATTGAATTAATTTAACAGAATTCGATACTTGGTTGGGTCTTGGTTTGACATGGTACCTATTAGCTTCTGGGCTGTATCACACAACAATGGGCGTTTTAACGTTGCGATTTTCTCTCATTTCAGGAAAGGCTAATATCTACAGAGAGAAATAGTTATATTAAGTAAAACTCTGCTGATTCAGTTAGAGTGAATATCGCAGCTGTGTTGCAATTGCAGTCCGTTTAGGACAAGGCAATAACTTTGCTTTGCCTCGCTTTGCAAAAAAAAAAAAAAAAAAAAAAAAAAAAAAATGGTCGAGTTTCGACCACTGGGCGATACTAGTAAAAATAAGTACTTGGAAATATTCAATCGCATGATTAAAAATTTCATTTCTACTTATTCCCTAAACCATTCATTGATTTAGATTCATCAAGCCTCTGGTAAATGAAAAATGTTTAAAATGTCTAGTGAAATCACTTAAAATTTGTTTACAAAAGTAATGTACAAGTAATTTTTAACTTAATTTTAAGTATATAATATTGTTTTATCTATATGCAAATCATAAAATGCTTTTTTTGTTTTTTTTAATAAGGGTATCTTAGTATTTTTCTAAACTATGTAATTAAAAAAAATTACTTGATAAATTAAAATTTTGTTTACAAATAATTTAACCCCCACGATCAGCTGATATTAGTTTTTTTTTTTTTCGTTTATTAAGCAGTTGTCATTTCATTAATAATTTTAGAATTTAAAACTACCTAATTATAAATTGTTTTTAAAGTATGAAGTTTCCTTGTAATCGATTCACGTTTTATTTTTAAATATATATATATATATTTTTTTTTTCAAGCTAAAATAACTATTCTTTTATTATACTATAAAGACCATGCAGCGAAAAAAAAATGTATGCATAATTTTGTCCTTTTTCAAAACATTCAGTGGGTTAAAACTGAAATAGGCTGATTAAATATAAAATAAAACAGTAGAAAACAATCCTTTTAAATAACACATTTTTAGGTTGTTACATTATCTACTAGCAGGCATTGCCCGCTTTGCTGGTCACTATATTTAAATGAATTAAATAATCTGGTGTGTCACTCACACGACTTTACCCTGAAATTTCTTACTATAAGTACTGATTGGAAATTAAGAGTTAATATAACGAGTACTATCATGTAAACCTATGTTAAAACAATTCAACTTAGGCTTTGGAACAGCTTTATTTGACAAATAATCCTATGTGAGAGGGTCTACCGCCCCCTAACCCCCCCCCCCCGTTTCATTATTGTACCTACATTTATAGAGAATTTAAGTCTGTTATTAAGTTTAACAGTTCATTTAAAATTATTCAAACAACTTTCGCACTCATCATTCCTTGAAACTTATCAATCTTGAAAAAACTTTTCTAATAACAAACCTATTAACTTTAAAATACATCATTTGGATTGCCTGAAGTTATTTGTTATTAATTTACTGTAACAGGCACAAGAAAAGATCAAATTATAAAACTTGACTTCGGTATTCAGGAAGCCTCAAAACGAGTAAATATACAAGAAACCTATCGATGAATATTTAGCTTAAAAAATACTTTATTTACCATGTAGTTTTGAGGAATTAATTTCAATTCCTGAGCAGCTTTCCTGGACATGGTAAAATATTATATGATATAGTACATTATAGTAAAGCACTTACACTAACAAATAAAAAAGAACGTTATGTTTTAAATATTGGCGGCCCTGTATATCTTCATAACTATAATCCTATATTAATAACACATGGTACAACTTGAAATACACTTCCACCAATTTTCAAGCATTGTCGCATGGTAATCTAGTTCTTTTGTGTAGCCCTGTAAACGAACAGTGAATGATTTCTATACCATATTCTATTTGACACATGTTTTTATGTACATCAAAAATATATATTCGCTTCATTTGGTTTAGTGCAGTCTAGATGTTAAATTCGACTTACCTGCAATTTCCCCCATAGACGCAATGTTATTGGATACTCTTGGGTGTCTCGTCTACACGAAACATTTGCTTGATCTCAACGAAAATCTTAGGGTAGCATCATTATATGATACACATTTAGAATACCAAGTTTGAACTTTCTGCTATATTTGTTTTTGAAGTATGCTGATAACGGACACACACACACAGACAAAACAACCGCTAAAAACATGATTTTTAGATTCAGGGGTCTTCAAAATGTATAAATATAACAAAACCTCAAGTTCGAATATCTGACACCAAAAACAATACTTTCTCTACCTTATGGGTAAGAGAAAATAAAAAAGAATTAATATTTTTTATACCGTTCTACAAATTAAAACTAAAAAGAAAATACATTGAAATTGCCTAAAAAATTCCTTCGGCAGAGACTTCTTCACCGCAACGTCTTGGTACTGGATAATTTAATTTAATTTAATTTATAGAGATGCCAATTATGAAGGAAAAACTGCATTAGTCATTTTCTTTTTGATACGAAACAGAACGAAAAACATGGGGATATTTTACATGGGGATTGTTTGTATAATTAGACTAAAGTAAAAGAATGTTTTTTTCCTTTTTTTCCCCACTCGCATTACAAAAATATTTAAAATAACATTGAGAAAAATTGTGCAAAAACACTAAAACAGCTTGGCGGTATTTGAAATTTGGCACTGAAGTTGCTCGGACGTTTCTCGCCAAAATATTTACTTACGCATTTGCGATACCCATATCAACTCATCGTCTAAATGACAGCAAAATTATAAATAATTTTAACATAAAAAAAAAAAAAAAAAAAACTTTTTATATATCACGTTTTTAAACTTTCTGTTGAATCTTATAGCAATAGAACTACATTAGCAGTTTATCAATGTGTAGAAATTTTTTAAAGTGATAATGACGTCAATTTTTGTGAGAAGCATAATTAAATTTTTTACAATATTTAATGTTCACGTTTAATTAAATGTATTTATTTTTATGTCGAAATAATATGAATTCGCATTTTTTTTTCTTTTTGGCAACAATTGAATTATTGCTGATATTTACTTCCATAATTTAATTAATCAAAAGAAAACTTTCCAACGACCTTTTAATCTAATAACCTGATGTATATAGTGTCCTCACAAAACTGAAAAAATTTTAGAGCTCTTTTAAAAAATTATAACATCTATGCAGTATATTTAAAAAAATTCACCAATTTTTATAAAAAAAAAAAATCTCTTTGCTTTATTTATATAGATAATTATCGATATACAGAAATATTTAAAATTACCTCTTCGATAAATGTAGATGAAATTATTCAATAGGAAAAAAATACAATAAGCCTTTTTTTTTTTTTTTTTTTTTTTTTTTTTTATAAATCATCTATAATGTATTTCGCTAAACATGTTGTAGTTTTTAAATATTTAATGAATAGAGTAATAATTTAATGAGTATTTTAACGCAAAAATGTATTAATAAATAACATAATAATAAAAAAAACCCTTACTTAATAATGCATTTTTAAATTATTTCTATCTATTGTTATACAAAAATCTTTGAAATACATCATTCAATAAATTATTTTGAAACGAAAACTCGCACAATCATAAAAATAATGATGATTATTAAAAAGAAAATTAAATATAATCTTATCTATAAAAAATTCCAAATACTTTTATGCGGAATAATCCATCGCGACATTTACATAAAAAAATCAATACTTTCAGAAGAGCTCAAAGATTACAGTTGTACCAGGTTTAGAAATTTTTATATTCCTTTGGAGTTAGTTGATTTGTTTTGATGATCGCCATATTTTTATTCTTTGCAAAGAACGTGACCTGAGTACAGAAAAGGTGGGTTAAAGGATTATAACCGAAAAAAAAAAAAAAAGAATTGATAATTTTACATAAACCAAAAAAAAAAAAAAAAATAGTAATAATAATTTAATTGACTAATATTGTAATACACACGGAGTTTGGAAAATTTTGACCGTTGGTCAAATAAACATGACTTTATAAAACTGATATGAAGTTTTTAATTACAAAAAAGTTCCAGTGAGTAATAAATGTCTCATGTTCTCATAAGGCCCTGTACAAAATTACCTCATTGTTTTTGCAATATTTATATTGAAAGTTATTGACGGAATTTTGGAAAATTAGACTGTAAATATGATTATTTATTACACTATCATTTTTCTTATTTTCAACTTTTATATGTTTCTTAAAACGTGATCTTTGGAATGTTTTTATTTTTAGTAGAGAACTTCAAGACATAGAATAATTGGAGTCACTAAATTTTGCCTTCTAATATATCAAAGACTTTTTATGATAGAGTTCTGAAACTTTGTAAATATTCTTATTAGGACATATGTCACATAGAATCTGTTTTATACCGAGACATACAAAACTTTTAATTTATAATTTAAGAAATTTTCCACCTCTAAATTTTTAAATGATTTTATAGAATTCTGTATTCCTCCTTTCTTGATTTCTCTAAGCCGTATGTGTGGTAGATAAAGTATTGCTTTTGGGTCAAATTTTCTAATTTGAGTTTTTGCTATATTTACACTCTTTGAGGTCCCCTGAAACCGAAAAAGATGTTTTTAGCTGTTGGTTTCTGTGAGTGTATGAGTGTATGTATCTGTTACCAGCGTATCTCAAAAACAAATAACAGCCCGAAGTCCAAACTCGGTATCCTAAAAAAATTATATCAAAGTTGTATCCTCAGTTATAAACGCCTTAAAGCATTGAAAATAATTTTTTTTCATTAGCAAAATATACTGAAAACTTTTGAAAATAATATATAACAAACTTCGAAGTAAGCAGATTAATTCTACACTTTCTAAATTAGTTTTAAGAACATCCTTTTTTGATATAACTTATTAAATATTTTCCCCACTTTTCGCTATTTGTAACTACATCTGTTCCCCTTATATAACCATTTCAAAAAAATTATAAATATAATGAAAAAATTAAAGGCGTTAATAAAAACACACACACAAAAAAAATATTTTATTTTGATTGGTTGGGTCTTACGTCGCACTAGTGCTGCGCAAGGGGCAATTGGCGACGGTCAGGCACTGATCCCAAGAGGTGGTCCAGAGACATACCATCACAATTTTGATCCTCCACGGAGAGGATAGCTCTCAATCTTCCGTAACCCCCAGAGGTATTATATTGATGGGAACATGGAGGACACTGCGGCCACGACAGATTTTACGTGCACCAGCCACCATTAGTGTACACGACGGTCTTTGGCCGGCTCATGCACCGAACCACAATCGTCCAATTACGAGCCCAGCACCCTACCGACTAGGCTACCGGGGCCCTGTTTTATTTTGAATTAAATTTAATGGAAAAAACTAATACAATTGAGTTCGTTTTGTCACATTTGTCACATTTATCACATGATCAACAATATAAAACTGAATAAACAACGTATAATAATATTTTAATATATTTTAATATTTTAACATATAAAATGAAAGCATCAAGAGTGTGAGAAAACATAGTCTGCGGAACACGATCTTTTTGAATTAGTTAAGGTTCGGATCTACCACTAACATAAGATCTCTACTAACAGTAGGACACATCAGATCTCTACTACGGATCTACCACTAGCATCAAACGTGTTGGCGGTTGAAAAGTTATTTTCGATGTAAGTGAAGCATATTTTTTCCAAATTCGTGCTAATTAAACGCTAATAATCTTAAAATTTTCAGCTATGTTATGTAGTAATCATCTAAAATATTAGATAAATTATTACATAACTAAACTACGATGGTCCAAGTAACATTAAGCGAGATTAAGCTAGTTCTATTTGAAACTTTACGGACTATCGCGATCCCTTACCGATTCTCGGTTTCTTTTTTCCATAGATATAGTAATATATATAGATCTATCATCCCCATGTTATAAAGCAAAAATTTTTGATGCCGAAAAAAAGTTCTAAAATCAGCCATTAGAGAGTATTGAAAAAAAGAAAAAAAAGAAAAATGAATTTGAAACTGTATCTGGAGTTTTTCATTCACCTTTAGTAAATAAATTATTCACAAATTTTATTTACTAAATTATCCGTGTTTATTCCTGTGTGTGATTTACTCGGGGAAAAGCAGCCATTAGAGTGACTTTTCCCGGAAAAAAAAAGGCATCACTTTTTCCCTCTCGCTGATCAATCTATGTCTTATTACTATATCTATGTTTTTTTCTTGACTGCTTTCCTTGCATCAATTAATTATTTTATTTTATTTTATTTTATTTTTTAACTTGCGACTGTGCGGTTTTTTTTTCTACACTTTTTCTTTTGAAATTTTAATTTTTTTACACTAGTGATTCCGCATTTATTTCAGCTCTGTGCCTGTTTTCCTACATTCTAGTCTACAGCAATAGCCCGCCCGATCTCTACCACAATGAATAATATTATACGAGACGTAGTAATTATAATAAATAATTAGTAATATAATTAATACATATAAATTTTACAAGTAGGCGTGTATTTATTTTCAAAATTTATATCAAACATGATTTAAATATTATATATCAATGCTTTTCTTACTATACATTCATTCTTCTTAATTGAATCCTAAAATTGACTTTTAATGCTATTTTTAAAACATAAATTTGTTTGTTTTAGATAAATAAATTATATAAACAAAAATAAAAAGTCTGTTTAATTTTCTCCCTTTTCATAGTAACCTAACAGTTTACAAAAAACGAAATTATTTTCAAAAGTATTTTTACAATATGGTCATCAGTGCTAAATTTGCAGACAGAAGTTTTTTTTTTTTATTTGAAAAGGTACAATAAAATGGATGTATATACAACATTATCATACTTATTAAAATTGTATATAAGGTAAACGCACCAGTAGTGGACCCTGTACCAGTAGTGGACACTTTTGATTTTAAACTCGGAAAATAAGCTACCTAAAAATTCTGAAGATTCGAGCAATGTTCAGGAAGGGAGTTATAGTCCTTTACTGTTAAAACCCTTTAACAAAAAATAATTCCGGCCATTAGTTTTAAAATAATGTTAGTTTAACTAAAAAAATTTGCACTTTTTGTGATTTTGCCGTTTTCTTCTTATCACTTTGAATAAGGAAATGAAATTTTATTTGCTCGCTCTCTGCTTATTTTTAACTGATGAACTTATTTTTAACTCTGCTTATTTTTCTTCTACCTTTTGCTTTCAAATGACTAAAAAAAGTATGTAGAATTCATTTATTGTGCTATTTTTTAAATCTTGTATTAACACATAGTATTTTTATGGGCGTCCACTACTGGTGCCAAAAAATGTCATCATGACAAATAGCGGACAGCACTGTCCACTACTGGCTCATGGGACTTTTAATACCAGATCCAGTAGTGGACACATTTCTGTAATCTAGTAATTTTAGAGTTGAATTTTAAAGCAAAAATTCAAAGGGGTCCACTACTGGGTTTTTAGTGTGTCCACTACTGGCTCATTTTAAGCTCTTGTTTTAAGCTCATTTTAAGCTCTAATTTTTGACAATGCTACAATTAGCAATTTTCATAATACAGTCGTGTTAAGAAAGAGTTAGTAAAGGTCTGAAATATTAATTATTTTTTGAAACTCTAAAATTTTGGAAATTACACAAAAAATAGCCGGAAAATGTCCTTAAAGTGTCCACTACTGGTGCGTTGACCTTATTTAATTTAACTGCATATCAGACTATATGAGGATTCTCTTCAATAAGCTTACATTAGGTTTTATGTTATAATTAAAACATAATCGTAGACAAATTGGCATATTTATTTCACTGTGCGATGACAGAGAATATCACAAAATATTTCCGCTGTTATTAAAGCATAATAATAATAAAGAAAAAAAAAAGGAAGAAAAATAAATCCAAAATCAATTCTGCAGTTCGCTTTGATTGAAATATTTTGTTACAGCGAATTGATTTATTGATGAAACACTTATAATATTCGGAATCGAGTGAACGGAAATGAAACATTTAAGAAGGAAATCGATGTTATGACGTTTAACTGGCGTTCAATTCCTTATATATATATATATATATATATAAAGCAATTTTTTGCCATATCTATGTTGTTTACTGAAGGAGTATAGAGATTAAATAATATATATGTATGATGAAAGCAACTCACAAAAAAGATTATTATTTTTTAAAGTATTTATTTTGAATATTAAAAATATATCTTGAGAATATTGTAAAAAATAATTTTTTAAAGAAACAGCTTTTTAAATAAAGCTATTTTAGCAAAAATGTTTTTTTTTCAAATGCATGAATAAACGTAATTTGTCATTTTAAAATTTTATGATTATTATTTAATAAAATTTTATCAATATATTTTCATTATACTGATATATCAATATACTTATATATCAGTAAAAACATTTTTCTAAAAGGAATAAGAAATATAAAAATTGCATTTGAAAACAATCGTGTTTTTGTTTTAAGGACATTTACTTATGAAAATAATCTGGTGTGTCACTAACACTACTTTTTTACCTTGTTAGTTTCGAAAACAGCTTTATATATATTTCTGTTTAAGGGAAATAATGTCCCGCCTCAACCCCCCACCACCACCCCACCCCCTTCCAAGCTGATTATTATAGTCAATTTCATAAAACGTTTTAGGTTGTTATTAAATAAATATATATATATATATATTAAGTAAACGTTTATGCACACTATATTTTGAAACTTATCAATCTTAGGCAAAATTTTCAAATGACATTCCCACATGATCTTCAGAATACAAAATTTTAACTTATTTTATTCATTTCTGAGTTAAGCTGATAACTCATACACACAGATCAACTGCTAAAAGCCTCATTTATGATTTAAGGAGAAAGTAAGCACGTAATTATAATAATAAATAAAGGACATCTAGCCATAAAATCAAAATCAAAGGAAACATTATAAGTAAGGTGGGCTCTATAAAAATTAGATACTTTCTAAAAACACTGTGCGAACGTAACTGAAAAAGAGGAGAAATATAAAAATATATGAGCGCCACTCTGAATATTTTTTGGAAATGGTAAAAATTAAGCTTAATAAATCATAGGAGTTTTCAAGGGAACCCTTTTCATCAACTATGCATTTTGCATGCAAATTTTCCAATGATTGAATGCTTTAAGCATTGCATAGCTTGGAATCATGAAAAGATATGCTTATAGAGCATCATCAATGAGATCTTCGGAATGAAAACGACGAGTACATAAAATTTTCTATAGATTAAAAAATTAAATAACTCATACGTACCAATATAAGGGCAATAAGGTGGATCTTCTATCACTTTGATGTGTATAAGTTCAAGAAATTGGATTGCACAGATCTGAAACCAAAAAACTGTAAAGGAGTTTTGGACTGTTTCTTAAATATTCTCCCTCCACGAAATCTTAAAACAAAGTAAAAAAGTTCTATTACGTCTAGTGTAGATGCAAAACGAACATTTTTAGTTGAATTTTGAATGAAATCATGAAAAATGGTATCCTAAAAATCATTATACAAACATGTTTAATAATTATATATTACTTTAAAACATTATTATAAAAGTAAAACTAAATGCTAAAAAATATAAAATTCAAAATATGAGGGATGTGGAATCAATATAAAGGTTGAAAGTAAAAGCGCGTTCTTAGAGGAGGGGGTGGTCAAAAAAAAAAAAAAGTAAAGGTTTTACAGGCCAAAATAGTGAACCTACAATGTTAAATATATCATAAAAGAACTGTTTGCTTAATTATGAGAAAGAATGTGTTTAGTTTAATGTAATGAAATTAAAATTTTTGTACAACAAACCTCTTAAAAAAAAAAAAAAAATGCGATAGTTAAAAATGGAAGTCATTTTTGGATTCAGCATCCTCGAAAACTTAAAATTTCATGCAGTTGAAAAAAGTTCTATTTTGCAGACTTGTGTTGTCAATATTGCCGATGAGAAGATGCATTATCATGGTGAAGCAGGAATACAATTATATTCACTTTTTGAAGAATTTCTGGAAGTCGATTGGTGATATATCAGTTAGCTGCAACTCGCTTCTATCCCTATTGCTTTGAACAGTCCTGTACTTCGGAAGAAAATGACATACATTATTATTATTTTTATTTTTTCACCATAGTTGCTTTAGAGTCATCTTTAAAGATCCATACTTTTCCCACTTCATGTAAAAGAACGCCAAAAAAAAAAAAAAAAAAAAAAGAAAAATTTATGCACGTTTCGTCACCAGTTATAATTTTAGAAATAAAGCAATGTTCACCATCATTAAGTAATTTTAGGGTTTCGTTATAGATTCTAACCCGCTCTGCTTTTTTGGTGTTTTGTAAAATTATGGGGGACCCAACAACAGAATAATTTTTTTCATATAAATATTTATAGAAGTCGATCTAATATTAAAATTCAATGTTGCGGACTCAGAGTTCCTTCTGTTTCATTTGGTAAGTGCAGTGATTATTATCGACTAATATATTTTGTATGGTTGACACATTTTATGAAACTACAGTTGACAAAGGCCTACCTGTATGGTTTACATCCAGGAGGGAGCTAATGTTATTCGCAGCGAAAAGAGATAATTCTATTGTTAGTTTCTAGAAGCCTATAGTTTTGTTTTAATATAGGATAATGTTAGTTTTTTAACATTTTTTTTTCAAGTACAAAATATTTTTAGTTTCATTACAAATAATGATGACAAAAGAATATTATTTTTTTTTCGTTTTCAGATTGTGGAAAGGATTTTACTACAAAAAATTAAAAAGTGTAACGCTTTGGAGTAATAATATAAAAGTGTAACTTATATATACAGGGGTGTAATACAAAGATTACAACGCGATTTATTCATTTACATAATAGAAATAAATGGGTGATGAAAATTACAAACATGTTCAAAATGAGGAAGAAAATATATTTATGAAAATATCATCTCGCTATTTTCCAAACAGTTACAGTTTTTAAATTTTTATGTGAACATTGTAGACAGATTTTAATCAGTTACAAAGTTCTCAATTTTAAAGAAACAATATGAGTACAGAAGACAAACAATCTAAAATTAAGTAAATTATACTTAATTGAAACATGACCATTGAACGTGGCGATCATTATACCAAAATAGAAATATAAATTTGCAATATAGTATTTGGAAAACAAAAACTTACGGTAATATCTACATTAAAATAATTTTCGCTTGTTTAAAGTAGATTCGCCGCATAAAGTAGATAGGATCGTATATATATTTAAAAAGTGTAACTTTCTGAAAAATAGCGGGAATTTTTTTTATTAACATGGTCATATTTCCTACTTCAAGTTGAATACTTTTGCAAGTTACAATATCCACTTATTTCTAATAGGTAATGAATTAATCGCATTTTATTAATTGTAGGATATCCTTATATACATATATATGACTATATATATATATATATATATATATATATATATATATATATATAAGATAAATTTTAAATATAAAATGGAATAAAACTTGACTTATTAAATATAGAATTAGAACAGAGTATTTATGAACCAATGCGCAAATGCAGCGAAAGGAAATATAAAACTATAATAAATAAGTAAAATAACCAAGGTTAAATGAAAATTAATCCCAAAACACATGAGGGCCTTCATCAGGGGAGCTCCCGCATGCAGAAAATGAAAAATGAGAAGTTTCTGACGAAACGTTGACTTTTTAGCCAAAAAACACGTCTCTAGCCCCCAACTACTCACAGATGGAAGCAAGACCATACAACAAACGAATTTAATTAATACAAAGCATAAAAAGCAATTAAATTTATAAATAAAGGACAAAAGTAAGTACATCAAAATAAAATACAAGAATATAAATAAATACATACTTGGACGAATTTAAATAGTCCAATTAGTAATTTCAATTTTCCTTATTCTACTATTCAAATTTGTCCAAGTATGTATTTATTTACATTCTTACATTATTTATATTCTTGTATTTTATTTTGATGTATTTACTTTTGTCCTTTATTTATAAATTTAATTGCTTTTTATGCTTTGTATTAATTAAATTCGTTTGTTGTATGGTCTTGCTTCCATCTGTGAGAAGTTGGGGCTAGAAACGTGTTTTTTGGCTAAAAAGCCAATGTTCCGTCAGAAACTTCTCATTTTTCATTCCCTACATGGGGGAGATCCCCTGATAGAGGCTCTCATGTTATTTGGGATTAATTTTCATTTAAACTTGGTTAATTTACTTATATAAACATATATATAATTTTTAAAACGTAGTAAAAGCCGAGCAACAGATTTAAGACTACTGAAACCATACAGATCAATAAGGATAAAATTTCATCAAATTAAAATTACCTGCTTTTTAACTATAAGTTTCTCAATGCTAAACTTTTAATGATTCAAATCCATTGACATAAAATACTATCGCTAAACTTTAATTTGCTACAAGAATACAGAATTTGAATAATTTAACAGAAATTGTATGATACAGTTTGAAAAAGAGAAATGGAAATAATACACATTGTATGGGCATTAGTGCAGCTGTAATCAAAGTGTACTAGCTGGAACCCGTCGAATGCGACGGTCACTTTATTGACCGTAATGTTTCAAAAACCGTCGCATCATTATTTAAATCTATTTCAAGTTAAAACATCTAATATAATTTACGACATTTCACTTAAAAAAAAGAAATTCGGAAAAATGCTTATAAATAGAAATACTATATACGACACCACTTTCTACAAAGTATTGTCATTGGTGACGTCAAACTGACTCCAAATAAATAGTTGCTATCTTTTATTTTCTATTTCGTTTAATACTATGACTACATGTTAGCTGACCCGCCCGGCGTTGTCCAACTTTAAATAAACCTTAAATTTGCACGATTTTAAATCCTAAACTCGATTTTGTTTGAATTTCTATTTTTAAATAAAGCATCGCGAAAAAATAATCAGATGTAACAAAAAAATTACCTTGAACCAAACGAAACTTTGCCTTGTGACCACGGTGCCTGCGGCCGCGCATACGCTGGCAGCTAATAACATAAAAAAATTTCCAAAAATTAATCTGGAACCAAACAAACTCGACCGGCGTTACCCGGGCCCATGATAATAACCTTAAATGAACCTTAAATTTGTATGATTTTATATCTTTAACTCGATTATGTTTGAATTTCTATTTTTTAATAAAAGCATAGCATCGCAAAAAAATAAAAATAAAAAATCAGCTTTAACAAAAAAATTACCTCGAACCGAATGAAACTCTGCCTTGTGACCCCGGTGCCTGCGGCAGCGCATACACGGATCGCTAACAACATGAAAAAATTCCCAAAAATTAACCTGGAACCAAACGAACCCGACCGGAGTTGCCCGGGCCCATGATAATAACATTAAATGAACTTTAAATTTGTATGATTTAATATCTTTAACTCTATTTTGTTTTAATTTCTATTTTTAAATGAAAGCATCGCGAAACAAATAATAATCATATATAACAAAAAAAATTGCCTCAAACAGAACGGAACTCGGGCTCGTGACCCCGGTGCCTGTCGCAGCGTATATACAGATCGCTAATACCATGAAAAAATTCTTAAAAATTAATCTTGAACCACACGAACCTCTGAATCATGTTTCCGCCGCCTGTGGCTGCGGCACCGTATAGCAGGCATGCTACGCACGCGCTGCAAAATTCACTTTCCTCCTCCAGGGAGCGCTGTATGTTGCATACGAACATCACCAATCATCTTGAATTTCCAAGACCTTTCAAATAAGGTGTCACATGGTGGTGTTAACTGCAAAATCCTTTAGTTGCACTTTCTCCCGCCAGGGGGCACAATGCGTTCTGTACGAACATCACCAACGGTCAGGAAATACCAAGACCTTTAAAATAAGATATAACATGATCTACTAAAATAAGATCTACTACAAAATCACCTAGTTCCATTTTTCAACACCAGGGGGCACACTATATTGTATACAAACATCCATAATTAACATGAAATTTCAAGACCCCTATCACTGATCGCCTTGGATTTCCAAGACCTTTTAAATAAGGTGTCACATGGTGGTGCCAACTGCAAAATCCTTTAGTTGAACTTTCCACCACCAGGGGGTGCAGTGTGTTCTGTACGAACATCACCAACGATCAGGAAATACCAAGACCTTCAAAATAAGATGTAACATGATAGGGTCTACAGCAAAAATCACCTAGTTCCATTTTTCACCACCAGGGGTCGCACTATATTGTATACGAACATCCCCAATCGACATGAAATTTCAAGACCTTTGAAATGAGGTTCTACATGTGTGGGTCTAGAACGGATTTACCTCTCAAAATAATTTCCCCCCTTCCCCCCCTCTCCAAATCTACTTTCCCCCTCCCTCCCCCCCCCACTTTAAAATCAAAAATTCCAAATTCGCAGAAAGTGATTTTTTAGTATTCGACTCTAGTCCCCATATGTACACTTTCCACACCGTGAAGTAATTTGGAGCTTTAACCCGTTCCCCCCCGGTGGGGGGGGGGGAAACTGTTCGACTTTTTTTTTATTTTCTCTTTTCATTGCACAACTACAGACCAAGACCTTTTTTTAGACGCCACAACCAAATTTTTACACCAAGTAGTTCTCTCAATATAGTGGAGACAGACAAAAACATGTTTCAAATTAATATATAATTTTTTTTTTCAAATAATTGATTTACACCAAACGCAAGAAAATCTTGAAAAATTCTTGAAAAAATTGAATGTAAAGTTGATTGTGCACGCGTAACTTTCCTCAAACTGAACGAATTTAAGCAGTTAATAGCTCAAAAGAAAGAGCTTGATCCACTGAGTGTTCTTAGACTTGTGTCAACAGCCTACGTTAATTAGAACTCTAGTTATAGCGGTTTGAGTGAAGGAAAATCTTGACAAAATTGAATGTAAAGTTGATTCTGCACGCATAACTTTCCTCAAACTCAACAAATTTAAACAGTTAATAGCTCAAAAGAAAGAGCTTGATCCACTGAGTGTTCTTAGACTTGTGTCAACAGCCTACATTAATTAGAACTCTAGTTATGAAGGTTTGAGTGAAGGAAAATCTTGAAAAAATTGAATGTAAAGTTGATTGTGCACGCATAACTTTTCTCAGACTCAACGAATTTAAGCAGTTAATAGCTCAAAAGAAAGAACTTGATCCACTGAGTGTTCTGAGAGTGAAACGATCAAGATCCATTCATTAGAAGAGGAGCTATGAGAATTCGAATTGTTTGAGTGAATGTGTCCCATAAGAAATGTACAGGGAAGAATCGCGTTTGAGTATAACTTGAGTAAGGTGGAAGTTGAGTAAATTTCAATGATTGATGACATATCTGTGCTTAAATACCCTTCATTTAAAAAAAAATGAAGGAAATCGGCCGGATAGAACGGCCAGACGGACTGACTTTAGTTTTCATAAATTTTTTTAATATATAAGATAATATAAAAATAGTGTTAATGCCTAAATTAGGCAAATCCAAATATATGAAATTCATATAATTTAATCTATTTGAAAATACATAATTCGTTAAGTTTTATTAATTGGAATTATGTATATATATATATACGCACACAGTGAGAGACAGAGAGGTAAATTACCATTTGAATATTCTTGTGACATTTTTCTCATTTTTTTCTGTTTATATTTTGAAATACCTAATTATATATACAGGGTGGTCAGAAAAACATGATAGAAAGTAAGCGATCATTGTGGAAAAAAGACAACATGCAAGAACATGAAACATATTTTATTGAATAAAGATATGAATGACATTTAATATACAAGATGCTTAAAATGTCTACCGTCCCCGACTATAGTGTTATAAAGCCGGTTCCAAAACTCTGTCAAAATGCGCTGCAGTGTGTCGTCATCAAGTGCATCAATCTCACTTCTGATAGCCAATTTTCGGTCCTTTAGTGAATCAGGGCTATTCCTATAGATTCTAAGCTTGATGTAACCCCATAAGAATAAGTCGCACGGATTTGGGTCCGGACTGTATGGGGTCCACTCTATCCCGTTCCCCGTGAATTTCTCTGCATCCAATGCAATCAAACGCTCACCAAACGTCGTTTCAAACCACGTGAAGACGTCAGAAGTTTTTTGGGGACGAGCCCCATCTGGCTTGAACCAGTACCGGCGTGTCCTGTTGAGATGGCCCGCCTTAGGGCCAAAGTGACGCTCTAGCAACTCTCGACACTTCACTCCTGTGACCACACCATCAACAAATATCGGACCAACTATCTGCTTCGACGATATGGCACACCACACCATGAGCCTTTGTGGATGCAGTGAAGAGATGGCGCTGAGATGAGGGTTTTCCGTACCTCAGTGGCGCCAGTTTTGTTTGTTCACGAAACCATTCAACTGAAAATGGGTCTCATCACTGAACCAGATCTTGTATTCACTGATGGAACCATTTTTAAGTTCCTCGATTATGTGGTTTGCGAAATCTCTCCACTTCCAAGTTCCCCCCCCCCCCCTTTAGCGGCGGTCACATTTGGATCTTGTATGGACACAATCCTACTGCTTTCATTAGCCTTTGTAATGATGTTTTGGATATGCTTAATTGTTGGGCCGCCTGTCGAGTGGAAGTGGTTGGCTGATCCTCAAAGTATGCGCGCGCAGGCTCCCTGATGTCGTCAGTAACAACTGCTGATTTTCGTCCCGACGCCTTTCTTTTTGCATCCTAAACACTCCCTGTAGATTCATATCTGTCCATCAACCTGTAAACAATGAAAATCAGTGGGAGATTAGGACCATTACATCAGTCATCTGATGGCTTAAAAATCACAGCGACTTTAGAGCGCTATAACTTACTGCGCGATTATCTCTTCACTAAGCGTCCTTTTCATTTTGAAATCTGAACGACATGCCCGTCGAACGGGGACATTACATCGGTTATTCTCATAAAATTTTCCTACGATATATAACCGATCTTAAAAGGTTTGTGATTCTATATTGCTTATTCTTTATTTCCGGTAATTAAGCATTCATATGTCACTATATGTGCTATTATAATATGGAAGAATTATATTTGCATCAATACATTTGAAATCAGAAACTTAAAATACTTTCTATCATTTTTTTCTGACCACCCTGTATATATATATATATATATATATATATATATATATATATATAATTTTTTTGAAAGCTTGTATGGCATAAATACAGGAATGCAAACATTTAAAAAAAATCTGCCAAATATTTTTTGAGCATAAAATCTATGTAATTTAAAATTAACTTATTCTACAAAATGTACAAAAAATATTCATATAAACATAATTTTATCCACTTCATTATATATATATATATATGTAATATACATATATATAAGGAGAAAAAGAATTGAAAAATTTACAAATAAAACGAAATATTTTCGTAACGTTAATATCATAGTTGCGAACATTTTAATTTATTGCGGAGTCTTTTTAGTACTACCCTTATTTCGCACCACTTTATTTTTAAAATATTTTTCTATAATATATAATTGCCATAAAATAAGACAAATTTACTTTTTAAAAAAGATGGTATGGGTGGTATTTCCATAACAACATTATTTTCAAACAACTTTTACATTATATGTGTGAGAATTCACTGGAAACAAAACCTTTTTCTTTTAATGCTCTCCTTTTGCTTTTATCAAATTGATTACGCCTGTTTTTGTTTCATGCAACAAATTTGCACTTAAGGAAATTTAGAGTTTTAATCATTTTTTCAATCATTAAGCATTATACAATTTAAGGTTAATTTAAAATTATGTTATAAAAGTATTAAAAATATATTCATGCAAACATCGCTTCACTGATTCATTGAAAAAGTTTCAGAAAGAATTAAGAATAAAAAAACAAAACAAAAAAGAAAATATTTTCTAAAGTGGAAAACAAAATGAAAGTCATTTTATATTTTCCTTAAAAATAATTCTTATTGAAGTATTTCATAGAAAAAAGCATTAAAACTATTTTCTTATTCTATACAAAATGAATATTTGGAAACAAACATTCGACATAAACATGTTGTAAACGAAAAAATAAATAAATAAAAAAGTAAAATAAATAAACAAATTACTTTAGTCGTCACTTAGCAAATATAAAATTTGGAAAAACATTATTTTTCCCATTCTTCAGATTACATATGGGTTCACTAAAATAAACTTTTCTTCTTTTAAAACACAACTTTTGCTTTTATTGCATTCATTACGTCATTGTTATCATGTACCATGTTTGCATTTAAGGAAAATTACTTTTATTTCACTTTTATTTCACTTTTTTTTTTTTTTTTTTTTTTGCGTGTGTGCGTGTGTGTAAAATTTTTTCAGTTTAAAGTTACTTACTTTAAAATTAGGTTATAAAATATATTAAAAATCCATTCATACAAACATGGCTTCATTGAAAGGCTATTCTTTTAAAATGTTATAAAAACAAATAAAAAAATGAAAAGATTTTCTATAACAAAAGGAATGAAATAAAGATATCGCATGCTAGCTTTAAAAATAACTCTCCCGGAAACACTATATGCATATATATACATATACACATATTTATAAATTGTAATAATATATATATATGCAAACAAATGAGTGAAATAAATGAAATTTAACTCCAAAAAAACCCTCAGGTCTTCATCAGGGAGCCCTCTCAGTGTAGGGGTGAAAGAGAAGTTTCTGAAAGGGCAGTAGCAATTAGCTAATAACTATCCTTATCCCCCAACTTCTCACCAAACAGAAAAACACCATTAAACGAAGAGAAATCAAACATGTACATAATGTATAAAATACTAAAAAAAGTAATAAAATTACAAAATTGCCAAATCTATAAAATTACATCAATTCATTTAAAAAATATACAATAATATAAGGAATTACTGAAGGTATACAAGAAAGTATAAAATGAAATAAAATAAAACCCTTTATCTGATAAACAAATCCACTTCGGCCGAAGTGAGTTTGTTAATACAGAAAGGATATTAACAATCCAGAACAAGAATTATGAGTAATAAAATGTAATACCGGGAAAAGCTGTCAGTTCTAGGAAAAAAATGTCGAGATTTCCATGCTTGCGGAGAAGAAGAAGCTTTATGCAAAACAGGTTTTTCGATGACAAGGTGATCAGGAACTACACTGTTAAAAAAATGCAGAAAAAATACAGAAATTCTCTGTAATTTCAGAAAAAAAGTCGTAAAATACGTTTTGTCTACGTAATTTTTCCGTAATTTACGTCTTTTTTTCTGAAATTACAGAGAATTTCTGTATTTTTTCTGCATTTTTTTAACAGTGTAGTCAATAAATGTAAATATTGCTTCTGTATTCCGTTTTGGTCGTTTAATGTGTTAAATGTAATGTTTTTCCGTAAAAGGCGCCCTCTGGTGGCCATTTTGGAACTTTTTGTTTCGAAATTCCGTGAGCGCATCTCGTGTATAGTCTATATACCAAATTTAATTGCATTCCGTTCACCCGTTTGTGCTGTAGGATGCTGTTTATAGGGGGCGATCAATTATAACCATCCTGTATATTAAAATAGTTTCTGCGATTTTTTTAACGTGATATCAGAGAAAAACTACTATATATTGAAGATTAAACGATGCAACGAGTACGTACAGTTGGAAAGTGCTTATAGTCTTTGCAAGCAGTATGATTTTTTGTTCTTGGTTTTTTGTTATTCAGTTAATTACTTCTTTTTTTTTTCTAATAATAGTCTTTAACATCTGAATGTACACTGTTAAAAATTTTGTCCTAGGTTGAACCAAAACATGGTACACTGTTAAAAATTTCAGTTCAAGGTTGAACCAAATGTTGGTACTACAGTAGCTTCAGTTTGCTAGGTTGAACCAAAACTTGGTACAAGTATAGATTCAACCATGCGATGGTGAAACCTTCTACTATGATTTGGCGTTTCTTGATTGAAAAAAGCACCAAATTATGGTAAAAAATTCTCCATCTTATGGATGTAGCTATTGCAGTACCAAGCCTCGGTTTAGTAAAGCACCAAATAAGGGTAAAAGGTTTCACCATCGCATGGTGGCAGAAAAAATGTACCAAAATTTTTAACAGTGTATTTTGTATTTCTAAAATGTAAAACACAAAGTGAGATTGGTTAAAAAAGGGAAAGAAAAACTGGGATTTTTCAGAAAAATAACACGATTAAACAATTCTTTCTTTAAAATATCCTCTTAAAATAGTGTAAAGAAAAATATTGAAATAAATATTTCGAATAAAATAAAGAAGTAAAAAATTACGTTTAACATTGTAAAAAAATTCATCTCTAGATTACTGTCAGTGACCGGTATGATGAGTGATCGTCACTGAACGTAGGTACAAAATTATATCGGTAAAGATAATATGCTTTTTTGTTTTTTTCATTTTTCATTTTTCTTTCTTTCTTTCTTTCACTTTTTTTTTTTTTTTTTTTTTTAAATAAAGTAAGTTACCCTTTAATAAACGGTGAAAACTCTGAACTTTACGGCAGTTTGTTACAAATGCGAGTACTGCAATTTTCCGAAAAAAGAAGCTCGTCGTACAATTGAATGTTCAATTCTCCGAATTTTATTAAAATTTCTCGCAATGAGGCTTTATTTTGATTCTTTTTAAAAAAGATATTGCTTCTTTAACCTGTATAAGTGTTCACTGTATACAACATTATTCATTTTGATGCATCTGTTGTAGTTTGGCGTCTATTATATTAATTATGCGGCTGTATTGCTCATTAAAAAAAGAAAATGAGAAAATAAACATTCTTTAGATTAAAAATATCTTCTTAAATTCGAAGAAAGCATATAACAATAAACATTGGAAATGAACTATTGTAATTGAAAAGCAAACAAACAAATGCAAAGCTAAAAAATATTATACATTACTTACAATTTTCTTTATATTATATGTGCAAGAATTTATTAAAAACATTTCTTTTTAAATATTTCTTTGAACATCTACTTATTAATTACGCTGCTGTAGTTTCCATAGAATGAGAGAAAATAAAATAAAAATCGCATTAAAATTATCTTCTTATAAAATTTGAAATAAATACATTCAATAAACACTCGGGAAAAAAAAAATGTAAATCCAAAGAAAAAACATTAGGCTCCATTTTGGTTCTATAAAAATAGAAGAAACATGACTTATCTAATGTTCTTCACATTCTTTATGCAAGAGTTCACAAGAAACAAAAAGTTGTTTCTCTTCAACGCATGTTTTTGTTTTATTGTTTTGATTACACTCTTATGGGCTTCACAAAATGACAAAATGAATAATCTTTGAATCAAAAATGCATTCTTCATAAAATTGTATCGATTATACAGTTATATACTACACAAAATGACAAAATAAATATAATGTTAAATTTAAAACCGACCGAAGCATACTTTTTCTTTTTCTTTCTTTCTTTCTCTCTCTCTCTCTCTCTCTCTCTCTCTTTTTCTAATATATATCAAATTCTATGGGAAATAGAATTCGATTTAGTACGACATAACTTTTTTTTTAGTCTAATCTTACATATGAAGGCACGCAGTAACTGTGTTTCGTTCCTTAGCAATTTTTTGCGATATTCTTTTTAAAAAATTCTTTGTTGCAGTTATATTATAGAACCATCTTGGACACTTTAAATTTTGCTTCTGAGAGTTTGGCGATGAAGTAAAATGCTATCCCCGTTGCGCAAGTAAAGACCTTGGCGAGAAACGTCCAAGATATTTCGTTACCAAATTTCAAATTTCGAAAAGGTAGTCCTATACTGAAGCTGTTTTTCTTTTTTCACACGATTTTCTCAAAATTTTGTTTAAGTAATGATTTACCTTGATGCGAGAGAGAAAAAGAAAAAACATTTTTACTTGGTACAAGTATACAAATAGTGTAATAAATAAATAAAATAACTGTTTGTTTACGTTAAAATATGAAATTGCCTTCTTTAGCAATTTTACTGTATTGCTACTAAGTATTACTGAGTTACTACTGTACTTAGTTACTGGTGTTAAAATCCTTAATTTTACTGTATTCAGGTTTCTTTTGCAGGTTTTTATCTCAGCTTTAATTTAATATTTTTCCATCTCGCTGCCAAATGAAATTAATGTCCTCACAAGGTAAAACTCAGCAAATGATGACGATACCAAATGAGTGACTGAAAGTAATAGTCCTGTCATACTAAAATAACAAACAGTTTTTTTTAATGCAAAATGACAAATTTTGCATAAAATGACGTCTCATACTATGCGAAGTAAATAAGAATTTCACTTCTCTGACCCTATCCACACTATGCATGTAAGATTTTATTAAAAGAAAAAATGTTTCTTTAATGCACATTTTTGCTTCTATAATGTTGTTTATTCTGCTACATTTTTCTCGGAATGACACAAAATGACAGAATTTACAGTCTTTGCATTACAAATATCTCGTTTTACTTATCAAAATAAATATATCGAAATAAACTTTTGTAAATGAAAAAACGATCTAACAAAGACTCTAGGCTTCACATCGCTTCAATATGTAAAAAAAGAAAACATGTTACTCTCCTAACCTTCTTCACATTATCTGAGCAAGAGTTCACTTAAAACAAATCCTGTTTCTTTTTCAGCTTTTGCCTTTATTGTACTGATTATTTTGTTGTTCCGTTTCATATAACGCACTTACATTCAAGCGAATTTACTTTTATTTCATTTGTTTTCTCCCTGCTTTGAATAAAGATAAGTTTTTAGATGGAAGATAAAAAAATATACAAATAAGGAAATTTAGAAAGAAATTGCCTCCATCAATGATACATTTTTGCAATTAATCTTTAAAAAATTTTCGGAAGAAGGTGGAAAGATTTTTTAAAAACTTTTTGTATGTTTAAAAAAAAAAAAAAAAAAAAAAAAGCTAATAAATAAATAATGATTCGGTGAATTGCTTTTCCAGAATTATGTCTAAAAGTAAAGAAGTTTCTTTTCTTCATAAAATAAGGCTATTATTAATAAGAAAAATGATAAATATTTGAAAAAAAAATGTAGTAGTTTTGTAACAGTTGGTACATTTTTGTATTAGTTTATGGTTAGATTTTTTTTTTTTAAATCTCAGAGTAATTATGAAAAATTATCATATATATATATATATATATATATATTGGAAACTAAAAAACAGTCATTCGCTGAAAATGATTTACAATACATTTATTGAGTCATATTTTGTCATCAAGATTTGCTAAAGAATAGTTTCTTTTAAAAATCAGACATGTAGCGCAGTTAATTTGGATGTAAGAATTGAGAAAATAATTTGGGTATACTGTGATATGAGACGAAATTCATTTAAAGGGACATATGACCCTTAGAACTTCAAAAAGCATCGATTTAATTGTAGTCTCTTTTTAAGTAAATTATTGTTAACTAATTGCTGTTAACTAATAACTATTGTTAACTAATAATTATTGTTAAAATATTGTGAACTATTTAATTCATTGAGCATGCCCAATTGTTACCTATAAGTTTATGATGTATTTGGAATATAATTTAAATTCTGTGGTGAATTATTTAATAATTTATGTGTTAATAATAAATGTGTTTTTTTCACCTTGCGCGCAGGATACTATAAAACTATTTAATATTTTTTCTTCAAAATTTTCACAGATTATGTAACATATCAGATCCTTCAAACTGAAACTAACTTTGTATCCCCGCCCCTCTATTTTTCATACAGGTGATACTTCAGATTTTATTAAAAAGTAAATTATCTTAATTGTCTTTTTATATATTTTTTTTAACCAAAATTTGAACAAATTTAGGTTCAGTTTGAAGGATCGGATATGTTACTCATATAAAACAGGTGATTTAAGATCGAAACTCGTAATCCATTCCCTCAATAGTGATCATATTCTTGATTTTGACAACTTTAAAATTCTAGCCTCTAATGTAAATTTATATGAATCCCGTATTTTTTCAGAGGGCGCTTTTACTAAAATGCAACATTCTGCCTTGAACGAGGCAAAAGCTATTCCTCCTGAATATACAATCATATTATGATGTGTTATGATGTGTTATGAATTTCTTTGTAAATGTTGTGCTTGTATGTTTGACGCTGAGGATTGCTAGTGTTCTAGCCGAAACGTCTGTCGTGTATTTTAATGTTTTTAATTAAAATGTATTTTTAAAGTTTTAAAATTTTTGTATTCATTATCTCATTTTAAATGTTACATTGGTTTTGGTATTTAAAGTTATTATAAAATTATATTGCAAAAGGTATGAAAAAGATATTCCTACAAACATCGCTTTACACACTGTTTGAAAAAATTATTTTAAGAAATAAGAATAAATAAACATTGGAAAATATTTTTCTAAAGTTGAAAACAAATGAAAGACATTTTATATTATCCATAAAAATAACATTTATCGAAATATTTCATAGAAAAAATCTATTTTCTTATGCTATACAAAATAAATATTTTAAAACAAACATTCCAAGTAAACAGTTGTAAATGAAAAAATAAATGAATAAATAAATGAATAAATAATTAAAAAAAAAAATTATTTTAGCCGTCACTAAGCATTTATAAATATTGAAAAAACATTACTTTCTAACATTCTTTACATTATAAGTGTATGCGTTCACTAAAATAAACATTTCTTTCTTTTAAAACATCACTTTTACTTTTATTGTATTCATTACGTTGTTACTATCTTTCATGTAACACATTTGCATTGAAGCGAAATTACTTTTATTTCAGAATTTTTTAGGCGTAAAATCTATTCAATTTAAAGTTACTTTAAAATTATGTTACAAAATACATTAAAAGTTTATTCATATAAACATCGCTTCATCAAAAGGCTATTTTTCGAAAATACTATAGAAAAAAAAAATATGTTTGCATAAAGGAAAGATAGAAAGATATTGTATGTTAACCTCAAAAATGACTCTCCCAGAAACACCGTATATATATATATACATACACGCAGAGAGAGAGATAGATACATATTAAAAATATTTTGTTATGCTATAAGAAATACATATTTTGAAATTAACTATTGTAAATAGAAAACAAACAGAATTTAACCCCCACTTCGCTTCTCTTTCTCTCTATATACATTTTAAAAGCATTATTTTCTAACAGTCTTAGCATTATAGGTGTATGAATTCACTAGTTTTTTTTTTTTTTTCTTTTAGTGCACCCCTTTTTCCTTTATTGCATTAATTACACTGTTGTTATGTTTCATGTAACACATTTGTATTTAAGTAAATTTACTTTTATTCCATATCTTTTAAAGTGTGAAATCTGTAAACTCTAATGTTTATGTAAAAATTGTGTTACAAAATGTATCAAAATCTATTAATATAAATATAGTATCACTTTAAAGAATTTCTTTAAAGATCTTATAGAAAAAAAAAATAGAAATACAAACAAAGCAAAATATTCAATTAAAGTCAAACTAATAATAACACAGAGAAAAGACATTTATATTAACTTCAAAAATAACTTTTTCCGAAGAATTTTATCAAATTTCTTTTTAAACGTTTTCTTTTAGTATACTTAAAAAAAAAAAAAAAAAAAAAAAAAAGAAGGAAAGTGGCGTTGCACTTTGCTTTTACAAAAATTGAAAATAATTTTGTTTTATGCCATTCTTTTATTAAATGTGCAATAGTCCACTAAAAATAAAACCATTTTCATTTAATGCACTCTTTTTTTTCTTTATTGTATTGACTGCACTGATATTTTGTTTCATGTAA